>BSBK01005170.1:232500-577500 GCA_027943335.1 Chamaecyparis obtusa
AATGTTTCATTTCGCAATCTCTTATTCCTTTCTATGGATCCATTTTTTATTGGTTATGTGGTATTTTTTTGTTATATAATATCCTTTCTTGCATGGATTTTTTTATTTTACATGAGGATCTTCTCTTATTCAAGAGATTTACATCCCTTTTTACATCATCTTCCTTTATAAAATCACATGTCTATCATAAACAAATTCTATTAGTTGGGATTTCAAATGTGTCATATTTAATTAAGAATCACATTTTCACCTAGCAATAGGGGGTGTAAAAGGGTGATTATTGTTCTCCTCCCCCTCACTTCATCTTGATTTTTTTTTGGTTTTCAAGAAGTCCTCCTGGAGGTAGATGTCTGATAATGAAGATATCTTCCTTCCAAGGGTCTCTTTCCACTTGCTGCAAGATATCCTTTTACAATTATCTTTTTCTTGGATAACAAGGGTCTTTCCTCTTTTATAAGGATAATGAATACATTATTTTCTTAATTTCATATATCCTTTTTGTTGGAAGTAGGTACCCTTGTTCACTTTTTCTGAAGATATCACCACAGTCTTTTGTTGCCATCTTAAGGAGAGGGAATACATGTTTCCATCTTAAGGAGGGGGGATTCACTACAAATAGACCACCTCTATCAATATCCTACAACATCCTTAACATACTATACATGAAAACACTCAATAACCATATGAGAATATGCAATTATACTCTCTCTTATTTTTAGCCTTGTAAAAAAAGGTAAATTAAACTCAAAATATTTATATTTTACCTCATACTCTTTTTTCTGCCCCAATATCCTCTTCATTCTCATCTTTATCATCTAGAATATTTTCTCATTCCACTATTTCAATCACATCTTCTTCATCCTCTTTATTTACTATAGCTACAACTTTCTCCTCTATTGCATTGAACAAGTTTTCAATCCTCTCAATGTCTTCCTCAAGAGACTCTTTCTCTTCATTAGGCTCCTCACCAATCACTAGAACTTTATGCATCACTAAACACTCTATCTTAACCATATACTCATCTACTATATTTATGTTATACAAAGGACATTTCTCCGCAACTGGGTATATGCACAAAGATGGGGGACCAAAAAGATGCCACTTTTCTTTTTGGTCCCCCATCAAGCATAGTGCATACGCACTAAAGGGTGTGTGCCCTATGGCTTGGGTTTCCCAAGCCTTAGGCTTGGGAAATCCAAAACAAAGTGTGTGCACCCTATAGGGTGCACACCCTTTGAAAAAAGCCTTCTTAAATCTTGCTGCAGGTTGGAAAGCTCATTTTTCTTTCCTCAAACCTGTGTTTGTAGCTAAGAAGGGCTTCCCAAGCATGCACACACTCTTCTTTTGGCTTGTGAATCCATTGTTTTCATTCATCCATCCATCAAATGGCTCCACAGTATCATCAAGTTTCATCTGGAAGAAGAGGTAAGTGTTTTTATAGTCCATGCCTCTTATTTGTTTTAAAATTTTAGTTTTGTATCAATTTGTTTTGTAGAAATTTGTTTTTGTTTAAATTTGTGTGTAATGAAGATTTTAAAATCTAGTTTTTTTAATTGCCAGGAAGAAATAATCTCCCTCAACCAAACCCTCCACCAAACTCTCCACCAAACCCTTCGTCTCCTCATGAAGAACCGAATGAAGACACAAATGAAGAAAATGAACCTCAATTGCCTCTACCAATTGAGAAAACTCCTAGAACACAAGAAAATTTGATGAACCAAAATGAAAGAGGGAAAAAATAATTAGAATCTTTAATTACTAGGTTAAAAGATTCTAGTGGTACAAATCTTAGAAGGGAAAGACTTGCAAAATCATTGGAAGCAATCTTGACCCATGTAAGCTCGGTTAGTGGGTAAATTAATTTATGGCAGGATAAAAGAGAAGAACAAAAACAATATTATACCAATAAATTATCTTATGTGAACATAAAAAATAAAAAAATCACAAAAGATGACATTTGCAAGCTATTTAAAAAATCAGGGGACACAGATACTCTTAGAACTACAACAAGGAGGTTCCCAATTCATTGGTTCTTAAATGAAGACATTAATTTTTTTTTGGGAGAGATGGTGGATGGTCTTTGATTTTCCTCCTTGTAACAATCATAAGGTTTCTATATATTTCTTGAGGAAACTCTATTGTGAGTTTGTACTCAAGGAGGTGCCTAATTATTTTGACTATCTAGATTCTTAGGGTAGAGGAGGGGGGTCATCATTTGATCAAGTGGGGGCACATCATGACCCTAACACACCTAGGATTCCTATTGGAAAGCCATAAGTGGCTCATGTTACTATTCCTTTCATTGTGAAGGAACATGTAGAGGTGAATACACTAGGCATGATTAGTGCTCTGACACAGACTCTCATTCAGTGTGCCACTCCTTTGAGGCTGACCTTCGTCAATCTTCGAGGGGGAATATTTTTGAGTCATGTGGATACTTGTGCACATTTGGTACTGATGAGAGAGAGGAAGAGGATCCTAAATGATGACTGATAGCTTTCTAAATATGACATTTGGCATTGACACATAGGTAAATATTTCCAAGTTCATTAAATTGCTTTAATCATATTTCATGTATAAAAGAATAACTAATTAATTTAGTATCTATTGATTATGATGAAAATTCAGGGCAAGAGTGTTAGTGACAGTGGAAGTGGCAGTGGTAATGATCCCAATGTCCCCTTCTACACATCATCATCAATTCCATAAGTATGGATCGAATACAACATTTTAATTAATATATTTGATTATTATGTAATTATATGAATAATTCCATCATAACTTATTGTGCATGTGCATTAGACGTTCACTAGTGGACCATAGACATTCACAACAGATAGGGAATGACATCGTGCCACTTTCCTTGAGGTATCTTTATTTGCATGTTAATTTGATTTACTTGATTATATTTAATTAATAAATGAATGAATAACTAAATTACTACACCAATAATGATCAAAATCTAGAGTCACGATGATCACATTCTTTCACCTAGTTTTGTGATGTCACCATTGAGTCAACATGTATATATGTAATAATGCATTATAATTAACATGTCAGTAGTATGTTCTTATATGAATGGTTATCTTATAATTTTCTATGTACATGTTCACTAGTTGAATGTTGGAGCTTCGACTTCAACACCACACACTGAAGGACGCAGTGGAACCTTCACGGAGGTATCATTTACTCATTAGTAGGGTTGTAAAAAATATATGTAATCTTGATAACTGCATAATAATTTTTTTGTTTCATTTTCAGTTATTGACATCAGAGACTCCTCCTTCTATCTATGATACTTTGGATCATGGAGAAGCTACAACAGTAGCTAGTTCTGAAGTACTAAATGAGGTATGAAAGAGATCACTTAATTTTAATTGTTATTTTAATAGTTTGTATTGAATTTGATCATGATATTCATGTATGTATTTTAATTATTATTTTGATCATTATTGTAGGGACTTATTACTCCAGATTGCCAGCATGTGCCTTCAATGGATGAACATAATGACGATTTTCTAGTGGTAAGCAAATATTCAATTTTATATCATTGTATAATTCAATTTTGACGTATATTAGTTATTGATGCTTAAAATTTTTTTTATCAGCTTGAACTACAAAAGAGTCTAGATAGGAGGATGAGTAAGCACACTCGGAAGACTAGAGCATCCACTACATCTCCATTGATGTGATAATCGAAGACAACTCAAGACTCATTTTCTCCCCCTGGCGGGAAAGGACTAGATTAGGGATATGGATTGGATGCCTATATGGCATTAGTGGACATATTTTTTGTATATTGTATAAGTGATATGTTGTACATCCATTTGGATTTGAGGAAGCCAATTTAACTGTATTGAATATATTCAATGTATGACATTATTGGATATATATATTTGGCTTCATGCCCTACGAATATATATTTTTTATGTTTTAGGTATGTAATTCATGTGTTTGGTGTATTGATGTATACTAATTTATGTTTATGTTGATGTCTTATGATTTGTAAATCTCCCATGCCTTATAGTTATGCTTGTATGTTTATCGATGTATGTTCAACTTTTTGACTGTGCTACAAATGCTGGTCACTATCCTTAATAATAGTCAATTCCTTGAATATAATAATAACAAAAGTAATGAAATGAATGCAGAAATGTATAAATATAATATAAGGCAATATTTCTACATCACAACCTATCCAAGCTCATGTACAATCAAACATTTATATTCATTGGTGTGTTGCTTGTTCTATAGGATAGTCATAATATAAAGAGATGACCTCAAAAAAGTGAGGCAACATATGGCAAGGTTGTCATCTATTGACCCCAATACAAGGCCTATTTTGATCTATGGGTACACTAATGTTGGAAAGAGTTCTTTTATTAATAAGATTACTATGGTGGATGTGGATGTGGAACCTTATGCTTTTATAAACTAACTTCTAATTGTCCCCTAACTGATTGATTATTAATGACAAACATTAGAATACATATTTGCACTCATCCTATTGCTCACCCTGAAGTCATCGATGGTGTTCAAATGACTGTATGTGCCAAAAAAGGTTGTCAATAGCATTTATCCAGTAGTTCAAAGTTGTTGGAACAAATGGTTCGATGCTATGACTGACGGTTTGAATGATACGCAATGTTGGCCATTTGAACTAAAGAACACTATGAGTTCTGACATCGACTGAGAATGTGTTTCCAAATATAAATGAACTTGAACCTCAAAAAATCAAGATAGGCTATTGTAGACCTCGGTAACATGGTCCCATAGCACCTAATGGATCAATGCTACCTCACATGAGCTTCAAGATATGACCCTACAAAGATCATTGATTTCATGCTTAAGGGACCTTGAGAGACACTTCAGCCCAGAGTCATTGCCGGGGTTCGAACAACTGTGTGTGCCAAACAAAGTTTCCCCTAGCATGTAACTAGCTAGTCTGAGCTATTGGAATAGACATTTCGATGCTATGACTGATGGTTGGAAAGATACACAACATTGGCCATTTGAAATGAGGAACACTATGAGTTCTGACATCGACCGAGAATGTGTTTCCAAATATAAATGAACTTGAATCTCTGAAAACTAAGACAGGTTATTGTAGGCCTTAGCAACATGATCTCATAGCACCTAGTGGATCGATTCTACCTCACATGAGCACCTAGATATGACCCCACAAAGATCATTGATTTCATAGCACTTGACAGATTGATGCTACATTCAATGAAATCCAAGATATGACCCCACAAAGATTTATGATTTCATTTTGAAGGGACCTTGAGGGACACTTCGGTCCAGAGTCATCAGTGGGGATCCAATGACTATGTGTGCTGAATGAGGTTTCCCCTAGCATTTACCCAGCCATTCAAAGTTGTTGGAAGAGACAGTTTGATGCTACGACCAATGGTTCAAAAGATACACAACATTGGCCATTTGAACTGAGGAAGACTTTGAGTTCTGACATCAACCGAGAATGTGTTGCCGATTTTAAATGAAGTTGAAGCTCTAAAAATTGAGATACACTTTTGTAGGCCCTAGTCACTAGGTCCCATAGCACCTGATAGATTGATTCTACCTCTCATGAGCTTGAGATATGACCCTAAAAAGATCACCAGTTTCATGCTGAAGGGACCTTGAAGGACACTTTGGCCTGGAGTCCTCGGTGGGGATCGAATGACTATCCATGGTGAATGAGGTTGCCACTAGTATTTAACTGGCCATTCAGAGTTGTTGGAATAGATGGTTCATTTCTACAAATGATAGTTGTAAGGATACGCAACATTGGCCATTTGAACAAAGGAACACTGTGAGTTTTGTCATCGACTGATAATGTGTTTTTGATTTTAAATGAAGTTGAATCTCTGAAAATTGAGACATATTTTTATAGGCCCCAACAACACCGTCTCGTAGCACCTAATAGATCGATGGTACCTCACATGAGCTTTGAGATATGACCCCACAAAGATCACCAATTTCATGCTTATACCCTAATTTTCATATGCATACACATTTGGCTAATATCTATCCCAAGGTCTCTATTTTTATCCTGCCAAGCATCCTTGAAATTTTTATGATCTTATGCCATGTCCTCTAGCCTCTGCAAATTGTTTTATTCCTTGGTCTATAGTTGAAAAAATTCAAAAAAGGTAGCCATTTCCAGGAAGTAACCCTAGCCCCTCATTCTATTTTCATGTTACTTTATCGGCCACTTATATTTCCTCAATACCCATGTGTGTAATTCTTCCTTCGGTTGCCAATTCTCTTATTCTTTTAGTGGTTACCTTTTCCTCTCGGCGAACTGGCGACTGTAGTGTTTCTCCTAGTCAAAAAATAAAATGGCAGTTCCCTAAAGCATTCAGCGACTCCATGGATTGCCTTCAGTTAGGCATTCACTAACTGAAACCCTAGGTTGGGCTTTTGGTTTAGCAATTCTGTGAATGCCTTGTTCGCGTATTCTTCAGACTTAACTGAGGTTAAGAATTTTATTTAGCGACTAAGTGAATTTCTTTTGGCCATGCATTCGCTAAGACTTTCGGGGTTAAGTGATTTAAGTTGGGTCCCAGTTGATGAGATCAATGGTTGTTGTAAGATCTCATAGGGTTTGTCAGAGGCTTGCAATCTTACAATAGCCGTCGATCTTCCCTTTTGCTCAGTGCTTCCTGATAGTGGGTCCATTGCCAAGTAGTCTGAGGTGTCCACTTTTGGTTGGCCATGAGTTTGGTGACATGGAGAGGTGTCAGTGGGGCCCGATGGCTATCTTTCCTTAAGGATCTGATGGTTGTTGTGTGTTCACAAGGAATATTCCTTACCCTTGCGATCATGCGACAACCATTGATGTTGCTTTATTGCCATGGCTGTGATAGTGGGTTCTCTTTTTTGATGTGCTCACTCCTCATTGGCTAGGGTTTTGAATAGGTGGAAGTTTGTCAGTGGGGTCGGCTTCCTCAAAGGATTAAGTTCTGAGTAGGATTGATGATCGTCGTTATACCACCAAGGCAAGATGCATGCTATTTAAGCTGGTGGTATAATGACAACCGTCCGATGAGATAAAGAAGGCTGTGGGTCCACATTGTCAGATGGGCTGATGTGTAAGGCTTTTGATTGGTCCACATGGTGATGACTGGATTTTCAATGGGTCCATTTGTCAGAAGGGTCCTGGTCTAATAATAATCTATGGCTGGTGTAAAAGTGCAAGGAATCTTTCTGACATATGAGATCATGCACCCACTGTTAGATTGGAATCTAAGCTGAGGTGGGACCATGTCAGAACTTGCCAAGGTGTATGCCTATAGAGCAGTCAAGGGAGAATAAAAGAATGACATGTGGTGGTTCTAGGCCCAGGGTTAAGAGTATTTTGTGAATCTACGACTAAAGAGGTTTTTCATGTTTTCTAGACTTAATCGGGGTCAACTAAAAGTTTAAATGATTCTGGGACTAAAGGAAAATTGGAACCCAAGGTAAAAGACAAGTTAGTTTTGTAGTCAAGTGCCGAGCCTGGGTAAAAAGGAGGATCTAACGACAGTGTTTTAAAGTTGGATTAAAGTTTGAATGCTGACCGTCGATAAGGAATTTTAGTGCCACCTATGACCATTTTATCATTTTTTAAATACAAATATCTCACAGTATCAGATTTTAGTAGTTATGGTGAGCCTGAGTTGCAGGTAGGTAGATGGATCATGGTGGCTAGATTTTTTACAGGTATAAAGATGAAATGGACATGCAAACATAGATATCTGATCAGCTGCGATATTTTTATGTGCATTTATGGCTAAATTTGATAGAATTAGGGTTTGATTACTATATGTAGATTAATGTAACCCTAATTAGGTTTTTCTCTGGCCTGTGTGCCAAATGGAGATGTATATATTGTGTTTTGGAGCTTTTAGTGCTCAAGGAGTTTACTTTTTGTAAACAGAAAAATATCTTTTCTTAGAAGGCTATCTGTGACATTTTTCTATCCTCTAGTTTTCTACATTCTGTAACCTCCCATCGATAATTCAGATATTGAAAATATTTCATGACATTTCTCATGTCCCTATGCCTTCTTGTGTGAGTTATCCCTTAATGAATTCAATATTTATATGTTTCTCAGTGATATCTTAGGGTTCTTGATCCTTCTTTCTTTCTGCAATTTTGTGTATTCTTGTGGATGATTTAATGTGAATGCTTTTGTGGGTATATTACAACCCCTTAGCAGTCTTGTTTCATTCGTATACCTAGTTGTAGAGGTGAATGTTTGTTTGCAGGTCATAGATTGTTGTCTAACTCTAAAGAGTGTTATCATTTGTGAAAGAATCTATTTTTCCCTGAATACCCTCTTTAATTTGTAGACCCTTCTATGAAATACTTATGCAAACCTATTCAGTGAGTTGTGGTCTCCTAGACTTAAGTTCATTCATTGAATCGATCTTTTACATAGCAATTCATACCTTCATTTTAGTGCATCACCTAGTAGGTAGTTTTCTTTGAAGTTATTTCCCTTTCAAGCATTCCTTCTATCCCTTCCCCTCAAAAGATTTACTTTTCATGTCTAAAAGAAAATTAGGGTGATTATCTAAGAGGAACCAGCCTAGAACCTAGAGGTCTCATCTTAGTTAGCATAGGTCCCACAACCTAGAGATGATTCCCATGTTATACTAGGTTATCAAGACTGAGAGAGCTTGAAACAAGGGTGCAAACTTAGTGTATAACAATTCTAGCACACCTGGTGGGACTACAAGAGAAGTTCATTGTTTGAAGATTATGTTATCTTTGATATACAGATTGAATAATATAGGCTTTTAGAAGTGTTCTATCAAGTATATCTGGTGACTCCACTGGTTTCAAAGATTTAGGCCAACCTTGTTTAAAGTTTATGAGAAAGATTGAGACTAGGAGCTCAAAACCTACTAAATTTTTAGAGTTACCCTCAAAAAGAAGTCATAAAGGCAAGTCAACTCAAAAAACATGCCCTACAAGGAGAGTTTAGTCTACACCACTGGATACTTTAGAAAGGAGACCTTTTCCCTTTCATTCCAAAAGAAGAGGGAGATCTCTAACCAGAGATCTAGAGGAGGATTCAAACCCAGCAGCAAATACAGCTCATATAGTTGTCAATCTTCAGATTCCAACTCCTGTAATGGCTAGACAGTTTGCCTTTGCACGTTTCAACCAAGGAAGCCCCTTGGTATTTTCCCAACATCATGATGTGCCCTTGGTGGCACTAAAGAGTATACCCGATTTCATAGGTGAAAGAAAGACAACTGCTTTTGAGCACATAAGAGATGTGAACACCATCTACAACATACACAACATAACCCAAGAAGATGTGCCCACAAAATTATTAGCAGCCTCTCTAAAAGTTAAGGCTCTTGAATGGTTTAGAAATTTAACTGTTGGTTCTATTAATTCATGGGATGAGTTAGGGGATGCATTAAGTAAGCATTTTGAAGACAAATTAGATAACTTGTCTCTAGTTGAGTAGTTAACAACTATTAAGAGAGACCCTCAAGAGTAAATGACAAATTACAATAGTAGATTCCTTAAGACATGGAATAGAATTCTAGCCTCAGTAAGGCCATTAGCTAACCATGCTTTCCTATACTACTTGCAAAGTTTAAATGGTCAAATTTTTATCATGATCCAGTCTATGGGTGGTACTTCTTTACCCTAGGCTTTTGACATAGCTGTCAGGGCTGAAAATTGTTTGATTCAAGTAGGCATGATACAAAGAAGGCCTCCTATGCCTATTTTTCCTAGCCTTCAACCCATTACACCTGCACACATACCCCCATTTACCCCTATTCCCACCATACTAGCACCTCGGGCTAGTACTAGTGGCCAGGAACCAACAGCTAGTTTCTCTCAAGAGTTACAAGAGATAAAGAATAGCCAACAGAGCAGTCAGCAAGAGATGACAAATTTGTTGCAAACCTTGACTAAAGAGGTCACAAATATAAAGAAACAAGGTCAAGGAATCAGACCACCATTTCAGCCATGAGGCCAAGGTCCTAATCAGCAATATCAAAATCAAGGATAGCCTTATCAAAAAAATAGGCCACCATACCAAGGGGGCTATCAAGGACAAAGGCAAAGTTTTAACCAAAGACCATTCCAGCCATATAACCCTGCACCTCTAAGTTCTACAAATCTAGTGAGGGCTATGGTTCCTAGTCAAAATAATGTGGCTATGGATAATGAATGGTGTTTTCCTTGTAATCAGCCTCACAATTAGGCTACATGTTCAAATGGATGGATGAACCAAGAACTAATGGTTTAGAATGCCTCACAAGCTCAATCAGAGGCTTCATCTAGTGTATTAGTTCCCCAACAAGAACCACAAGAGAATGAGACTACTCTCTTTAATTGGGAGCAACCAGACTTCAATGGGGTCAATGATGAAGTTGCTTTTGTTGCCTATACAAGAGCAAAAAGGAGAGCTCAAGACATGGAAGGAGAAGATTCCAATGACAAAGCCACTACATCTACAGAGCCACTATAGCAAGCTACTCTCATCACACCTAAGGAGGCTCCTACCATCACAAGCAAGGAAGGCCAAATTCCAAAAGAAGTGGAGCCCATCATGCCAAAGGCACAATAGAGAGTACACACTATGACACCTTTTAATATCATAGACAACATGAAGGAGGTGAATGTCACCATGTCTATGTGGGACTCTCTGGCTATTCCGAGGCAGTCTAAAATTTTGAAAAAGGCCATAACTGAAGTAGCAACTCCTCAACCTATAAAAGAAGCTGCAAAGCTAGTGTTGGTTAACACTGATCAAGAAAAGGAGGCTCTAAGTAGCAACTCCAAGGCCAATACCATGCAAGGTAGGAATTCAAAGCCACCTCCCTTTTATGTATCTTTAATCATTGGAAAATCTTTAGCACATAATTGTATGGTAGATAGTGGAGCTACTACCACTATAATGGCCAAGAAGGTGGCTAGCCAATTAGCACTAAAATATGAGCCCTTTCAAAAGAAGGTTACCCAACTTGATGGATCCTTAGTCAATACTATAGGTGTAGCCATGGATACTGGTTTAATCCTACATGCTAGTCATAATTTCTCTATCCTCCTTGATATATATATTATAGATCTCCTTGCATTATTTGCTATATGTCTATCAAGGGAGTTTACAGCCAAGATAGGGGGCTATCTATCTTTTATTGGTCTCACATGCTATTTCATACAAGGTATGGGACTAAGGTCACCATTAAATTAGAACCATTGGCATCACACCATATAGAACCATATGTGTCCAATACCATCAATGTAAACTGCCCTATATTTGATAACAGTGCCTTCCAAACCATTAGTAAAGTAAACACTAAGATAGAAAGTATCCCTCATATTCTTCCAAAGGAAAGAGCTTCAGAAGCCCAAGAAAGTCTTGTTTGGGATTTTGGTTTGGGAGGTTATTTAATACAAGAAGGTGGATTCATAGAGCCAAGCCTTCTCAAGGAAGATACTGATTCAGAGGATCAGAACAATCAAGTTTGGGAACTATTTTTTGATGGAGCTATAAGTAGACATGGTTCTGGTGGGGGTGCTATGCTAGTGTCCCGAAAGGGAGAAGGGTATTACACTACCTTTAGATTCAGTTTCCCTTGCACTAGCAATACTGCAGGGTATGAAAGCCTTGTGAATGGACTAGAGTGGCCTAGAAAAAGAGGGCTTAAGGCCCTAAAAGTTTATGGTCATAGTGAATTAGTTGTTAGCCAAGTGAGAGGGATAAGTGCAACCAAAAATGACACTTTGAAAGAATACAAGCATAGGGTTTGGGATGTAATTGAATATTTTTGTGCTTTCAATATCATTGCTATCCCTACGAAGCTAAATCAAAATGCAGATAGATTAGTTACTGTTGGATCTTAGTATGATATTCCAAATAGCATTTCAAAAGAAATGGATCAACAGCATATCAAAGTGATTATCAGACCCTCTATTCCTGATAATAATGTCAATTGGCATGTGTTTGACAGTAATGAACAAATTCTGCAGTTCTTGTTTGAGGAAGATATTTTTTCAAAGCATAATCAAGGTAGATTATCACAAAATTATGGTGATCAAGTGATACAACTTAAGTGTAATAAGATGCCTAGAGGTCTTGTCACCTTAGAGACTATCTTCAACAAGGATGATGAATTAAGAAAAACAAAGCTGGCCTGGTAGTTCAACAAGAACATTGTGTTGAATTAGAGTTGGAACCAGGTAAGAGTTTACAATTTGGAAAGATAAACACTGAATTGGAAAAGCAAGCTTATGCCCAATTATTCAAATAATTTAGTGATATATTTGCATGGCAATATGAAGAACTCAAAGTTTTTGATCCAGCCCTTGCTCAGTACACTATTGAGTTAGAACCCAATGCCAAATCGGTGAGGTAGAAGAAAAGGCCTGTTAATCCCAAGCTTGAGCCACTCATCCATAAAGAAGTACTCAAATTGATAGAAAGTGGTATCATCTACCCCATTAAACATACTAGTTGGGTTTCCAACTTTGTTCCTATTAGGAAGAAGAATGGGGAGCTGAGGTTATGTGTTGAATTCAGGGATCTTAACAGGGCCTCTCTAAAAGACCATCATCCATTACCCTCTATGGAACAAATCTTACAATGTGTCTCTGGATCTGAGAGATTTTCATTATTGGATGGATATTTAGGATACAATCAGATCCTAGTAAATGAGGAGGATCAAAACAAGACTACATTTACAACCAAGTGGGGAACCAAGGCTTATCAAAGATGCCCTTTGGTTTGTCAAATGCAGGTGATACATTTCAAAAGGCAATGGATATGGCCTTTAAAAGCCTCATGTACAAGTTTGTACTAGCCTACTTAGATGATATAATTGTCTATTCAAAACATGCATTATATCAAATCAAAAATTTAACGTAGATCTTTGAAAGGTGTAGAGAGTTTGGGATATCCCTTAATCCCAATAAATGCATGTTTGCAGTTCATGAAGGAAAACTATTGGGATATGTAGTATCCAAAGAAGGAATCATAGTAGATCCTAAGAGAATTGTAGCTATCTTAGAGCTACCATTGCCACATCATAAGAAAGGTCTCCAATCTTTCATAGGAAAGATTAATTTTGTTAGGAGGTTCTTGCCTAACATTGCAAATTTACTCAAGCCTTTAACAACCATGTTAAAGAAGACTTCAACTTTTAGTTGGACTAAAGAAGGAAAAGCTAATTTCTAGGCTATCAAAGAGGCCTTAATAGAGGTTCCTACTCTCCTAAACCCAAACTTTAGTAAGGATTTTATCCTTTATGCTTATGGAGGGCATGATGCTATATCTGCAATGTTAACCCAAGAAAATTTAGATGGATTGGAGCAGCCTATTTCTTTCTTTAGAAAATGTTTAGAAGAGTATGAACAGAGATACTCTTTTGTAGAGAAACATGTACTTGCTGTGTGTTGGTTCTTCCCTATGATCTTCACTTGAAGATTTATACTTTGATGGATAATTTATATTATGCTTTGACTCTATCACCACTCCAAAGTCTACAAGAAAGAGGGCCAATTAACAAGGATCAGAGATCCTCCTACACTTTGAGCCTTATTGCTTAGGTAGGTGTACCCTTGACTCACTTCTCTAAAGGAGTCTCAAAATGATATACAACTATACCTTTTACAAACTGGTTAAAGATTTTATCAAATGAATGTTTGTGTGTGTGGTTGTTAACCATGAAAACCTCAAGAGGATAGACTAGTGCCTTATCCCAAGGCTAAAAATCATCTAATTGCATACCTCAACTAAATACCTTAACTCAAACACAATGGACTCCAGGGTAAGTGCTTTCCCTACTACCCCTCTCCCTCAAACACAAGGACATCAAATTCTTCACCTAGTTGCAAACTCACTGAACTCACCTAAGATTCTTTAATCCTAACTTTGTTAGGAACTCAGAGATGAATTCAAAATACTCTTTGTTTACCATATGTTAATACACTTTATGACATTAACATATATGAGCTCAGAACAAAAGCAAGAAGACATACACAAAATGTAAGATTGGGATCCAATGTTATTCTCATTAACAAATTCAGGATCAATATAAAATCAACATGACACAAAGGTAGGAAAAAGGCACAAAGTTAGACTTCTCTATCAGTATAATACAATCAACAACCAAGGACCAAAAGAAAAGACTTTGGAACCCCTGCAAAATCAAAAATTCTCCAACTTATACCCCCCTAGTCATCTTGGAATTCTGCAACAAGTTATAGATGACTAGGGTTAGGGTTTCAACCACCCAACCTACTAAAAATAGTCTAAAAGTTATTATAGGGGTGGGAAACATAGACAACCAAGAGAGAGGAAATCCTGGACTGATCCTCAATCATGTAAATCTTCTTTGAAAGTACTGAGGATCATAAACAAGGCTCAAAAGGACACCTTGCAACATGCCTTGAGCACCAAACTGAATAGTACAAGCCCTACAGATGAGCACACAACATCCTGGCCCACACCGCAAATGGAAAACCAGTCACTTCTCACCAAACCAGGTCAATTCTGCAATGAATTTCAGTCCTTTTGGTCACAGGAAACACTTGCAAAATTCAAATTTGAATCACAACGGTCACTTCTTTGGCACCTGCAGAGAAATGATGACCCACATTTAAACTTTCATCTACTTTAATTCACGATCGTTCGATCTCTTTTACTTTGTGGGCTCTATGATTTTCTTTTAAAACTGGCCCCAGCTAAACTTAGCGAACCACCTTTCCTTATACGAATGAACACTTTGAAAATTGTTAGCACCGCTAAAATTTGTCTACTCCGCTAAACTTTAGACACCACCTGGGCCCGCCCGATGCTACATGTCACAGTGTCATTCACAACTCACGTCTAGTCACACTGACATAGGACCTACCTTCCTTAAGCCTTTGAAATGAACGATTGGCATAAGATCTCATGGTTTTGACAAATTTCATGAGAACTTACACCAACCATAGGATTCAATCCTCATCACACATTCCTCTGACAACAGTCCCACTTACTACACCCAGACAAGATGCCAGATCAACGGATGGTGCATGATCTAAAGGGGTAGGAATATTCCTTAAGATCATGCACTGACCATAGATCAAAACTCATCTGTAGGTCCCATCTGACAAGATCCATATCAGAAATCTCCTGACCAATGAAAGAATTCCACCTGCATCAATGTGTCACTCCGGACCCACTGAGAATAATAGACCACCTGGAGAAATGGATGGCTGGTGTATGATCTTAAAGACTTTGAAGATTCCACACACTTACACACCAACCATTGGATTAAAGAATCTCACCATGGCTGACAACCTTCTGACATCGAGAAAAATTGATGGATGACACATGATCTTAAGGGGATAGAATATTCCTTAAGATTATGTGCCGACTGTTGATTAAAAAGTCTTCAATGCAGGCCTACCTGACACAATCCAACTCACCACCACACAAAAAAATGAAAGGATGCCAACTCAAAACACTGTGGCACATAGAAACCACCTGGCAATCAGACCCACCGTAATACTACCACTTGAAAAGAGGTAACATCAACAGCTGGTGTAAAATCTTAAAGGAATGACAAATTCCATGAGAACTTACACTCAGCATCGATCTTCTAACAATGTTAGGGCCCTCTGACAAGTTCAAACTCAGGTCCCACTGACAATGTGCATAGTCATTCACCCGTGGACCAATCAGGAAACACTTACAAGGCACACCTAGCGGTTAGGACCCATTGAGAACCTCTACGCTAGATTCCAAATTGATGACTATCGTATGATCTCAAGGGGATGGAATATTCCTTAAGATCATGCAACAACTACTAGATCTTCAGCCTCCTAACAAGATGACCCCACCTCACCAAATCACTCTTTCTTCCAGCCAATAAGATGTTGTTGCGTGTGCTGAGTTGGCAGTGGTCCTACCTGCAATGAAAAGGTTACAGCATAGAGATGAATCAATGGCGGTCTCATGATCGCAAGGCTTTGATAAAATGCATGAGAAGATATGCCCACCATAGATTAAAATGGTGTCAAAGAGCCGGGCCCAGGAAAACAAAGCTGAGGACTTAGGAAAATTAAATTTTGCAAGGCGCTGGGAACTTCAAAAATATTAAAGGGACCCGCCAAGACATAAAGTCTAACCGTGAACTATAAGGTAAGTCATTTAAAAGGAACATGTGAAAAAGGGGTTTTAAGTAGCCCGCAAAAAGGTTGCGTGCAAATAGAACAAATCTAGGGCACCCTTTTGAACTTAAAACGCAATGGCTAGATTTTAAAAGTTTTGCCTAAGGGTTTATGCCAGGGACCATGAAAAACACTACAAAGAAGAGGGGAAAAGACCTAGAGCCATGAAAATTTTTGCATGTGCTAATAGTTTCTCTATCTGGGGATGTATGCCTCCTGTAGGCATAGCAAGGACTTAGAATCACTGGTTGAAGCAGACCATCCCACTGGACAAACATGCAGATAGCAAGGAACAAGCAAGGCAGAATAGGCAATCGGACCAAAAACTGATAGACCAGGGCAAAATAGGGCAAGGTCAAGCACCTTATTTACAAAAATTTACAAAATGTACAACCCTAGCTACTATTCATGGAAAACAGAGTACCTCAATTGAAGTATCTCTTCAAGAATTGTCCATGAACTGGCAACTCCTGAATACCACCATTCAATTCCTTGATGATGTATGAATCTTGGCCCCATTTCTCATGAATTAGATATGGCCCTAACTAGATGGGATCAATTTACCATGCTTCCCCTTATCCTCCAGTCTGGCATTCCAAACTAAAACCAAATCACCAGGTTCAAACTTTCTATCAATAGTCTTTTTATCATATAAATTCTTAACCTGCAACTACAATCTGGCATTCCTTGCAACTGATTCTCTTCTAATTTCATCCAACCTAATGAGGTTCTCAATTCTCAACTGTATCTCATCATCTATGTCATCATCATAAAGCTGCACAAACTTGTACATCTCCAATAAGTTATTTTGAGGCATTCTAGCATGAATTCCATATACTAGGTCAAATGGTGTACAACCAATTGGCCTCTTCATAATTACCCTATTAGCCCATAGAGCTAATGGCAGCTTTGAATTCCATGCTCTCTTATTCTTTTCAAGAATTCTCTTCAATATTTTAATCAAGCTCTTATTAGTAGATTCTTCCTGACCATTTCCTTGTGGATGATAAGGTGAGGAATTAGAAACCAGAATTCCCAAACCTTTGCAAAAGTCCTTATATTTAGTAGACCTGAAGCACATAGCATTATCACTTACTATCCTCTCAGGACACCCAAACCTTGTAACAATGTTATTCATCAGGAAATCAATTACCACCCTACTAGTTGCATTCCTTGTAGGTATAGCTTCTACCCACTTTGTAAAGTAATCAGTGGCAACTAAGATCCATGAGTGTCCTCCACTTGACTTGTTTGGTATCTCCCCTATGAAATCAATTCCCCACTATTGGAAAGGAGCCTAAACTTCTACTAGTTTTAATGGTACATTACCTGAAAACCTAAGCTTACCAGAGAACCTTTGACAAGCATCACACCTCCTCACCAACTATTCTACATCTCTGAAGATTGTGGGCCACCAGAATCCTGCTCTCAAGATCTTATGAGCAGTTTTTTTTCCCATATAATGCCCACCACAAACTCCCTCATGCATTTCTTTCAACAATACTTCAGCCTGATTTCCATTTACACATTTCAACAGTATGCAATCTAAGTTCTTTCTATACAATTTGCATTTCATAATTACATACTTAATGGCCTGTAACTTCAATGTCCTCTTCTGATTATCATTCATTCTATCTGGGCATCTCATGTTTCTCAAATAATAAATAATGTCCTGATACCAAATACAATCATCCATATCACATGTGTAATCAATTTCAAAATGATTTACCTGGTTTGCATCTAGATTGGATTGGGCCATCAGTTTTGCCAATCCTTGTCCTCTAACCAACTTAGTAATCTAGATCTCAACATTGAATTCTTGGATCCTATTGATCCATCTGCACCTCCTTCCAGACACCTCCTGCTATGAGAAAATATCCTTCATAGCTGCACTTGGCACAAAAGCAATCACAACCACTCCCATCAAGTAACACCTAAAAGCCTTGATTTCCTTCACAAGTGCATAAGCTTGTTTCTCATTTATGTCATACTTCAACTCTGCAGCCTGCAAAGATCTACTAAAAAATGTAATAGGCTGCTCAAAACCATCCTTATTCTTTTGTAACAAAACTTCAGCAATAGTATGAAAGGATGCAAATGAAAAGATATGCATTCGGACATTATAATCAGGTGCCTTTAGCACTGGTGCATCTTTAATAGCCTGCTTGATATTTTTGAAAGCCTCATCAGGCTCACCCTCCCAATTGATTGCAGATCCCTTCTTCAACATCTTAGTAATAGGTCTAGTAACCTCTACAAAGTTTGTCACAAACCTCCTTAGAAAATTGACATGACCAAAGAAGGACTAAATCCCTTTAACATTCTTTGGTCTCTAAATTTTATCAATGGCTGCTACCCTCTCAAGGTCAATTCTCACCCCTTGCTTCCCAACTAAGTGGCCAAGCAACTTACCTTCTATGACACCAAAAGCACATTTCCTTGGGTTTAATGAAATGCCAAATTACAAGGCCCTCACAAATAGTTTTTTCTAAATGAGCACAATGGTCTTCTTCCTTCTTGGAATACGTAGTTAGATCATCTTGATATACAACAAGGAAAAAATTAATAAAATCTAAAAAGGCAACATCCATTGCCCTTTGAAAAGTAGCACCAGCATTCATGAGACCAAAAGGCATTCTCACATAAACATATGTTCCCCAAGGTGTTGTGAAAGTTGTCTTGAATTGTTCTGATTCCTTTACAATGACCTGATTGTAGCTAGAGAAACCATCCATCATTGACATCAATTCTGATCTGGTTACTCTCTGCAACATAGCTTCCATATTGGGCAAACAATAATTATCCTTTAATGAACTGATGTTCAAGTTCCTGAAGTCCACACAAAGCCTGATGTCACCATTTTTTTTTTTCACAGGAACAAGGTTTGACACCCAAGAAGAATGCCTTATAGGCTTGATAATGCCAGCATCTCTCAACTTCATTAATTCTTCTTGCATCTTGGGTGCCAAAGTAGGATTAATAGGCCTTTATTTTTGTCGACAAAGTTCAGCATCTTCTTTCAATGGAATAACATGCTGAAATAAATCCTCTCTATAAACTTTTAGGTCATCATATGACCATGCAAAAACATGCCTGAATTTCCTCAATAATTCAATCAAAGGTCTCCTTACCTTTTGAGATATATCTCTACCAATGTATACTTTCTTAGGTGCTTCATGTGATCCAAGATTTATCTCCTCAAGATCAGCATGATCTTCTCCTTTGATATTCTTTTGAACTCTATCCTGGTTATCAAAGGTAGTCTCCAAAACAACAAGTCCCTTGGGCACTTTGTTAGTTCTAAGTTGAATGACCTCATTGCCAAGGAAAACCTCCCTTCCCTCTACTAACTCAACCAAGGCTGAAAATCAAATTCTTGACCATGATACTGATCCTCACAATTCATAAACTTCAAGATATCATTATCATCATCAAAAACTTTCCAATTCTCAATGTTATCTAGTATACTAGGCCTAGCCTAAATTTCAACTTTAGAGATACCAGAAAATGTAATATCATTTGGATTGATTACAATATTAGCTAACAAGTCAGTCATCTTGTTATTACTCCTATCCTTCCACTCAATATTGAAGGCATCAAAATGTTCAATCAAATCCCAAACTGCATTCCTATATTATTTCAACCTTCTATTCTTGGAAGCATATACTGACCTGACTTGGGACACCACCAACTCAGAATCACCAACAACACTTAGACATTTAATACCATGCTTTTGTGCCAACCTCAATCCTAACAACAAAGCCTCATATTCTGCTATATTGTTGGTACAAAAGAAATTCAATGTGAAAGAAAACTTGTAGGTGCTTTCATCAAGAGAAATAAGTAAAATACCTGCTCCTGCACCATCTTTGCAATTTGCACCATCAAAGTACATTACCCACAAATCATCCTTCATAGAATTAGCACCTACCTTAGTAGAAATAGGTGGTAAAATAAGTTCATTTTCAAATACAAGGACCTCTACCCTAAAAGCATTAATATTAGTATCCACAAAACATGTAGTTTCATTATCAACATTTCTCTCAATCACGTGGCATACTCTTGGCTGTCATTCAATCTTGATAAACTGATCATCAATCTTGAAGGTGGCATAGGACAGATCACACTGTAAACTTCCACCCATGGTAGCACTCCACTTTCTAGATAGTAGCATCCCATAATGAGGAGGGATATCCACCACCAAAACACTCATTATCAGCTCTTTCTCTAGATATGCTGCCAACCTATATGGCATTGCATTGATAGTCCCAATAACTGGCACCTCCCTCTGATCCATTGCACAACACCTACCTTGCACTATGTCAACTTTAAGGCCCAACCTCTTCATGATTTTGAAAGGCATGACAGTATTAGAGGCACCACTATCAATCATACAATTCCTCAATTTCATCCCATTCACAAGAACACTTAAAAAGAATGGGTCAATATTCTCAAGGCTGGCATTGACAGAACTATCCAAATATATTGGAAGAATTTGAGACACAATTCCCTAAGTAGCAACATCCTTCAAGGCTTTATCCTAAGATCCATTGCATACAACATCATTTTTATGAACATTACCAACCCATGCAATAGCTTTATGTTTGTGTTCAGGGATCCTCAATAATTCTGACAATGGAACCTTGACTATAATTTGTGACAATACAGATAACATGTCAATAGGGGCAAATGGAGGAATCTCAATTTGTACTGCCCTAACAACCTTTTTCTTATCTAACACATTAGGTGTATTGACCACCCTCATTTTTTCAATCTTAGCCATTGTGTTAACCGGCTTCTCAATCTCACTAGAGATCTTTTCAATTCCCACTCCCTTAGGTTCACAATTCTTATTTTTTACATTCTTGAATTTTACCATGTGATCACCTTTTGATTTGTTCTCATTAGGTTCTCTGGAGTTGGTACTCTTTATAAACATTCCTATAGCTTTCTCATTTGTATTCCTTACCACCATGCCTCTATTTTTCACTTGGACAATCATTTCTGTAGTAATCCTATCTATCTCTTCTCTAGAAGGTCTTCTCAAATTCACTGGCTTGGAAGAAGAGTTCATGTTACATGTTTTCTTATCAATGCATTCACTATTATAAAAAACCTCTTGATGAAAAAGGGCCTGATTGTGCCTCTTCTCATTTACATCTATTTCTTCATCAAAATTAGAATCATCTTCATATCCTAGATATGAAGAAACCATGTTGCATCCAACATCATCTTGTTCTTCTTCTTGATCTATCTCCTCATTTCCACAATCTTGATTTGCAGCCATAGATTGTGCAACCACACAATGCTCTGTAGAATGAGGGGACTAGCTTGTAACACACCGAGGTATGTCCTCCATGATATTTATTGAAGCTTTATGTAGAGGGTTAGGGACAACTCTGTCATTGTTTCCTCTTGTAGCAGGGACAATAGGCTTGTCATCCTTCCATTGGGTGTTGTAGGGGTAGTTCTGCAATCTATTCTGCTTATTGAAATTATTGTCAAATTGAGGCCTTTCATTGGTAAGAGCACTGATGTTCCTATTTGTAGGTGCCTTCAAGTCCTTCAATGCATTAAGCACCTTATCCAATTTATCTTCTTCTTTCCTCCTAGATCCAACATTCTTATCATTTTCTTTTTTGTATTTCTTATCCCCAAACAACTTTGGGTCATCTCTCTTTCCACCCAACTTTCCTGATATTTTCATGTTGTTCTCAATATTGACAGCAATCCTAAAATCATCCCTAAGAGTTCTTGGTTCTTTATCCCTCAATAAATATCCCATCTTCCCATCAAATGTATTGAAGTATGTAGTTAGGCAAACATTGTCATCTAACCGCATAACTTGGAACAACTTATGCATACCCTTCTGAAATCTCATGTTGAATTCAGTTACAGACTCATTCTGATTTTTTCTTATGGTATTGAATTCATTCAACATGAAGCTAGCATTAGGCCTATCACCATACTGCTCTTTGAAACATCTCTCAAAAGAGTCCCAAGTATCAATACACTTATCAGGGAGCCTCTTAAACCAATCTCTAGCATCCTCCATTAGAGATTGAACAAACAATTTCATGACTACATCCTCATGCTCTACCTCATAATCATTAAGCATATCAATAAATAACCTAAGATGATCCTCACAACTAATAGCATTATTACCAGCAAACTTAGGTACCTTATCTCTAATATCATTTGGAAAAGCATTTGGATAGCTAGGAATTCCATCAAAACTTATTTGCCTATAGCCTTTTAATTGCATAGGTCTTCTTTGAAAGCTAAAACTAGTGTTAACCCTAGGATCAACATTAGCATCTACATTTATTTGTGCATTTGACTGCTACCTAGGATCTACACCTATCCTAGTAGATGAAGAAGGAAATGAACTAGTAGCATTACTAAGTGGAATAGCAGTAGTCATAGATGGCACACCTAGTTCAGTAGTAGATGGGCCAAGAGCATTGGCTAATGAAGCCTTCAAAAATTTGATCTTTCTTTTCTTCTCTGCAATGGAAGCTTCAACCTTAGCCCTCTCTAGTTCTCTTGCAAGGTCCTCATCTTCTTTTCTTTTTCTCTCAATTTAAGTGTCCTTATTTGAATCAGGTGGTGGGATCTTTGGTATTGTCACTAGTTTTCTTTCTTGGTCACCCACCATCTTTTGCTTTCCTTTCTCATTAATAATAGCAGCAGGTATGGTGATCCTATGCCCATTTTTATCTTTAGGAAAAGGGACATAACTTTGCACTTGTCTAACCACAAGGCCCTCCCTATCAAATTCATGATCTTGTAGTAAGCGCTCTTGCTCACTCCTCAGGGCATCAAGATCACCAAAAACATCATGCTATAAAGTTCTAGGAGTAGAAGCAAGCATCTTGTTTCTCTCCTTCATTTCATTGATCTTTCTAAGAAGAGACTACCTCTCTATCAAAGCATTTACCTTTTCAGCCTCTCTCTCCTTCTATAATCTCTTTTGTATGGCATCCTGCTCTGCCAACTACAACCTTAATGCATTCAAATCATCAGGATCTACCATAATGTCATCAAAACCTGATGACACATCCATATCAAGAAGATTTTGATATGGGAAGTGGACTTGCCTATGTCTCATGGGTTCTCTTCTGAAATGATCTTAATCAAGATCTAAGTCAATCTCCAAACCCATCTCTCTAGCTTGTTCATCTTGACCTGTAGGCAATGGACCTTTGTCCTGAAATGCAGCCTCTGGGGTATCATAAAATATTTCTTCAGAGTGACCACCATCTGATCTAGAAAATCTGTCTTGTGAACCTTTCTCACTTGAAGAAACATGTGGTACTCTAGCTCTAGCATTTCTTTATTCTCTTATGGGAGCACTAGTAGACTCACCATTCCTTCTAATCTAGCTCTTCTTCTCTTGTCTAGGTAGTTTCTCCAGAGTGACCTCTAGATTCTTTCTAACAAATGACCTAGTATTCCTCCTCTTGTCCATGATTTTTTTTTAATATGTAGCACTAGTTCTAACCTTTGAGTCACCACCCACCTAGATGGGAAAACTTTGAAACACAATAGGAAAAGAAGAAAGCATTTATACCTTTCTCTCTAGATTCTCCCCAGAAGAATCTCTGTCTTGTTGGTGGCTCGGATGGATAGATCTATCTAGCAATAAGATTTTGAATATCACAATACAACTACAACCAAAGACCCTAACAAAGAAAATTCTTCATAGTTTTCCTCCCTAGTAGAGTCACCATTTTGTTGGTTCTTCCCTGTGATCTTCACTTGCAGATTTATACTTTGATGGATAATTTATATTATGCTTTGACTCTATCACCACTCCAAAGTCTACAAGAAAGAGGGCCAATTAACAAGGATCAGAGATCGTCCTACACTTTGAGCCTTATTGCTTAGGCGGGTGTACCCTTGAATCACTTCTCTAAAGGACTCTCAAAATGATATACAACTATACCTTTAACAAACTAGTTAAAGATTTTATCAAATGAATGTTCATTTGTGTGGTTGTTAACCATGAAAACCTCAAGAGGATAGACCAGTGCCTTATCCTAGGGCTAAAAATCATCTAATTGCATACCTCAACTGAATACCTTAACTCAAACACAATGGAATCTAGGGTAAGTGCTTTGCCTATTACCCCTCTCCCTCAAACACAAGGACATCAAATTCTTCACCTAATTGCAAACTCACTAAACTCACCTGAAAGACTTTAATCCTAACTTTTTTAGGAACTTAGAGATGACTTCAAAATACTTTTTGTTTACCATATGTTAATACAGTTTGTGACATTAACATATATGAGCTCAGAACCAAAGCAAGAAGATATACACAAAATGCAAGATTGCGATCCAATGGTATTCTCATTAAAAAATTTAGGATCAATATACAATCAACATGACACAAAGGTAGGAAAAAGGCACAAAGTTAGACTTCTCTATCAGTATAATATAGTCAACAACTAGGGGCCAAAAGAAAAGACTTTGGAACCCCTGCAAAATAAAAAATTCTACAACTTATACCCCCCTAGACATCTTGGAATTCTGCAACAAGCTACAGATGACTAGGGTTAGGGTTTCAACCACGCAACCTATTGAAAATAGTCTAAAAGCTATTACAGGGGTGGGAAACATAGACAACCAGGAGAGAGGAAATCTTGGACTGATCCTCAATCATGTAAATCTTCTTTGAAAGAACTGAGGATCACAAACAAGGTGCAAAAGGACACCCTACAACATGCCTTGAGCACCAAATTGAATAGTACAAGCCCTATAGATGAGCACACAACATCTTGGACCACACCACAAATGGAAAACTAGTCACTTCTCACCAAACCAGGTCAATTCTATAATGAATTTCAGTCCTTCTGGTCACAGGAAACCCTTGCAAAATTCAAATTTGAATCACAATGGTCACTTCTTTGGCACCTGTAGAGAAACAATGGCCCACATTTAAACTTTCATCTACTTTAAGTCATGGCCATCTGATCTGTTTTACTTCATGGGCTCTATGATTTTCTTTTAAAACTAGCCCCAGCTAAACTTAGCGAACCACCTTTCCTTATATGAACAAACAAACACTTCAAAAATTGTCAGCACCGCTAAAATTTGTCTGCTCCACTAAACTTTAGACACCACCTGGGCCCGCCTGATGCCACATGTCACAATCTCATTTGCAACTCATGCCTAATCACACTGACATAGGACCTATGTTCCTTAAGCCTTTGAAATGAATGGTTGGCGTAAGATCTCATGGTTCTAAAAAATTCCATGAGAACTTACATTGACCATAGGATTCAATCCTCATCACACATTCCTCTGACAATGGTCCCACTTACTATGCTGAGACAAGATGCCAGATCAATGGATGGTGCATGATCTAAAGGGGTAGGAATATTCCTTAAGATCATGCACTGACCATAGATCAAAACTCATCTACAGACCCCATCTGAAAAGATCCATATCAGAAATCTCCTGACCAATGAAAGAATTCCACCTGCGCCAATGTGTCACTCTAGACCCACTGAGAACAATAGACCACCTGGAGAAATGGATGGCTAGCGTATGATCTTAAAGACTTTGAAGATTCCACATGCTTACACACCAACCATCAGATTAAAGAATGTCACCATCGCTGACAACCCTCTAACATGGAAAAAAATTGATGGATGGTGCATGATCTTAAGGGGATAGAATATTCCTTAAGATTATGTGCCGACCGTTGATTAAAAAGTCTTCAATGTAGGCCCGCCTGACACAATCCAACTCACCACCACATGGACAAATGAAAGGATGCGAACTCAAAACATCATGGCACATAGAAACCACCTAGCAATCAGACCCACCTTAATATTGTCTCCTAAAAAAAGGTAACATCAATAGCAGGCGTAAAATCTTAAAGGAATGACAAATTCCATGAGAACTTACACCCAGCGTTGATCTTCTGACAATGTCAGGGCCCACTGACAAGTCCAAGCTTAGGTCCAACTAACAAGGTGCATAGTCATTCACCCGTGGACCAATCAGGAAATGCTAACAAGGCACACTTGGTGGTCAGGACCCATTGAGAACCTCTGCGCTAGATTCCAAATTGATGACTATTGCATGATCTCAAGGGGATGGAATATTCCTTAAGATCATGCAACAGCCATGAGATGTTTAGCCTCCTGACAAGATGACCCAACCTAACCAAATCACTCTTTCTTCTGGCCAATAAGATGTTGCCGCCTGTGCTTAGTTGGTAGTGGTCCTGCCTGCAATGAAAAGGTTACAGCATAGAGATGAATCAATGACGGTCTCATGATCACAAGGCTCTGACAAAATGCATGAGAAGATACACCCACTATAGATTAAAATGGTGTCAGAGAGCTGGGCCCAGGAAAACAAAGCTGAGGACTTAGGAAAAATAAATTTTGTAGGGCGCTGGGAACTTAGGAAATATTAAAGGGACCCGCCGAGACATAAAGTCTAACCGTGAACTATAAGGTAAGTCATTTAAAAGGCACATGTGGAAAAGGGGTTTTAAGTAGCCCATGAAAAGGTTATGTGCAAATAGAACAAAGCTAGGGCACCCTTTTGAACTTAAAACCCAACGGCTAGATTTTGAAAGTTTTGCCTAAGGGTTTATCCCAGGGACCATGAAAAACACTGCGAAGAACGGGGGAAAAGACCTAGAGCCATGAAAATTTTTGCATGTGTTAACATTGTGGTGAAGAGCCTTAAAAAGTTTAGATATTTTTTGACCCATAGAAAGGTACACTTGAAGGTTACTCATCCAAGTGTCAAAGATTTTTTGCTTTCCAAGGACCTTAATGACAAAAGAGCTGGTTGGATCACCAAGGTGATGGAGTATGACATAGATATTAAAACTACTAAGCTGGTTAGAGGAAGAGGTTATGAGCATTTGGAAGAGGATGAAATTTCAAACAAATCAGAGGAAATAGATGCATCTCTGGTGGTGCATTCTATAGAAGAACAAGCCAAGGCAACAAGCTGGTTGTCTAATATGATCAATTACTTGAATATAGGACAATGTCTTGCAGGTTTGGATTTAGCAAAAAGAAGGTATTATAAATTGCAATTTGTTCCTTTTGTGCTGATAGATGAAGTTCTCTTTAGAAAGGATCACAATGGTGTCCATTTAAGATGCATTGATTCAGAAAAGATAGTTGATGTCCTATTTGAATTTCATGATGGACCTTCTGGAGGTCACTTCTCTCCTAGGACTACTACTTTTAAAATCATGAGGGTCAGATACTATTGGCCATCTATCTTTAAGGATAGCCATGATTATGTGAGAAAATGCATCAAGTGTGCCATGTTTGCAGTAAAAGAGAGGCTTGCAGACTTGCCCCTATAGCTAGTCAGAACAAAGCAACCTTTCATGAGGTGGGGCATAGAATTTATTGGCGTGATGAATCCTCCATCTAGTGTAGGACACAAATGGATAATTACTGCAACTGATTATTTCACTAGATGGATAGATGCCATTGCATTAAAGGAGGCCAATGAGAGTGCTATCATAGGTTTTTATGATGATATAATTCATAGGTTTGGCACTTTTGATTCCATCATATCAGATAATGCATTGGCATTAACAAGCCTCAAAGTCTCAGAGTGGGTAGTCAAGAATGGCATCTATCTAAATACTAGTTCAAATTATTACCCTTAGGGAAATGGCTTAGTTGAATCAACAAGTAAGAATTTGATTAGGATAATCAAGAAGACTATGCAAGACAATCAGAGGGATTGGCATACCAAACTGAGGTCTGCCTTATGGCTGGACAAAATTACCCCAAATAAGATTATTGGTAATTCTCCTCACATGCTAGTATATGGTAGAGAGGCCAAGTTGTCCATTTCAACTAAATTACTAGCTCTGGACTTGGCCACCCAATATGCTTGTTTGAGGAGGGAGATCCCTTATAGATCAGACATGCTCAGCTCATGGAGTTGGAAGAACTCAGAGACAACTCTATGAAAGATATGAAATTTCATCAAATTTAGACAAAGAGGAGTTTGATAAAAGAGCCAGGATCAGAAATTTCAAGGTTGGAGATGTAGTCCTTAAGTGGGATGAGTTCAGAGCCAAGCCTAGTAGACATAACAAATTTGATTCATTTTAGGGTGGACCATTTTTTATAATAGAGTGCAAGGGATCCAATGCTTTCCAGCTATCATCTCCTGAAGGAGGTGCCTTGCCTATCTTAGTAAATGGATTCCACTTGAAGCCCTACTTTGAGGTTAATCCTTCTCTATAATTTTTTGTAAATATGTTTTTCCCTTGCTTTCTTTCCCTATTTTCTAGGTTAGTTTCCTAATTTTCAAGAAGTGCCTGTGCACAAGTTTGTCTCTCTGGTTCTAGTTTTGTCTCTTTGTCAAAGTTTTGTGTTCCTAAGATGACCCCATGCCCAATGAATTATGTCAAGGCCACTAGTTTTCTATGTCTACCAGGATGACATCTAGCAAAAATCACCAAAATGTTACCCTAATTTTCATATCAATGCAAATTTGGCTAATATCTATCCCAAGGTCTTTGTTTTTATCCTGCCAAGCATCCCTAAAATTTTTATGATCTTATACCATGTCCTCTGGCCTCTGCAAATTGTTTTATTCCCTGGTTTGCAGTTGAAAAAATTCAAAAAAGGTAGCCATTGCCAAGAAGTAACCCTAGCCCCTCATTCTATTTTCATGTTACTTTATTCTTCCTAGACCCATGTGCCTAATTCTTCCTTTGGTCACCAGTTCTCTTATTCTTCTAGTGGTTACCTTTTCCTCTCAGTGAACTAGTGACTATAGTGTTTCTCCTAGTTGCCAAATAAAATGGTGGTGCCCTAAAGCATTTAGTGACTTTATGGATTACCTTCAGTCAGGCATTCGCTAACTGAAACCCCAGGTTTGAATTTTGGTTTAGCAATTATGTGAATGCCTTGTTCGCGTATTCTTCAAACTTAACCAAGGTTAAGAATTCTATTCAGTGACTGAGCGAATTTCCTTTGGCTACACATTCGCTAAGACTTCTGGGGTTAAGTGATTTAAGTGGGGTCCCAGTTGATGAGATCAATGGTTGTCGTAAGATCTCATAGGGTCTGTCAGAGGCTTGTGATCTTATGATAGCCATCGATCTTCCCTTTTGCTCAGTGTTTCCTGACAGTGGATCCATTGCCACATAGTTTGAGGTGTCTGCTTCTAGTTGGCTGCGAGTTTGGTGACATGGAGAGGTGTTAGCGGGGCCCAGTGGCTATCTTTCCTCAAGGATCTAATGGTTGTTGCATGTTCCCAAGGAATATTCCTTGCCCTTGTGATCATGCGACAACCGTTATTACTGCTTTATTTCCATGGCTTTGATAGTGGGTGCTCTTTTCTAATTTTCTCACTCCTCATTGGCTGGGGTTTTGAACAGGTGGAAGTTTGTCAGTGGGGTTGGCTTCCTCAAAGGATTAAGTTTCAAGCAGGATCAATGATCATCATTATACTGCCAAGGCAAGATGCACACTATTTAAGCTGGTGGTATAACAACAACTGTCTGATGAAGATAAAGAAGGTTGTGGGTCCGTGTTGTCAGATGGGCTGATGTGTAAGGCTTTTGATTGGTCCACGTGGTGATGACTAGATTTTCAGTGGTTCCATTTTTCAGAAGGGTCTCGATCTAATAAAGATCTACAGCTGGCATAAAAGCACAAGGAATCTTTCTGACATATGAGATCATGCACCCGCCATTAGATTGGAATCTAAGCTGCAGTGGGACCATGTCAGAACTTGTCGAGGTGTATTCTTATAGAGCAGTCAAGGGCGAATAAAAGAATGACATGTAGCCATTCTGGGCCCAGGATTAAGAGTATTTTGTGAATCCATGACTAAAGAGCTTTTCCATGTTCACCAGACTTAACCAGGGTCAGCTAAAAGTTTAAATGATTCTGTGACTGAAGGAAAATGAGAACCCGTAGTAAATGCTGAGTTAGTTTTGCAGTCAAGTGCCGAGCCTGGGTAAAAAGGAGGATCTAACAACTACATTTTAAAGTTGGATTAAAGTTTGAATGCCGATCATCGATAAGGAATTTTAGCACCACCTATGACCATTTTATCATTTTTTAAATTCAAATATCTCACAGTATCAGATTTTAGCAGTTATGGCTAGCCTGAGTTGCAGGTAGGTAGATGGATCATGGCGGCTGGATTTTTTATAGGTATAAACATGAAATGGACACGCAAACATAGATATTTGATCAACTGGGATATTTTTATGTGCATTTATGGCCAAATTTGATAGAATTAGGGTTTGATTATTATATGTAGATTAATGTAACCCTAATTAGGTTTTGCTCCAGCCTATGTGCCAAATGGAGATGTATATATTATTTTTTGGAGCTTTTAGAGCTCAAGGAGTTTACTTTTTGTAAAGAGAAAAATATCTTTTCTTAGAAGGCTATTTGTGACATTTATCTGTCCTCTGCTTTTCTAAATTCTATAACCTCCCATTGATAATTCAGATATAGAATATATTTGATGACATTTCTCATGTCCCTATGCCTTCTTGTGTGAGTTATCCCTTAATGAATTTAGTATTTATATGTTTCTCAGTGATATCTTAGGGTTCTTGATCCTTCTTTCTTTCTATAATTTTGTGTATTCTTGTGGATGATTTTATGTGAATGATTTTGTGGGTATATTACAACCCCTTAGCATTCTTGTCTCATTCCTATACCTAGTTGCCAAGGTGAATGTTTGTTTGCAGGTCATAGATTGTTGTCTAACTCCAAAGAGTGTTAGCATTTGTGAAAGAATCTCTCTTTCCCTAAATACCCTCTTTAATTTTTAGACCCTTCTATGAAATACTTATGCAAACCTATTCAATGAGTTGTGGTCTCCTGGACTTAAGTTCATTTATTGAATCCATCTTTTATACTGCAATTCATACCTTCATTTTAGTGCATCACCTAGTAGGTAGTTTTCTTTGAAGTTATTTCCATTTCAAGCATTCCTTCTATCCCTTTCCCTCAGAAGATTTACTTTTCATGTCTAAAAGAAAATTAGGGTGATTATCCAAGAGGAACCAGCCTAGAACCTAGAGGTCCCATCTCAGTTAGCATAGGTCCCACAACTTGGAGATGATTCCCATGTTATACTAGGTTATCAAGACTAAGAGAGCTTGAAACAAGGGTGCAAACTTAGTGTATAACAATGACCTTGAGGGATAGTTCGGCCTGGAGTCATCGGCAGGGATCGAATGATATGTGTGGCAAAAAAGGTTTCCACTAGCATTTACCCAACCATTCAGAGCTATTGGAATAGATGGTTTGATGCTACGACTGATGGTTGGAAAGATACACAATGTTGGCCATTTGAACTTGAGGGACACTTTGAGTTCTGACATCGATCGAGAATGCGTTGCAAATTTAAATGAAATTGAATCTCTAAAAACTGAGACAGGTTATTGTAGGCCTAGTAACATAGTCTCATATCAACTGATAGATTAATGTTACCTAGCACGAGCACTGAGATATGACCTTGCAAAGATTGGTGATTTCATGCTTAAGTGACCTTGAGGGACACTTCAGCCCCAAGTTGTCAGTGGGGATCGAATGACTATGTGTGGCAAATGAGGTTGCCACTAGCATTTAAACGACCATTCGGAGCTATTGGAACAAACAGTTTGATGCTACGACCAATCATTTGAAAGATACACAATGCTAGCCATTTTAACTTAGGAACACTTTGAGTTCAGACATCGATCGAGAATATGTTGCCAAATATAAACAATCTTGAATATCTAAAAATCAAGACAAGATTTTTTAGGCCCCTACCATTCAGAGCTATTGGACTAGATAGATCGATGCTACATACAATGGTTGGAAGGATACACAATGTTGGCCATTTGAACTACGGAACATTGTGACTTCTGACATCGACCAATATTGTGTTGTCAAATTTAAACAAAGTTGAATCTCTCAAAATGGAGACAAGATTTTGAAGGCCTAGGCAACACGGTCCCATAGAAACTAAAGGATCGATGCAACCTCACATGAGCTCCTAGATATGATCCCACAAAGATCACTGATTTCATGCTTAAGTGACCTTGAGGGACACTTCAGCCCAGAGTCATCCGTGGTGATCGAATGACTGTGCGTGGTGAATGAGATTGCCACTAGTGTTTAGCCAGCCATTCAGAGCTGTTTGAATAGAAGGATCAATGTGAAAAATGACTATTGGAAGGATACACAATGTTGGCCATTTGAATTAGGGAACACTGTGACTTTTGACATCGACTAAGAATGTGTTGCCAAATTTAAATGAAGTTGAATCTCTCAAAACCGAGATAGGATTTTGAAGGCCCAGGCAACATGGGCCCGTTGTAGCTGACAGATCGATGCTACCTTTCACAAGCTTTGAGATCTAACCCCTCAAATATTCTTGATTTCATGCTTAAGTGACCTTGAGGGACACTTCGGCCTGGAGTCATCGATAGTGATCAAATGACTGTGCGTGGCGAATGAGGTTTCCACTAGCATTTACTCAGCCATTTAGAGATGTTGGAATAGACAGTTTGATGCTATGACTAATGGTTGGAAGGATACACAATGTTGTCCATTTGAACTAAGGAACATTGTGAGTTTTGACATCGATCAAGGATGTGTTGCCAATTTTAAATGAAGTTGAATCTCTGAAAATTGAGACAGGCTTTTGTAGGCCCCGACAACATGGTCCCATAGCAACTAAGTAAGGTCCTAGATAGGGACATTATAGATCCACACATTGTTCAGTAGATACCTCAAAGAACCCACATACATGGGAGTAGGCTTGAAGTAAGACTAAGATTGTTTATCAGTTCAAAAATATTACTGTGTTGTACTTTTGATTAACATCTAATGATTGGATGTGGAATTCACAAATTTGATTATATTACCATTGGTTCTATTTCAAATTCTAGAAAAAATGGATATTTGACATATGTTCATAAATTTCAGTCAACACCATTTTAAAATAACACATCAGTTTATTTTTACACATTGAGAATATCATCAATAGGAATTGAACTAAAATTGACAAAGGTCATAGGAAATAAATGCCCCAACTATTTTCTATCTTCTACATTTTTAGTTTCTTATTACAATCAGGAGAAGAATATTACTCTTCAAATGGTTTTGGACAATAACATTTATACTTCCTCTTCACAAATATTTCTTCCTTCATCTTGCTACCTATTGATAATGACAAAGTGAATCTAGGCATTTCTGCCATGTAATGGGAGAAAAATGGTTTCCTAATTGATATTTCTCACTAACCCTTTACAACATAAAATGTTTACAAAAACTAGCATGTACTTGGATGAGGACATTATATATTACAAAAATCCTGCATAGAAGCAGCTGGCAAGCTGCTCGAAAAGTAGTAACTGATAGCAAGTGGGATAATGCAAATTCTATAATAAACCACTATCTTCTTTTACTCAAGAAACATCTAGTTCATTTGCTTGAGTGGGGCATGTTTGTGAACAGAAAATATCCATTTAAACTCAAGTCTCTGGAAGCAGTTATATTTGTCAGTGGAGGAGATACACCAATTGGATCTACAATAACTTTATGCTCACTGGAATTTCCATTTCTCTTCAATTGGGATACTCTTTCCAAAATTGCATCTAACCTTTTACCAATTTGGGAAATCAATGGGTTTATTTGTGGATGTCCAAGGAGTCAGTCACCTAAACGAGAACCTTGAGATGAATCAGGAACTTCTCTACGAAAGAGATCAATACCTTGAGAAGCTCTCCACTTTTTAGCTTAGTTAAAACCTTGGACCATAGATGGCTGCCCTTTGTTGTAAAATGAGGAGTGAGACTTCCTTGCCAAAGGTGGCAATGAACTTAAATTTGAGGGATAATGCCCAACTGAACATTTTGTAATCAGTTGATATACAATCATAGTTTTCTCTTGGCCAATCCTGTGGCACACAATTGAGCCTGTAGATCTACAGAAGGGTTGAAATATGGATCTGGTGGAAGAGTAGTATTAGCAAGAAGTCATTCACTAACATCTCATCTTTATAACAACTAAATGTGGATTCACTAGAAGCATTAGTTCTCAAAAAAAAAAGTAAAACATACCATATATGATGACTGTGTCAGCACTTGGCTGCATCATATAATAAGTTGAAATTAGATAATCATAAAAAACTTTGTAAAGTATAGCCTACATATCATATACAACCACATCAAATGAGTTCAAATTAATATTTACAATCTTGGACTGCATCAAGAAAGAATTTTTTTTTCAAAGTCTTTGTAATTTCTCTGTGGCCGGTAGCCAATTGCTTATTCACTTAATTTTTTCTTCCTCAATTGGTCAAAATCTATATGGATACATGGCATCACACTGTCACCATCTAATCATAGCAAGGTATAGAAGCTCAGGAAAGGTGTAATGAATTAATATGTAAATATTTTTGTTCGTAACAATATTTTCTACATTTATTATGATATTGATCTGATTTGATGCACCTTCACTATTTGATCCATACTTCCCTTTTATTTCACTTGCTTTTCTCATTTTGCACATCATAGGCCAAGATTTGATAGTGGGTATGACCTTGGTACTGCCGGTTTAAATGATAAATTTTACCTTTTAGCTATTAATTTTTTGTCATTTTTCCTGTATGATGCTTTTGTATACGAATTGTGGATATTCTCTGGGAAACTTTTCATTTTTTCCTATAGGATGCCTTTATATAAAAATTTTGGAGAATCTTTGTTAAAGAGTAGGTAAGGATGGCTAAGCTAAGTGCAATGGAGAGGGAGAGGACTAAATTGAAAGATTGGAGGTAGAGAGCAATAACGATGAAAATATTTTCAGGGCTTGTGAACATATGGAAATTATAATCTTCCTCCCAGAGAAGACATTAATGAAGTTCTCTATGCCTTAGCAGAGGAAGCTAGCTAGATTATTGAAGCTGATGGTACTACATACAAAAATGCGGTATGTATGTCTTGCATTGATTTGAATCAGATTTTAAATCACTATTTTTAGCATGTCACGGTTTGGGGTTCCTATTTCACTATTTTGATTGGAATCTAATAAAGATGAGAATCATCCCATGAAAGTAAAGGCCTACCTTTCATGGAATGAGCATATCTAACATGTACAATACAAATCTAATGCTTTGGTGTGTAGACAAGTAAAAGAAGTGATCATAGTCAGCAAATGGTGGAAAATACATTGAATTTCATGGCAAGGGTATAGCACCAGAAGATTGGTCTTAAGGATAGGGATATCTAATGATTTGGATCATCTTATATTGTTCATTTAAAGGTTAATCAATAACCGTTTGAACCTAGAAGTTTTTGGAGGGCATCGATTTGAGAAACCCTTGGTTTAAGGGTTTGAAGAGACCAAATTTGGGTTTTTTGGGGTTATAGGAGGTTTGAGTATAATTCCTTTGGTATTTAGAGGTTTTATGACATAATAAGATATTTTCTATAGTTTTAAGTCTTGGGGTTAATTATTTCATATAGTTCCTTTGTTAAATCACTCACTTTTCATGCATTTTTGGAGCCATAGGGGTGAGCAGCAGTACACGCTCCAAAACAACCATATATTTCCTTTGGATATGACAACATATGAATAAAAGGGTACTAAAAAAAGTAATTTTTATGATTAGTCCTTTGGAAAGTTTCAGAGATAAGTGGCATTTTCCTTTGCTGCGAGGCTACTAGACAGGGCAATTCATTGATCTATCCCCTTTATGTATTTTTTGTCGCTTGGGGATGGATCAAAACCTTGTAACTTAGTATTATAACATTGGAAATGTAGGAAAGAAGAAGATTTTTCAAGTTGAGAGTGATTGAAGGAGTTTGATGAGTTTGAAGGGTGCATAAGGCTCATGAAATTGGTGCAAGGGTACAACAGTAGATGTTCTAGCCTTTGGAGGGGGGTATTTTATGCATGAATCCATCATAGGATGGTAAAATGATGGTGAATCAACTTTGGTTCAGTTTCTATGGTACTGGGAGATGAGACATTGGGTGAGCCCTACTTTCTAGGGGGTTTTGGGACAAATTTGGGGCTTTTACATCTAGAAGTGTCAAATATTCAAATTGATGGTAGAATCTTCTAATTAGAGTCATTTTAAGACATTGTTGAAAGTGGAAAGTTCTAGGAGTGAGTCCTTAATATGGCTGCTTTGTTAATTGAGCCTATTAGGCCTAGTTGGGAAACATGAATCAACAATTTTAAGTTGTGATGTTCCAAAACACATAGTATTTGTTTTGACATATGTTATGCAACTTGAAAAAGGGTATTCAAATAATTTGATCACCATTTGAAGAAGTAATAAATAATTTGGTTGATGGAACCAATTGGCAAGCTTAAACAAGCATGAACCAAGAACTTGTTTGATATGGTGGATATGGAGTTGTTGAAGGAAACCTAAGGTGTGGATTCTTAAAGTAGATGGTATGAAAGGAGAGAATGAAGTGAAGGATTCTCCAAAGCTAAGAAAAGAAAAGAAAGTGATTTTCAAGCCCACAAAGGATTCAACAGTCAAAGCAATGAAATCTGAGAATAAGAAGAAGAAGAGGAAGAGAAGTGTAGGAAGTTACAAAAGGTTTATATACAAGGTGTTGAAACAAGTGCATCCCTCCAAGGGAATATCTAGTGCTTCCTTGAATTGAGTTGGTTCCTTAAGGCTCTTCCATGGCCTTCCAAGTATTATGTGCCTGCAAGTCATTGGCATAACAACATAAAGTTTTTTTTATTAATAATGAGAAATATTTTTACAACTCAGCTCAATAGGAGCACCAGACGAAAGAGCTAAGCAAAGAAAACCTTCTGGTATTGCCCCAAAAAATAGAAGAGAAAGGTTGTCATTAAATCTTACAAACTTCATGTTATACATATAGGGTAATGCATGAGCAATTTACAGTCCACCCAATTTATAGTGCTATATAAATTTGACATGCTATGATATTTTGTATCTCCATTTAGTCCAATGAACCAATTGGGTTTAACTTACCCTTCATTGTCTCAAGTATTGCCTCATGGTCTGACTCATGAACCTTCCAAAGAGTTTTATTATGCGGTCTTCCCCCATATCTGATCTAGTAGACATTTGATGCATTGACGAGGTTTGAATAATGAAGAATCTTTTTGTGTGTCTTCCAATCCTCGAACAACCACAACCTAGGGTTCTTCATAGAATACTATCTAAGCCATGTACCAGTTAGAACCACTACTCCTATAGAGTATTCTAATGCTTCACGATCGATAACTGAGTGATCCAATTTCTTTTTTGCCTCAACACAATGACACAAATAATAATATGTCCTTTCTTCATTTCCTTCAAGTGCAATAACAACAAAAACATGGCTTGTAATGATATAAACATAATGATGACATTAGTTTACTGAATATTTATGATAAAGTACTAAATTTGAGATTATTTGTATGTGGAAAATTTTACCTAGTTGTGCTAGATCAGATAAGTGATCAAAGTTAATGGATGATTCCATTTCTATCAGTTGTAGTGATTCATGGGAATGATAGGAGGCAAGTGGACTCAAAATACCTATATACCATTTATCAACCCATTCCTTTGACTCACACCCATCCAAATCTTCATCTACACATGATGAACAAAAGCACGCCATATGTTGTGTGTGGATACTCCATGAACCCGTATTACAACTTCTAAAAGAGTGTAGCTCACTCGATCCAATCAATGTACAATAATCCTCATATGGTGCAATGTTAGTTTCATCCATCAAACGAACCGTAGACTCACCTTCATTACCTGGACCCATTGTAGAATTACACCACTAGACAATACATCTAGCATCTAAAAATGTTGCTTTCTCTTTGTACTTTAATTCATCACATGCTAAGGATCTTTTAATACATGCAACTACACCATCATGCTCTCCCTTTCCATGACCGGCCTCTATAAAAGTCCACATATATTGAATTCCAATAATCTTATGCATCCTGCAAAATCAATAAAACATCTGAGAATTCTTGAATTGTGATACACAATTATCTGACCATATGATATGTCGATGATATTTTATGCCCCTATTTTCCAAATGACCATAAAATAGTTGAAAGAAACCATGTACAAACTTTGTAGAATGTGAGAAATCATCATTGATATAAAAATGATACTCCCTGAATATCTTCCTGTTCTCCTTTGTACTGTTCGGTGCATGCATGAATGCTATATGAACAAATATAGAAACCTGTTGAGAGCTGTAATACTTTGCTTGCACCTCATTCTATGGTTGTAGTGTGTAGTTCTCTACAAAGTCCACAACTGAAACAATGGTATCAACTAGGAATCTATCCTTGCACAACTTGAATTGCATATCCAACCATCACGCTCTATGTGTATGCCTTGCATACTCATAAATAATTTTTATACAAAAAATGTCCATGAACTGATACACTGGAATTTTTCCAATTACTAAATCACATCTTTTATCCTCTTTTCCATCTTTTAGATTGTATGTCACGGTCTTATATTTTCCAAATTCCACCATTTCATTACCGATTGCATGCGTACTCTCCATATGTTGACAAATTGGAAAATGTCGCAAACCTCCGCAATCTATGGATGTACCATTCAAGCATCAGAGCTTGTAAAATTGTTGACCATCCACTCTTTCATATAAAATGTTAGATATTAATTCTCTTGAAGATCTAGGTGGGACATTTATGTTACAATCTTGCAAAACATTCTTAGAGTACAAATCTACACATATATTCCTATAAACTTCAAAATGGTTAGAAAATTCAATATGTACCCTACAACAACAAGTTGTGCATGTGTGACTTATCTTCACATAAAAAGGTTTACACATTTAAAAATATCTCTAACTAATTTTAATTTGAGGATACATATGCATAGATTTTGCAAAGAATTATGTCTGAGTTGAATCAAAAAAATGTTTTGGATGTAGAACATGAATTTGACTACCAATCCTCCTTCTTACAACATCTCTTTGATTAGGAGATACCCGTGTATTGTTCTTCCAAAATTCTTCAATCAAGGATTTCAAAGCTTCAAAAATTGCTTTATCTTTTCGTGGTAGTCTACCAAAAAATGCCCATAACTCATTTTTGTTTGGATCTTCCACTCTTTGACACCTTCCCTGGGATCTCATTAGAGACTTTCTACTTATTTTCAATATTTTTCTTGTCTTTCTAATGAGTCAAGATTTATTCATTTGAATGCTTACTATCGTTGATGTAAGTACACATGTGACATTACTATCTTGCATGCGTGATGTAGAACCCACACTCTCATATGCAGTCATTAGATTCTTTACAATAGCTTTTTCACTTGACTCATCCATCCTTCTTAGCCCAAGAATCTTCATGATGGGCCTAAATTTCAGATTCTCATCATTTCAACAAATAGTTGACATCTTCCTATCATGTTTAAATTGTCAAAAAATGATCTCCAAATATGATTAGCATTTCTTTAAAAAGTACATTTGGGAATCTTCTCAGGCATTGCTTGCAAAATGTTAGTATCAATATCAATCAAATATTTTGGCTTTCTATAAATAATTGTAGGAACATCAAAAATATTATGTGTGAATTGTGTACCATCTTGAGTGCCTTCAACATGAGATGATGTTGTGCCTACACCTTGGGATGTAGATAATGGTGTGCCTTCAACATGAGACGATGTTGTTCCTACACCTTTGGATGTAGATAATGGTGTGCCTTCAACATGAGATGATGTTGTGCCTACACCTTGGGATGTAGATAATGGTGTGCCTTCAACATGATACAATTATATACCTCCACTTTGGGATGTAGACAATGGTGTGTCTTCAACATGATACAAGGGTGTGCCCACACCCTCGGAAGTAGACAATGGCATGTCTCCACCTTTGGAAGTAGAAAATGGTGTGCCTTCAACATGATACATTGGTGTGCCTCCAACATTGGATGATGGTGTCTCTTGAACTTGGAAACTCATAGATGATGTTCCTGCATCTTCATAATCCAATTGTCTTGTTGCACACAAGTTTCTCATTCCTTGTCTCTTTGTTTCGAATTCCAATTCTCTCCTACTTTGTATTGATGTTTCATGTTCCTCATCCAAAGAAAAATCTTCTTCTATGGTATCTAATTTTGTTTTTCACAAAGTTGTCTCATTCTTTCCCTTTTCTTCTTTTTGTCTCCTTCATGCTCTTCTGGTGTTAAATTCTTTGCTCATTTCCTTGGCATGATGATGATTTCTACATATGAATTGATTACAATTTTAAAAATATAATATAAATGTAAAACAATAAGTCAAATTATAATATAGACCTCTTACAATATGACAAATTATAATATAAATTTATTACAATTATATCAAATTATGTATTGAACAAGTCTATATCATACCAATTATAAACTTAAACACTCTTTATTCACATTTAAAATGTAAAAAACTAAAAAACTTACCTCAATCAATAAATTTTGGTGATAATGATTGACTTTCACAATTTGATGTTGATTTTTAAACAAAAAGATGGTGCAAATTGATAGAATGTGCTTCTTTGTCACTATCAACACCATGAAAAGTGAATACTTGTTGGATAAGACGTAGAACTCAAATAGCAATAGAAAAGTGGCCCTCTTTCATGAGATCCTTGGCAAAGAAGACCATTTATTTTAGTTTTGCATAGCGCAAGCACACTATAGCATGTGCGCCATATGAAAAACTAAAAAGTGTTATGAATACTCTTGAATAGGGTGTGCGCCCTATGTAAAAAAGAAAAATGGAAAATATAAAGGGTATGAGAGAGAGAGAGAGAGAGAGAGAGAGAGAGAGAGAGAGAGAGAGAGAGAGAGAGAGAGAGAGAGAGAGAGAGAGAGAGAGAGAGAGAGAGGGTAGGAAGGTGGGAGAGAGAATATGTGTGTGTGTGAGAGAGAGAGGAGGTGAAAGATGGTAAGAAGGGAAAATATAGAGGATAGGAAGGTGTAGAGAGAGAGAGAGAGAATATGGGAGAGCTCTCTCTCTCTCTCTCTCTTACTATTTCTCATCACTATTTAAATCTATGACTTAAATAGAGTGCACACCCTATAGGGCGACCACACTATTGAAATCAATGACTTCCATAGGCTGCACACCCTATGGAAGTCATGGATTTTAGTAGTGCACTCACCCTATAGGGCGCACATGCTTTATAAGGCATTGAAATTTACTAATCCTAAGGCTTGGATTTTCCTTGGAGATCCAACCCAAAGGCTTGGATGATTGAAATAGGACTGAGATGTATTTTCTAGTAGACATACAAAAAAATGACATCTTTTTTTGTGTGCTCCTTGTCAGGTTTACTCATGGCTCAAGAACGTAAAAATCAGACAACGTGATATTGTAGATCTCTTTGTTAGCTATCTAAGCATATAATTTATTTTGAATTATGATTATGTTAAGTTTTTCAACACTAATTTCTTTTGTGTGTATGTCCATTTTTTGTAAAAAACCAACATGTAGTATTTTTGGCATAGATTTTGGCTCATTCATCAAATTTTGTAACAAGTTACATTTTTAGAAACTAGACTCCATTCTACACACTTTAGAAAAAAAAGAAAAATTGATTTTTGATTAGTTTTAAATGTTTTATAGGGGGAGCACACATAAATTTCAAGTTTTCAGGATGTGTGCACTTCATAAATTCATCAAAAATTATAAATTCATAAAAAAATTACCAAAAAATTCCAGGATAAACTACATGGTTTTAGCTAATTTTTCACTAGAGCGATTAAAAAAATTTAAAAAAAAGTTACCATTTTAGGGGGAGCACACCAGACGCTATGTTATGTTTTTTCACAAAAAATAGGACCACTTTTTGTGCTCCCCCTTTTGGAGGGCCTTAATCTACACCATTTTCAAAATAAGTTAGTAGTTTAGGAACTAGATTCAAAGTATTAAAACTCTTGTTTTTGTCACATCTTAAAATTTTGAGTCTAACTATCTTCAATTTCTTGTTGAAGTTCAAAGTTTTTTGATTTCAAGAAAAAAGTGGCATCTTATACCCCCTTTTTGGTCCCCCATCTTTGTGTACTTACCCAGCTACAAATTTGTCTTTTATCATCTCTTTCTTTATCTCCTCCAAGGAATCTCTTGCCTCTTGCCTAGATTTATTTGCTTCCCTTTTAAACACAATCATCCATATCTTCTTTATGTATTTTCCAAATATAGGGATCATCAAAACCTAACTAATCATAAACCCATTCTTCTTCTTTCCTTTCTCTACCAATAGATTCAAGTCTCTCCATCTCTCATCATTATAGGACTCTGCCACACCTACACTAGTATATTAAGATTTTATTGGGACCCTTATCCACATTTTTCTTTGGAGTAGATGTAGAAGTATCAGGACCTTTCAAAACCACTCTTCCACATTATCGAGTGACAACATTAGCACAGTCTTGAGGTTGTTCAGATTTAGACAAATGAGATGTAGAACTAGGCAAGATGAAAGGAGTCTTAGGTTTGGGAGCATCTCCGCTTCCCTTAATAGTAATCACGTCACAGTACTCTACTCCAATAGGTTCAATCATACCAATAACATTGTCATCATTAGTGTATGTGTAATTGACTTTACCATTGGTATTCTTGGCATTTGAAGATTCACCCTTCTCATGAGGAGGGAAGGGATCCTTAAATTCTTGATGGTCTGAATTCTTGTTATGGCCATCCACAACAATGTCACCACTATCAATCAAATCTTGGACCTTATGTTTCAGTTGAAGACAAGTAGAAGTCTTATGACCCTTATTCTGGTGATAGTCACAATAAGTGTTATCATTCCACCAATGAGGTCGTGGTTGTGGGTCATAGAGATGCTTTTCCAAAGGAGTAAGAATCTAATTCTACACAAGAGTTTTATAGACCACATCAAGTGGTTCTCCCAAGGAATTGAATTCATGCTTAGGTCGAGATTCCCAAGGTTTGTTTCTAGAAAACCTCAAAGTTTGTTGATTTTCCACCACAGGCTTTTCAGTCGCTTTAACTGCTTGTCTGGTGGAAGAGAGATTAAAAATAGACTTAGCTAGTTTTGAGGTCACATTGTCGACCACTCCATCATTCACAACATCTCTATTCTTGGTAAAAAACATCCCTTTATCCTTATTTGAGTTTGAAGATCCTTGCTTGTTGTCTTTACTCAAAGTCAATTCACCTTTCTTGATCATAAAGGCCTCTATTCATACGGCTTGTTTGATCATGCTATCAAAAGTTAGAAGACCTTGTAACTGCACTTGGTATCTGAAGTTTGGGACAAGATTGTCCAAGAAAATGTCGAGTCTGTCAGACTCTGGTAGCTTGTGAGGACACCTTGTACATAATTGTCTCCACCTTTGGAGGAATGCTAGGAAGTATTCTCCTTGTCACTATTTTAAATTGCAAAGATCTCGGATGTTAACTAGATGTTGAATATTATGCAAGAAATTTTGGAGAAATAGATTAGCCATTTTGTCAAAAGTCTTAATGCCAGTAGGCAATCTATAGAACCATTCCATAGCTGGTCCACCCAAACTATAAGGAAATAGACACATAAGCTATGTTTGATCATGTATGAATTCCATAGATAATGTGCCAAACTCCCTTAAGTGATCTTGGGGATCGGTTGCACCCAAGTATTTGTCATATTTAGGGAGTTCTACACCTTTATGAAAAGGTGGCATATGTAGACTTCTATCAAAGGGGAAAGCACAAATGCTTTCCATTGTGAATTATTGAGTGGGTTTGTCCTTATTCTTCACAAGTTGACTAATATGATCTTGCATGTCTTAGACCATCTTTTGCAACTTTGCTATCTTAGTTTCTTCTTCCTTGGTTATGAGTGTTTCAACTTGATAGTCTTTAGGTAACTTGGCCCCTTATTTAGCTAACTCAACGAAGTATTTTTCTTTCTCCTCTAGGAGAAGGATCTCCATCATTTTAACAAGACTCTTATTAGCTTTGGCAAAATTTATATCATGTTGAGTTATCACATAATTTTCATTCCTAAGAATATCATAAATGCTCAAAATTTGATCTTGTTGCTGATCATCTTGGTTTTGATTGAATGGAGGAGGGCAATAGAAATACGTGGGTTGTCGATTGCCTTGAGGTTTGTTTTGAGATTGATCATCATTGTGGGATAGATTTTGGTCATGTTGAGATTGAACATGAGGCTACTCATTCTGAGGTTGAGCATGATGTGGGTCATTAGAGGATTGACCATAATACTGATTGTTTTGAGATTGATCAAAAGTTTGACTGTACTTTCTCGATTGGAAATCAAATGGATCTCCCATCTTATTTGTGTGGAATAGTGCAGCATTTAAAGCCTCACTAAAGTGATTTGAATGATGTCGATGAGCCATAGATAAGGTAACTTTTGGTGAATGAAAATGATCAAAAGATTTAATAAATTCAGGTGGGAAGATATCGTGATCAGTATCAACAAATTCAATGATAGGACTAGTCCGAGGGAGTGGCCTTCCAAAGTTATGAAACAATGAGTTGTCTTTCTCTTGAAATGAGAAACTAGGTTGCACTTCAAACAATGGATTAAAACACTCTTGGAACACTAGAGGTGATGGTTGAGATAGACTATCTTTCGAAGTACTCAATGAGGAACTCAACGATATCTCACAAAGTTCAGATTTCATGTTAGATTTAGGATGATCTATTTCTTGATTAGGAGGTTCACTTCTACTTGACCAGTATTCTGACTGGGATAAGTCTTGCCACTTCTAGTCGTGACAATCATAGATGAAGATGTGATGAGAGAAGACTCGGGATAATGCTAGACTCTGTCTCTAAGATAATAGAAAGAAGATAAATGGCTAGAATAGCCAAGATGAAAGATGGACCTAGTACGAATCATCAAAAGAGGGGGCTAGAACAATAGAGATAAGACTATCGCAACATGAGATACAAAAGGCATAAAGAGATAAGGTAAACCAATGAGAGGCAACACAAGTCAAAGAAAAGATCGATCAATTCCTAACTTGAGACAATTAGTTTCTAATAGTGAACGATAGGAAAATAGAAAAATAGACCTCAAACAAAAAGAAAATCAAGAAAAATTTTGACCAGTCAATAGGAATTTAGTCTCTATTTTTTAAAACTAGGCTACAGTTTCACATGAGAGAGTACCAGGCCACACAAGAAAATACCAAACCTCACACAAAAGAACAAAGTCTCGCACGAGAAAGTGCTCTGAAAAGTGAAACTTCAAATGGGAAAAATCCAAAATGTGATAGTCTAACACAATTTTTGAGGTAAAAGTTGAATTATGAGGTACATCCTAAATTGATGTTTGATAGAAAATCTAGTTTCCTGACAAGTTTGAAGAACAATTTAATCAATAATCTCATTTTGAGGTTTCAAGCATTCGTTTAAAGACACAAAGTTTTAGATCAACAGTTGTGATTCAAGAAGTAGTCATTAACAGATCTATCAAGGACAAAGAAACTTGATAGCATTAGGGGAGTCTTTGTTTGATAATGATTGGACAATGTTTAAGACTTGATAACAAACACATAGCTTATCATTACCAAAAAAATGGTGAGAAGACAAAACCTTTGCCCCATTGCTTATGCACATATGCACACCTCACATAGCCATGTCACCCCCTAGAGGGCACCTGTGTTTTTTGTGTTTCTAAGGACTCAATAGTATACATTCAAAGGTTACACTTGTGGAAGGGGTCAGTTTCATATACCACCTTCAATCATCCAGGTGTATGCATATGATGGGAATCTACGAGAGAGATTCTTCCCCCTCCTTGCACAAAGATTATGCCTCCTTTCGCAGGTGAATCGGGTAGGCCACTAGCTAAGGAAATTTTTTAATAGGCTCACATTCATACTAACCTTTAGTTCCCCTGATACAAGGTTGAGGCCTTGGAGCCACACCAACATTTGAAATCCATACACCCCCACAAGCAGGGCTAGGAGTGGCGCCGCTTAGTACAACAAACAAGTCCTTCTCAAGATGATAGTCAAAATCATGAGAAGGAAGCTAATATGGCTTTGTAGTCTTTAGAATCAACAAATTATTCTTTATTAAAGTGAGGTGGAATCATTGATGAAAGGTGCATACTCACTTGGGTCATTCCCAAAGGTTCAACTTTTGGCAGGCCCTCTAAAAGTGACACTTGGCTTAGACCTGAGGGTTTGATTTTTTGTTTCTCTCAAAGAGAGAAGAGCATACTTCTCTACCTCATCACTTCACCCAAACACATTAGGCAAGTTCATCACTAAGTTAGCTTCACTTCACCAAATCCATAAGATTTTGGGTTTTTGGTTCTCTCAGAGAGAGAACATAATCCCCTGGCTAGTAGAAGTGTTAAAGATTCACTACCTTTCTCTGCTTCCCAAAGAATCTATCATATTAGTAGGATCATTGGGTTTTAGGGTTCATTCATGGTCATCACCTCCATGTAATGAAGAGCCAAATTCCCTACCTACTATCAAAATTCTCAAGAAATTTTAACGAAGCCTTAATTAGACTATGTGAATGAAAGAAACAAACAAACACAACATTTTTATGAGATCTTTGACTATTGTCCTGCAATCAAACCATTAGCATGTTTTATGTTCTTCATCAAACATCCTACAAAAAATTGTTATGTTGTGAAAAGAATAGAAAAATGGAATTTAAGAGCAAACAAAAACTGTCAGAAATCTGGAATAGGAAAGATAGAGACTGAAAAATTTTAAAAATAGTAACCAAATCTTGTGTGAGGAAGTACTCCACAGCATGTGAGAAAACAAAAGGTGTTGTGCAAGGATGTAAAATTTTGCATGAGAGAGTGCTACTGAGAGTGAAACTTCATGTGGTATGCTCTGGATTCTCGCACGAGAATCCGTACACAGGAAGTACAGACATGCGGCAAAGCTCAAATTTCCTATCAAAAAAATCAAGGATGAGGCCAAAAATTGATCTTTTCTACCCCACGATGGATGCCAAAAGGTATGTGGTTGAATGTGGACCTCTAATCTAACTACACACGCAACATAGTCATTACTCACACAATCTAATTAAGAAAGAGAGTATTGATTACTCAATTCAAAATTCATGGTGAAGTGACCTGTTGCCTCCTATGTAGACGAGGTGTTTAATTACTCTCAGAATGAGAGCCCAACAACCATTAGACTAGTACTACAATGGAGGATTTAAAAACTTATGAAGATAATAAAATTGAAGTTAATCTAGAATGAAGTACAATTAATCTAAGAGCTTGAAAATAAAGATGAAATGCAGATTTACTCTAAAGAACTTGAAATAAAGATGAGATTAAGCTATGAGAAAGTAAGAAAACTAACTATAATGAAGATGCAATATTAAACTAGATGAAATTAATCTAAATATGCAATAAAATATTGAAAGATATGAAATTGAGACAAAAAAATGCTATAGTTTAGTTACTCTCAAAATTGCTCTTTTTCGAATCAAGAATGAGGTTCAATAAATAGACAAGCCCAGGGAGAGAATGAAGAGGTTCTTGAAAATGAACGGTTGCCTCTTCATTCCCCTTTGAGACAAAAATCCAAAGATTTATTTAATTAAATAATGGATTATTGCCACATATGGGTGACCATTCGAATAATTTGAATTATTAAATTCAAATAAAGAGGTGTCCATTCAAATAACTAAATAAGATTAATTCCCTTTTTTATGTCTATTAGCTAAAGGGGGTGGGTTTTAATTTAATTTAAAGTGCTTAGGACTTTAGAATTAAATTAATTTATCATAGGGGTAATTTAGCTAATAAAAATTGAAGAATTTAGGAATTAATTATAATATTTGATTAATGCAATTTAGGGTTTTTGCAATTGACATCAAGTCAAATTAAGTTAGGTAGGAGAGAGAAACTTGCCTAGCAAAGTAGGACTTGGAAGATGTAAAATTGATGAAAATGCACCAAAATTGATTGAATTTATTATGTGCCAATTTTGGGGTGTTACAAGTAGTACCCTCAGGCCCACCCCACTCTACCTGGAAAGATAGTCAAATGACCCAAAGTATACATGTATAGATAATGAAACAAGGAAAATGAAACAAGTATCCCATTGTAGTCACTCAAATGTAGAAACCATAATGAGAGTACACTATGGTCACTACTCAAACCTAGAGAAGGTATCAATGTGAATCAATAATAGAGTGTCATCATATGACACATGGAGGCTCATGTGGCTTTGAGAAATATTTCTCTCATCAAGAAGGCTCTACTATTTTAGCTCAACATTTGCAGAAGGCCACGACTGCGCTAGCTCAATATCCATAGATGACCATGGCTATACTAGCTTAATGTAACTCAGATGGACATAACACAAATGTTAGTTTATCTTTTTTTTATTTTTTCACATTTGTTATTAAGGTTATTTTTTTATGATACAAAATATACCAAGGGATAATGTGGGACCCCTTTGTGACCTACCCTACCTTGGAGAGCCACTCAATTTCACTACTCTACACCGATTGGTCATAATAATAAAATGCCCAAGAAATAAAACATGATGCAATAAAAGATTCTAAGCGATGCAAAAAACTTAGACAAGGTAGAATCAATTGGAATCACTAAGAGAACAGGTCACTCAAACATAAGCACATGAGCATTGCTTAACAACATGCCTAAATGCGATCTTGAAAATGTTCATTCACATAACACATGGTCACATACTATGAAAGGTGAATCAAGAACACTACAAATAATGGCTATCAATACAAGCAATGAAGCATAGGGTTTTAGATCACTCATAGGGTTACCTCATGATCTCAATAACCTAAGAACCACCCACAAATCCAAGAGTATGATCTCAATAACAACCCCTTAGTGATTACTCAAAAAGCCACCAAATAGGGTCTAGTAAAGAATACAATCCAAAATGAGAGCATAGGTGTTAAATATACTCAAGTGGCTTGAAAGATGAGGAAATGGTTTCAAATCCTCTCAGGATTAAAATTTCATGTACTAATTTTATTATTTCATAAAATAATCCTTATTTAAAATGGAAAAATTCTTGATTCTATGAAATCACGAATTGGACCAAAACCATGTCCATGCCTAAAGATGCCATTGAAATTATGGAAAAATATTTTAAAAATTAAATTTGAAAATAAAAAACCAAGAATACTCTTTGGCTCCTAAAGTGCTCGACAATGCGAAAAAGCAATAAAAATTGCTTTAATTTTTGTTTGGAAAATTAGTAGCATAATATTATAATGTCCATTTGAATACAAAATTTTCTCACATAAGACCAATAAGGCAATAAATTACTATGAAATTATGGGGAATTCTAATTCTTAGCACACAATTTGAAAAAAATAGACTAAAAATTAAGAAACAAATTAAAAGCGAAGATCCGAGAAGCTCAAGAAATCACTAAAAGTGAGAGGAGAGAATAATAACTTTTCAAAAAAACTCAAGAAGTTTGGCAAAGAAAAGTGAGTCTAACATGATTCCAATGAGTCAATGCCTACAAAAATCCATCAAGGAGAACTTACCCAATGAACAATAAACTAAATTGGTCAACAAGGTTTTGGGGAACAATTATTCTCCTAAAATGACTAAGTATCAAAATAAAGTCTATTTCTTCAATTTATGGAATTGTTTGCCCAAAACTTGAAAAGATAATAAAAACCACATAAAGACAATTAAAATTAAAAAAATTAAATTAAATCAAATACCCAAATGGATCGACTCCACTCACATCCATTAAATAGGAATGCATTTTAGTGCGCTCACTAGAAAACAATAAAAATAACCAATAATGGTAAACCATATTTAACCCCTAACTTGTCACAACAATGACAAAAAATCTAAAATGCATAGAGAAGTACTGGTATACACAATAATTCAAATGAAGTCCAAATCTACCCACATGGTATCAAAGGTGTGATATATCAATTTGAATACCCCACCCATTCAGGGATGATATTGGATGAATCATGAATGAAAAATGTAACTATCTTCTATGCCATTACTAGGGATACAATATGCTCAAACCGGTAGCTCAGGAAGATATCATGTCTAGTACCTATTCACTAAAACATGCATGCATCAAGTGCAACTCCTCATAGAATAAATAGTCAAAGTACATACATGAATAATTAAAGTGTGCCTAATGGACTAGGATGGTCTAGTGGCATAATCGTTTGTGTGAATTATAATGTCACGACATTGACCATTCCATATTTAGTCCTCAATGTACATCATAATCAACATATCACTTAAATTAAAATATTAATAATCATTTTATGGCAATATGAGCATATAATATTGAAAATATCAATAAAATATCTATAAGAAAGATGAGGCACAATATTCAAAATAAAAAATAATAACCATCATAATAATCATAATCTAATGTTTTTAAATGAAAAATACACTAGATATCATCATAAACATCACATCGCATCACATAAGAATCATCATGAAAATATTATCAAAATACAAAGCATAGAATAATCTAACAACTACATTAGCAATGATACTAGAAAAACTAAAATAATGTACTGTAATAAAATGCATCACACAATGCCAACATATGATCATGTCATATAAATAGCCACAAGATGATAAAAGAGTCTAGCTCCAATCAAAATAGCACAAAATAGAATGCAACTATGAGAGAGACTACAGTAATGAAATACTTGATAACCTACTAAGTGCACAAACGAAGAACAAAGAGAAAGAAGGATTTAATTTTTAAAGAGGAAAAAGTGTAGAAGACAAATGCAAGGAAACGGATAAGGGTGAATCAATGAACTTTAAAAATTATCAACAATAATTCATTTTGGTTTTGGATAGTAAGAAGAATTTTAGAAGAACCTTTCCTATCCCATCTAAGAACTCTTTTAATAGAATATTCTTTTAATATACCCAATTTAGTCATAAGGCTAGTAAATCTAGAATTTAGATCAAATGGAATATTCTTTTAATATACATAGTTTAGTCATAAGGCTAGTAAATCTAGAGTTTAGATCAAATATCAATCCATTCATGGTAGATGTTATTCTTGGAATAAGTTTGGACATAGATTTTCTGATTGTAGAAGTAATATAAGATGGAATGGATACAAAATTAGAATAATTCTCAGTCATTCAAAGGAAATTGTTACTTTTGCAATGGATATGGTCATAAGGATATTGAATGTAGGAAAAATAGAATATTTGAAGGAATGATGTGTAGTAATAGATCTAGGAAAGGTTCAAAATGCTACAATTGTAATAATTTGGAACATATTGCAAAACATTCCAAACAATAAAAAATTTAGTGACGATTATTCACCATTTGGCGAATGTTGCATGTCGGCAACCTATGATTTGGTGAATATATTGCACATATTGGATTGACTCTATCACCTAAAATTTATTAAAATTGGGTCCAATGCTCGGGCCCATCACCCATCGATTTATTTAATTTTATCCATTTCTTTCACATTATGACCAATGGAATATAATTTTTGGGCATGTCAAATTTTAAACATTCACCTATAATTTCAAAGCGTCCCCAAATGGATGACCTATATTTCCTAATAGTTTTATACATATATATTTATAGGCAGCCCCAAATTCACCTAATATTTTACTGACACATGTCTCAAACCGATGCATGTTTGCCAACTTTATTAATCATACCAAGTTATTGGACAACCCATAATCACCTCAAAAATAATACAAGACGTGTTATAATTACACGGGCTTCACCAAATATTTGTAGACCTAATACCTCCTGCCGAATTTGCCAAAAAAGGATTAGTATAAATACATTCATAGATCAGTGTTATTTTACACAATTTGGTTTCATTCAATTTGATCGATAGTGAAGTTCAAACTATTGAGTCTTGACTGCATTGGCAAGTTGCGACTGCAATTGAATTTGAGGCAAAGGTAAGTGATTTTTATTCTATGACTATGTAATTTTGAGATATTTCTTATTTAGTGGGGACCAATTAGTGAATAATGGTGACCAAGAAGACTCTATACATGATTTAAGGGTCCATGAATCATATTTATATATATTATAGTTCTATTGTCACTTCTTCAACAAGTAAGCATTTTTTTTTGCACTAGTAGGCTGGTGGCCTTTATTTCATTGAAGAATTGAGATGTCAAAAAAGAATAAGGGTAAGGCTCCCACATATGGGGAAAGCCAAGAGAGGCCAAAAGAGTGAAGAGCCTTATCATCATACTTTGGTCATGGTGTTGGAAATATTTCTAGCCAAAATTAGGAAGCTACTTTATCACAAGAATATTTTCAATATTCAACGCGTGAACCTACACGACATAATGAAGAAGTCAATGAGCTTGATATCTCAGATCATAATGAACTTGAAGAATATTTTTAGTTAAATATCTAGAGTATCCATAATGATATAATCAACTTGGATGAGGCTGAGAATGTCAGAGAAGATGATGGTATAGAGAAGAAGAAAAGAAAATACAACTCAAAGAATGATAGAGAATCAAGAAAAGATCAGATGTGGGATCTGTTGAGGAATTTTAAAGTAGAATGGGTGTAAAAGTATCCATTTATTGAGCTAGTGGATAATCCAATTGAAGATGAGCCTCTGGTAGAATGTAGATGTAAGATTTTCACCAAGATAAATAAGAAGGAAAAGAGGTTGTAGCTAAAAATTGACACCATAGAGAAGCATATGGGTAAATTTTAGGAAAAGAAAACCATAGATGGAGTTCAAAAATTAGTGATAAGATGGGAAATAAAGGAGGAATATCAGCATGTTAGGAATGTAGAATTATTTGAATTTTAGCAGAATATAAAGACAAAGCCTAGTGAAGTTAAAGGCTTTATTGAAGCTTGTTTTGGAAAAGCATTGGAAGTAGAAATAATGGGAAAAGTTGTTCATTTAAGTGTTGTCTTTAATATTTTAAGCAGAGGGCATCCTATGAAAAAATACCCATCATTGAGTGCTTTATTATACTTTCTAAAATTTTGTAACTATCCTAACAGTCACTAGTCAGTAATGAGTGGATGGGAATGGGAAAGTTGTCTTATCGGGGTTGAAAAATAGGATCTAAAGGAAGAAATTAAAGAGTCAAATTTTATTGCATTGTCTTTAGGTGAGGTTACAATAGTAGATAATACTTCTTGGGTATGCATACATGTTTATACTATACACAATTTTGTCCACTAACCTCATCTACTAACTGTTGCTAGAATGAAGGATAATGCGACAGTGAAAAAAATTACTTAAACTAGTAAAGAGCTCACTAATTTAATATGGAGGTTTAAATGACATGACGATTGCCAAAAAGTTGGTGTGTGTTGGAGCGGATGGAGCTTTAGTAATGCAAGGCCACATGGGTGGTCTTTTAAAAAAGATACAATCTTCTTATGAACCTTGCATTACTCCCATTCACTACATGGTCCACAGAATGAATCTAGCTTTTGGAGTTGTCAGCAAGCATGCTCCAATACAAAAAATTGAACTTTTAATCAAAGAGCTCTACCAATACTTTTGTCAAAGTCCAAAATTATTGAGGGAATTTCAACACTTCGTTGAAGGATTAACCAATGGGAACAAGCTTCTTAAGGATAATGATACTAGATGGATCTCTTTGGATGGACCAACACATCAAGTTTTTTTAGAATATCAATCATTTCTTGGTCTAATTAACTCAAGTCATGAAGAAGCAGGGCTACCAAAATTTCTTGTGCTGCTACAAATGTTAACTAATTTAGAGACACTCTTAACATTAGCAGGTCTTCTCCCCATGCTTGAGAAAATGAGAAATATAATGAAAAAGGCCTAGCAAAGAGCTATGTATATTATAGAATATTCTACGCTACATAAATTGACATGCATGATGCTAGATAATCTCTATTAATCATGTGATGATGTAAAATTTTCCAGCAAGATAAAAATAATAGATTTGTACAATCCTGATAAATTTTTAAAAATCAGTACAAACAGGGAGTTATGTTCAGAAGTTCACAAAGCTAAGATACCAATGCACTACTTTGCTAGGATTGAGTTCGAGGAACTAGGAAAAAGCCCCAAGAAGCGAGTATGAAGTGTTAAAAGGGAAGACTTTACCAAGATCGTTGAGTCTATAATAGATTCTATGAATTAATTTTCCTATGATATTTCCTCATAGAATAGAGAAAGATTCCCTCGAGTCAAACTACTTGAATCCATGGCTATCATGTTTCCTTGATATTCAAGAATGAACAATTCAAAAGATTTTTGAACTAGGCTACTAACTTTGATAGATCATTTTTGCAAAACCAAAGAGTTAGATGGAGTAACTCTAAATGTAATTTTAGATGAATCTCGTTTGAGAGAGAAATCAAGTAATTTTTGATTGACAATGAGGGAACAATATAATATTATGTAGAATCACCATGAAGATGGATTGGTAACAAGGCTTTGGAAAAATCTAGCTGAGAGAGAAATGTTGATTGATTCATGATGCAGTCAAGGATGGTGGATCCAATTAAGGACAATCCAAACCTTGCAGCCAAAAAAATTATACAATAGGATACTCAACAAAATAGATAACACCACAAATGTTTCAAGCAATTTGCATTAACATGCTCAGCTATAAGGCCTTTCGGGTTAGGGCCATTTACAAATGAAACAATTTTGCAAGATCCACAAATAGATCCAATCCAATCTCAGCTAGTTTAGCTTTGAAGACAATCAAAAGTTGATGGAAACCCTAAGGCAGATCTAAAATTGAGCTCACAAGCCTCCAAGAAATCTCCTTGTCTCCAAGTATGAAACCCCTAGCTCTGCTACAAACAACTATCAAATATCAATCTAATCTACTAGATCATCAAGAACTTTTCCAAAACTTCACCAACTTTAGCTTCAGAACCTCAGATCTAACTCACTAAGTCTTCAAGTCATGAAATTCTTTGCCCTTCCTGATCTCCTCCTTCATCTCCCAAACATCCTATAAATACTAGTCATTAGCCATAAGTCAGCTAGATGAAACCCTTAACTCCCCCCAAAAAATAATTAAATGCCATACAAGTTAGCTTACAAATTTATAAAAACATTTAATTCAACATGTCAGCCTATGACAATATCTATCAACAATAAATTCACCAAGTCGGCTCAACAAATCACACATAACTCTAGTCTATAAGCCATAACTACCGAGTGATAGTGAATTAACTAAGTATGCCATGCCTCACCAAGCACCAATGTCAACTGAGCACCGTAGACATGACCGAGTAACACTTTCACCGAGCACCAGAGACTACAGAGTTGCTTCAGTGACCAAGTTTCCTTCAATGACCAAGGCCTTCGGTCAAGGCTACAACTGAGTAACACCGGCCAAAATACCAACACCCCATGTAGTTTCATTGAGGACAAGAATGCCCCTACCTTAACCTTGGATGCCCCTGCATTAGACACCCTAGGCTCCAAAAGATGTTCATATGTGAGAGGAACATCTTTCAAGATTCAACACATAAATCTTGAACTGGTTCTTCACATATAAGTCCTCCACCTTTTCTACTTTCAATTTCTTCCACTTAAATTTCCTCTGCCTCTTCAAGTCTTTTCTTGACAATATATAGGTCAGTTCTCCATACTGATCATTCATTTTCTCTGGATCTAGAATCTTGACTCAGCTACCAATACTCAGGCTTCTCCTACTGAGCATTGTATCCATCAAAGGCATTAGTGAAAACTTCCTGTCATCCTTCTCAATAGTAAACACATTCTGGACAGAGTCATAAATAGCTTTGCAATTATATTGCCAAGGTCTACTAAGCAATATATCATAACTATTCATCTTCACAATGTCACATAACACAAGATCCTTGTACTGGCCAATCTGAACATCAATGAAGCATTATTATCTAACTTCCAAAGCATGAACATCTTGTAACTAGCCAATCCTATAAGGACAAGGATGCTTCATTCTATTCAAACCAAGTTTTTGATCTATGTCCTCGGTAACAAGGTTATCAATACTACCACTATCAACAATAACATCACAGAGTTTATCTTCAGTCTTGCAGTGGGTCCTAAACAAGTTACTCCTCTGACAAGGTTCATCCTTTGTACTGAGCAATATTTTCTGAAGTAGAAAGTTCTCTGATTTAGGTTCATTCTGAATGTTCTCATTCATCACAATAGTTCATCGGTCAACATTCTTTTGTGTACACTCAAAAGAATGGCATCCTTCCTCTTCATAGTTATAGCAAGTACCCTTAAAGATAACTCTACCTATCTTATTCTTTAGTTCCATAGGTTTTTGTTCATCTTCTGCATCAGTCAGTTTATCCTTCACCGAGTGATCAATCTTTTCCTTCCCTCGGGAGTTACTAGGCTATTTCCTCTTTAACTTATCTTGTGCCTTCATAGCATACTGATAAGCATCTTCAACAAAATAAATCTTTAGCATACCAAACTCATCCCAAATATTGAATCTCAGACCATTCACATACTGAGCTACCTTTTTCTTATCAAGTTCTCGGTGGCCAGACTGAATATTAAGTTTGTATAACTCCTCGGTATAATCTTCAACAAAAAAATCCTTCTATTTTAGATTCTCCAACTTCTTAAAAAAGTCAAGGTCATAGTCAATAGGTATGAACTTAGCTTTCAACTTAGTCACCATCAACCTCCATCGATTGATTTTTGTTGCACCTTCATCTTCTTAGTCTCTTTGTAGTTCTTTCCACCAAAGAGAAACATGTCCTTTCAACTTTGTATGTGCTAATCTCACTTGAAGAGGATCTTCAATTTCTTCTAGCTCAAAGAAATCTTCAAGTTCACCAATCCAATCTATCAGATTGTCAGGCTTCAAAGTACTAAAAAAAGTAGAAACTTCCATTCGGTAATTACTAAACGGAGGAGGAGATCTATGCAATTGAGCAGTTTTGTCTTCACCAAATTTGTTCCTCTGGTCATCACCACTAGATCTAGCAGTTTCAAATTCTTCAGCAGCTTCTTCATAGCCATCCTTTGTACCAACATTCTGAGGTATATGAGTAAAAACTCTTATGATCTTGGTGACCATGTCATTATTCATCAATTCCATCTCACATTTGAAATTTGACTTCACTTTCTCTATGATCCGAGATTCAATAGTATCACAAAGATAAAAAATAACTCTAGGGTCCAATCTTCTCAGAGGAATCCTTAAAGATATGCAAAATAAACCCTTTGCAACAAACCCTCACCGACCACCTTGTGACAATTTCTAAGTTGTAAACAAGTTAGATTGCAGCTTGCAATCTTGCATACAACTAGGGAAAAATTCCACAAGTCCAGTGCTTCAGATCTGCAATCTAGATTGTGCACAATCTACTTCAATAGGATCAACTTCACAAGATCAGCCTTGCTAGGTTAAACTTCAAGATCAGCTCCAACAAGAACAAACCTTCAGCTCTGATACCACCTGATGCAGTCAAGGATGGTGGATTCAATTAAGGACAATCCAAACCTTGCATCCAACAGAATTATATAGTAGAATACTCAACATAATAGATAACACCACAAATGTTTCAAGAAATTTGCATTAACATGCCTAGCTATAAGGCCTTTTGAGTTAGGGCCAATTACAAATGAAATAATTCTATAAGATCCACAAATAGATCCAATACAATCTCAACTAGTTTAGCTCTGAAGACAATTAGAAGCTGATGGAAACCCTAAGGCAGATCTAAACTTGAGCTCGCAAGCCTCCAAGAAATCTCCTTTTCTCCAAGTATGCAACCCCTAGCTTTGCTACAAACAACTATCAGATATCAATCTGATCTGCTAGATCATCAAGAAATTTTCCACAACTTCACCAACTTTAGCTTTAGAACCTCAGATCTGACTCACAAAAGCCTTCAAGTCATGAAATTCTCTACCCTTCCTGATCTCCTCATCCTTCATCTCCCAAACATCCTATAAATACTAGTCATCAGCCACAAGTTGGCTAGATGAAACCCTTAACTCCCCAAAACAAATAATTAAATGTCGTACAAGTTGGCTTACAAATGTATAAAAACATTTAATTCAGCATGTCGGCCTATGAAAATAGCTATCAACAATAAATTCACCAAGTCAGCTCAACAAATCACATAGAACTCTAGTTGGTAAGCTATAACTACCGAGTGACAGTGAATTAACCGAGCACGCCAGGCATCGCCGAGAACGCTAGGCATTTCCAAGCACTAGTGTCGACCGAGCACCATAGGCATGACCGAGTAACACTTTCACCATGTGCCAGAGACTACCGAGTTCCTTCAATGACCAAGCTACCTTCAATGACCAAGGCCATCGGTCAAGGCTACAACCAGGTAAGACTGGCCAAAATACCAACACCCCATGTAGTTTCACTGAGGACAAGAATGCCCCTATCTTAAGCTTAGATGCCCCTGCATCAATTCAATATCAAAATTTTTCAAGATTTCTAATTTATGTATGACAATGATATTGGGGTCAGTGGAGGATGAGATAATTTTTAGTGCTTTGGGATTCCTAAAGTCAAAGCTAAGAAACAAACTAGACAAAAATTTGGAAAATTTCTTGAGACTCTATACATCCAGGTATGAAGTTAATACTTTTCCTTATGAAAGGGCACTAAAATTGTGGATGAAGAAATGTCAAAGAAGAGGGTTTGGAAACATTTCCAACCAAGTTGGGAGTGTTAGAGACAATGATGTCATTGACTCATGTACTAGTACTGGTATTGTTAGTGGTGAACATCAGGTAAGTGGATGTATTCAGAGTGAAGAAAACATATCGAATAACCAAGGAAGATATGAAGTTGATGGAAATACATCCAAGGATCCTGATAATGATATGATGTGGCATCTTGAATTGTTGTATAAGTAGTAGGTCCTAGGTATTTATTAAAATTTTTCCTATAGTCAACTATCATTTTCTATATCTCATCATCAATCATGCATAATAGCATATTCCAATGTCAAAAACATGAATGTGGTTGATAATGTAATCAAGATTAAATTCTACAATTAATAATGGTTTTCATTTGTATTATTCAGCTCATATGGTACAATTCTTGTAGATTTTTCATTATTTTTTTTGACAATATAGCAATTCATATGTTACAATTTTTAGAAATACTAATTCTCATTAATTTAATTACAAATTTGATACAATGTAACAATTCATTCATTAATATTAGTAAGAACACAAATTTGTAATTCTATTTGCAAACTTCAATGACTCAATACCCATTGGCACATTGCCCAATTTTAATTTCATTACCCTAAGCCAATAACCCTAAATTATCTTTTATAAAAACAAGGGAGCAACAATAGCTTTAGGTCGATTTGCCTAATGTGAAGTCTCAAAATCAAAATCAGTAAGACAACTACAACATCTCTAAAACTATACATTTTTGCATTTGACATGCCGATTTAGTAAATTAGCATTGGCAATAGCATCTTCAACATTGATCCTGTTAAAAAAACAAAGTTCAAACTTGTTACTTTAAACTCAATTCAAGCAATTAGAAAAAAATATAGAGATGATTAAAACTAAAAGTACTTTCACATACTATGATTGATGAGACCAAGATGATTTTGTTAGTTTCTTTAGTATAGTCTATTTTGCATTAGTTGCAAGGTCAACATTTGTCATGTTAAAGTAAATGACCTGCAACCTCATCAGCAATCCATACTTGGAAGAGTGACTTGAAAGCAATGAACCTTCTAATAGTGCATTCAAATTTGACAATATTTTGATGCACTTTGCAATGCCTTCATTAGTTGTGTCCTAAGGAAGCTTTCCTAAATCAGACGTCATTGTGTCCACCAACTTTTTTTTGTAAGCTTCTCTTCAAACAAAATTCATTGATAAGTAATCAAGACCAGGACTCGGCAAACCAAGAGTTATCATTTTGGTTGTTTTTTATTCATCTTGGTGAGATTTGTCCCAAATAAGGCCAGTGTTTCCTCTACTTCTATTAGTTTTTGGCATTTTTGAAAGACAGAGTTTGCCTTTATTGATGAACCAACACGGTCCTAAATTCCATTGCTTTCCAAATTCCTATCACTGATTGTGTTGATATGTTGCAAAATCTGCTTTGTAGTATTCTATCTTTGACAAAACTTTTTGTTCTTCTCAATTTGCTCTTTCAGCTTCCCAAAAAAAACTCTAAGGCTTTCATTCAGTTCAAACCAATCACACAACCTATCAGCAGACACCTTTATTTTCTCCCAAAAGTCTTTTTTTTAATTTTCTCCCAAAAGTCTTTTTTTTTATTTTTAGTCATTCAAGCTATTTTCATAAGTTTTAATTGTATTATTTTTCTTCTTTAGGTCTTCTCTCATTTCTGAGAACTAGTGTTCACTAAGTTTTTTTCTATTTTCCCTTCTTTTTCTTCCCACTATTTTTCTTTCTCTTTCCACTATTTTGTTTTTACTCTCTCATTCTCCAATTATTTATTTATGTTATTGTTCGCATGTGCTGCATTCTTAATGCTTTTGTATAAACTTAATGAAGATACTTTTTTATCCTCAATTTTTTTATTGCTCTCTTCCAATTTTTCCCTTAGAATTTTCAGTTCTGCGTCCATATGTTCTTCCTGTCCAATTGCTTCTTTAGAGGATAATTTTTTAATCCTTTTCTCTAATTTTTTGCACCTATTGTTTGCTTCTTTCTCTGTTGCCTTTTCATTTGCTAGGTCTTCCTTTAACTTATCTAATGTGCCCTAAAGCTTTCCTTTCTCTCTTCAAATTTATCACTGAACTATAGACCACTTGGTTGGTCATTTTTGACACATTTATCTTGTCCACATTTTTTTATTTTGGATAAATCCATTTTGAGGGTGCTAACATGAAATTCAGATGGATCTAACTGAATCTCTAGTGGATTTTTATCTCTTGGTGGGGGCATAACAACCATGAACTCCATTTATTTCTTTTGGTAGTATGTGAGAAATAACCTATTGAATGCAGGTTATGCATCACGAGCTACAACAAATGTATCCATCTCCAATGTCTTAGTATTTTGTCTATTCCTATTTTTTAATTGTTCAAAGTTAGTTACAAAATCATTGTAACAAAAATTAGGGTTTTCTAACATAATTGAATGTTTGAAAGGTGAAATAGCACTTACAGTGACGTACAAGCTTCTACCTATGTTTCATGTGGTTCTCCTAATTCCACCATGAGGATTAGCAACACCCTAACCCATTATAAGTGGAGTTTTTGGACTGTTCTAAGGGTTTTGTCCTAAAGGTGTGGCAATTGTTGGACTCGCAGTCACCATTGCCATTGTTGTAGTTGTCATAACCTTTTGCTTCTTTACACTACCTTGATCTTTGGGATCCACTGATCCCATGTCCACCTATAATGTCCTTTTTGGACCACTAGTTCTACCCATGATAACCACACATGTGGGAGAGGCACTTGATTCATATTGAATTTGAGTGCTTGGAATAGGTGGAACTAGATTTGAAGCTAAAACAAATGAAATTACAAGGGTATGAGATTGAGTAGTATTGTTTCTTGATGAATTTGATGATTCAACTCCAAGGGCTAGTTTCTCACCATATTTTGGTGGAATTGGTGGGTTAGGTGGAGACCAAGGTCCTTGTCCTCTAGGACCTAGACCACCCCAATTTGGGTAGCCCATTTTTTATACAATATCTGCCCCTTTGGTATATTTTTCTTTTGTGGACACATCAACTCCACTACTAATTGAATATACATTAGTGGATGTGGGATTCACATAATCCTGCTCATACTCATTATCTGGATGATCATCATCACCACGATATGCTTTATCTGGATGCTCCTTATTCCACAATTTGCTAAATATTTTATCCTCTTCCATATCATAAAGATATGCAGAGGTCTTTGGCTCACCGAGATTCTTCCTCATTTCCAAAAAATTAGAAATTTTGGTTTGAACCCAATTACCATCTGTACATTCATCCACTAGGTCTTTGGGAATAGATTTTCTAGATGGTTGAGCAACTTTTTGGTAGAAATTGTACAATATCATGGGCTGCACTTTTCCTTTCTGCTTGTGCAATGCCATAATTTGTGATGATAATTCCTATATTGAAATATTATTTTCAACGACATATTTCTACATCTCTTTTTTGACCTTGTCCTAGGACTCCATGTTTTAAATTTTTTCTATCAATGACATACTCTCATGTTAACATTTGCTTGCAGAGTTCCCATTGTACCTAAGCTTTGTTCCAATTATGTTGAGTGGATCATACTACCAGTGACTATCAACATCAAAGAAAAAAATTAAAAAAAAGGCATGTGCCATTTATAATCCTCTTCTCTCAAATGTGAACCCTCCAAATAAGAAAGGCAAGGACAGAAATATCATTTTCTTTTGATGACCATTAAAGAGTACATTTTTTCTCTCCATCTTCCATAAATATTCCAATGTAAATACCCCCTCTCTTGTTAGCACTATTCTAAAAATTTTAGTTTCATGCCAGAACTTTAAAAATGATCCAAGTTTTTGACATAATGGGAGGGTTTTATGGTAAAAACCCTAAGTTTGATCAAAGCCCTAACTGGTCTTGAGTCTTGTTATAATTTCATGTTACTTTTTGGCTCACTAATTCTCCAAAATATGCATGTGCTAATTTGAAACTCCTTTAACCCATCGCTTTACATGTTATATCGTTCGGTTGGCAGGTGAGGTACCTTTTTAATTATTTCTTTCAAAGCCTAAGTTTCTGATGAATTTTTCCTAAGTTTTGACCTTTTGAAACTTGTAGCTGTCGTTGAACCACAAGGCTGCCCATTGTTAGAATCTCTAACATGTGCTTTAGCGATGAAGCACCACCTGTTTGAGCAGGCCCATCTGGTAAAGGAATGTGCTAACAATTAAACAATGAATTTGATCAATGGTTGTCACTATACCATTGGACAAAGATGATAGCCTTTCAAGCATCATGCTTTAGCGATAGGCGTCTGATCAAATTTCTCATTGATAGCAGCAGGTTCTAGCTTGTCAGTTTCCATGGCATTTCTCTTGGGTTGACATATGTCTTTAATGATGTAGCAGCTGTGGGGTCAGATTTTTCAAAGGATTAAACAATAGATTGATCTTACAGTTGTCGTTATACCATTGACAAAAGATGTAAGGAATTTAAGCTTGCGGTATAGCGATGACCATTTGATCCTCTTTAAGGAATGAAGCATGAAGTGGGCCCTAAAATGCTAGGTCACATCGACATGTTCACATTCTATTATTTATAGTCAATTATGATGTGGTAGTTGTTAGGATTTTTGGTGGTGAGAAAGAAAAGGAGAAGGGGTCCACTTTCCAATTTTTGTAGCATGGCACTTTGTGATTTGACAAAGGCTGAGTGAAGTGTCAACTATGGTGCCTGCCTTCTCGAATGATTAAAGTTCAACAAGATCTTGTGGTTGTCATTATACTGATGGGATAAGGTGCATGTTTTTTAGGATCAGCAGTATAGCGACAGTTTTTGATCTTGTTTAAAGATGGGAACTGCCAGGTGGATCTTTTGTTGTTGACTCTTGATGATGCAGTCATTTTTGATTGGCTAAGGGTAGTGATAACATGTGAGGTTGTTAGTTTATTTGACACCGAGGATAAAGGTGCAGTCTTCCACCTGTAGCTTGTCTAACTTGGCATCTTATGATTCGATAGAGGTTTGTAAGGCAAACTATGGGGCCAAGATTTTATTGAAATATGGCGATCATCCGATTAAATGGAATCAACTGTTGTCATTATATCATGATTTGGTTTTTCTGACAGTTTTGGGTTAGCGCTTTAGTGACAGGGTGACACCTATCCACTCTGTGCAAAGTAGAGATAAGTTGTTTATTTCCCCACATGGCTATATTGAAATTTTCTCATTGGCTAAGAACTCATTTGGGAAAAAGTGAAAAGGGGTTGCGTGGCTTTGTTTACTGATCATCCAATGTGCCAAAAATGAATAAAATCAATGGCCTGAATTCAAATTTTCACTCTGTGACATTTTTCATGTCCTGTGAGTGCTGAGGCTGCCAGCTTTTAGTAATGGCAGACTTAATGAGCTACATGCAGAAAAATTGCAAACCGTTGGAAACATTTTATCCCAAATTCAATCATTGTTTCACTTTACTACTCTTGTAAACATTTTGGCAAACTGGATTTTCCTCAAGGAGCGATTTCAAGAAAAAAATCTACAAGCGCTTGGTAGGTTTCTTTTTTGAGTTCAAAAATTTTCTTGAAGTCTGTGAAGGTATTGCAAGGAAAATTGTGTTGCCAACTAAAAGTATTTAGGGTATTTCTCAGGTTTTCATATATTATTTTAGAAAAGCCCTAGTTAAAATGCTGCCAAAGAGGAATTTCTCTGGTAAAACAAAGTACAAGGACAGGGGAATTTTTGAAGATTTAATGCAGTTAATCCCACATTCTAATAATGGGGCAGCCAGATTAAAACAATTGTTCCCAAGAAACACTAGGGACTCGGTGGCTGAAACACTCCATGATAGAGGGAATTTGATGAGAGATGCTAGGGTGGGTAAAGATCATAATAGCCTGATTTTATTTAGATCAGCATACTCAGAGAAATTCCTGTGCCCCCCTTAGTAATATTTGGCAATTTCATATAGGGAAGTTGGTGGTTCCTAGAGTATTCATGGATGTAGAGCTGCTGATCTAAATTGCCAAGTGCTATGATCTTATGACAAAGTGTGTCAAGGACATAAATGGGAATGACATAATCAACATCACAGATGATGAGATTAGGGAGGCATTTTCATTGAATGACCCTTCTATTGGGTTGGAGAAAATAGATTTCACAGAATTTACAGAAATATATGAGGCACAGAGGGATTATTTGAGAGCGGGGCCTCTAAGGGAATTTTTGGAAGAAATTAGATCAATGTGTGTTATCAGTGCAAGCACACCAGAGCCTTTTAGGCTAGATTTGTTTAGTAAGAGAGCACAAGAGGTCTATAAGTCATTAAATTTGATTCTAGGGCATGATGAAGCAACTCATATGCCAATACCATACATGTTTATGATGGTACAATCACTGCACTCCCAATTGACACTAATTTTTGATTTTGCATCTCATTTGGCTAATCTTATCCATGAAGAATTGATGGGAATTAAGGACATGATAGTTAGTAGGCCTTTTGGGTGGTATTCAATGCTTATGCACATGTTCTTATACAAGGGAGAGAGAGTTTTTAGTTCAAAAATCAACATTGTGAAGGAGAGATATGGAGAAACCCTTCCGGTCTAGCTATGGACCACAACCCTGTCATGGGATAGAATTGATGCCAAATACATTGCTTTTGATAGGGATTTTGTTTCAGGGCTCATAACTTTGTTATTTTTTGACAATCCTAGAATCCAAAGGGAGTTTTTATTAATCAGACCAAAGGAGCATTGCCAGGACATCACCATAGTCCACAATTTTGGGGACATAATTTTGTATCTAGTTTCCACAGTTTTCAGAGTATATGGTTACAAAGTGGCACCATATAGTTTACCTTATCAGGTCCCAATAAAATTAGGATATGCTAAAATTTTGAGGCAAATTGGTGACCTCCAGGAAACCACTCTCACTAGTAAGGGAAGGGGAACTTTCTTCCCAGACATAACTATAGCACATCAGTATGTGATTACAAAGGGAGGATGGGTGCATCTAAATAAAGTCCTGCAACCCTATAGAATGACTAGAGCAGTGGTAAGGTGTGCAGATACATAGGGTTTCCTCTTAGGAATGTTTAGAGAAAAGGTAAGGTGTGCTCTTATTGACCATCAAATTAATTTTCCTGAAGATGTGATAAGGAATGAGTTTGACCTCCAAACTCAAGAGATTATGAAAGAGAAATGGATCATCTACAAGAAATCTGTAGATTTCATTAGAAATTTTGACAAAGCATATGACCCATTAAAAGGCTTTGAGCCATGGGCAAGGAAAGTAGACGCCCTTGTGGAACATTTTGAAAGCATCATGCATGCGGTAAATGAAAAGAGGGCTGTTGTAACCAAGACAGACCTTGAAAGAGCTAGGTAGATTTTGAGCCAGCCAAAATATATGAAATTGACTCCAAAGGGAGTTTATACAATGTAGAAGAAAAGTGGTTACACTATTCTCTTACCACCACAACAGAGAGGTCAAGATATTCCTTCTACCTCAAAAGGAAAAAGACCCACGGATGATCTAGCAATGAAGGGACCATCTCCTAAGAGGAAGAGACAAGAAGAGGTAAGGCTAGGAGAGGAAGATTATTATCCTTCTCAATCCCCCATCCAGCTAGATGAACATGGGGTAGTGGAGAAATTGGTACAAATGAGGAATGAGGGAAACATTTTTGTTTCCAATGATGAGTTGCAAGAAGGGATCCCTAAGGCACCTAAGGAGGTGGCCATGGATCTTATCGTTGAGGAGTTTGAGGGTAAACAAATAGACCCTATCCTGAAACAATCCAGTGATTCTTTCATAGCTGATGACAAGTTTGTCAAAACTAGGGCATTCTACCAATTTTTATGGAGAATGAAAATAAACCAATATATAGAGATTTGTGAGAAGAAATTGGAAGAGTTCCTTGATAGGGACATAATAGAAATAGAAAATGCGACCAAGACAAAGATGGTCAAGCAATTTGAAAAAATTACTCCTGAGGAGGGAAGGGCCATGGTTCATACTTCAGGAGTGCTAATTTTGCTAGAATGGGACATTGCTGACGCAATTGTCTTTGATTAGGTTAGAAAGAGAAAGATAAAAACTCTTGCTACTGTAGAGTAGGCCAAACAAGCTGCTAGGGGAATTGCTTTCTTAGAGGATCATGCAGCCTTGGTCATGTGGTCCCTAAAGAGGGAGGAAGATAAAGGAAGAAAATAAGCTCTCTCTATAGGATATGTAGGTAGTTTATTGGTACAGAGAGTAGGAAAGACTTCTGGTGTGGAAGCATCAAACTTAATTTTGGAGACTACCAAATTCAATGTTAAAGTGGTAGAGAAGGATGCGCAAGAAAAGGAAGAGCTTAGGCTCAAATTTGAAATTGTCCTTAAGTCCTATAATGATCTCAATATGGAGTTGATCCAGAAGGATAAATTGATTGCTCAGCTATCAGGGCCCCAGGATCACAAGTCAACCCAACTGGCAATTTTTGACAGGCCTATAGTTGCTTCTTCCTCTAACCCAATTTTTGAACTTCCACCATCCCCCTACCCAGAGACTAGTATGGATGTAAGGATTAGTTGGGAAAAACAAAGATTAATAGAGGAGACTAATAAATTAAGGGAAATAAGAGTACAACTGGAGAATGAAAAAGATGAAAATGTGAAGGCCACAACTTTGGAAAACTAGAAGTATGAAGAAAAAATGACAAATGCAATCATGCAGTTTACATATGATTTGAAGCCCTCCATTTTCTATAGTCATGTCAGCAAGTTACATTCTTTATTTGAAACTTTAAATAAGGAGAAGACTAAAATGTCACCAATTTTGAAGAAATGGATTGAGAGGTCTCATAGTATAAAGCTATTTCATATGTTATCTAAAGGCCAAGAGGACCTTAAGCCATTAATTAAGCCAGTGCATTAGATTGTCAAGAAAATGGTACAATATGGCATCATTTTGGATAATTTTATTAGAAGATCAAGTATGTTTAAAGATGAATTAATGCTTTCAAACTATGAGCTGGTGCCCACTATTTTCACAGATAAGGGAAAATTTAAAGAATCATATCTATGAAGAGAAGAGATGGATGCACTTTTGTCAGAAAGGGTGACTAGTGTCCTAAGTGACACCTTTTCTTTTAGCAGGACTATCAAGTTGTTAATAAATTCCAAATCAATGTTTGATAATATTCAACATCAGGTCACTCAGATTCAAAATGAGTCAGAACAGTTATCAAGTAAGAGGACTGAGTTTGTCAATTTTGAATTTCCAAGTGAAGTGGTGTACAATAAATGGAGGTGTCAGTACATACCTCATGTTGAAAAAGTTAGTACTCCTCCAGCCTCTTAGAGTAAGTAAAGGCGGTTACTTTTTGAGTCGTAAAGGTTGTTGAGATGTAGGAAGACATTCATTGTAGGATGGATAGCAAGATGTTGTGAATCAGATTTGTTGAAAGGAGCCAAGGACAGTATTGAAGACATAAAGTAGGATGGCTCAGCTACAAATATCTCACTTGCTTGATTAGTGTATTTATTGTAAAATTTTTGAGGTTGTTGTAAAAATTTTTTAGGTTATAAATTTTGTAAACCCTAGAATGATCGGTAGCTTGTTGCATCTTCTTGTATATAAAGGATTTTTCACGATCATTCTAGGTATTGAGGTTTAGAAATTGAAAAGATAGAATTTCTGAAAACCTAGCCCTCAGTCAAGGATTGTAATATTTTGTATCATTTTATCAAAGCAATAGAGAAGAAGTATAGGTTGCTGCTATTTTGCAAGCTTATTATTCAGAACATGATGTACAAAATGTTCAAAGGTTATACTTAATACAAATCTCAAGTCTTTTTCTCTCCATTATGTTTATTCTGTGAATCTTTAGGTCTCTTGGAGGTTTATATGTATGTATTTTTCTTTGAGTTCTTATCTAGGGTTGGATTAAATATTTCTCATGGTGAGATACATGTTCATTGAATTCATATAGGGATTATCTAAAAGTAGGGATGATTTGAAATGTTTGTATTTATGTTTTGAAGACTAGTATTTCTTAAGTCGTCATTGTTTCCATTCTATCTTCTAATATTCTGCCCAATGGAAAGGGCACTGGCCTGTATTTTCCTATCTATGCTTTGTATGGAATGATCGAAATCTTGTAATCCTAAAACATAAATCATTACCAGTCATTTTAATTTTATTTACATTTATAGTTGTTCTACCCAGTGATGGAGAGTGAATGAATAATAGGTTGTTATTTAGTACTTTCTCACTGTCATTTGTTGTAATATCCAATATTGAATAAGGAACAAAGTTAAATCTATTGGATCAAGTGTACCCACCTTGGTTTTGCAGAGCCAAAAGTGAAGAGGGCAGTCTTGTCCCTCTAGTTGGTCCTGTTGCTTATAGATTTCCCATATTTGGAATTAACCACTCCTTAACATGAGTCATAAGCATACTGATATCTCTTGGAGTGTAAAATCTTTTGAAGAACCAACAAAATGGTGACTTTGCTACAGATTTTGTTAAGAAAGTTCTAATTAACATAGGTACAAGTTGAGCTACACTCCTAGCTTGCTTACTTTAAAGCCAGTTGGTTACCATTACACACAGAGTTGATTCCTTTCCATTTTCTGCCTACCCTTTCCTATTTGTTTAAAATAATAGAAAATCCCACATAGCGTGGGTGGTGACTCTAAAACATCTATGTACTAGTGCTAAATAAAACATCACTATATCACTATGAGTTTAAAAAATACAAGGTCTTGGAGGAAGGAACACCCAGAGGAAAGTTTGTAGGGTGAGCTTCCTGCAACATCTAGATGAGGCTAGGTTAGGAGTGAAAAAAGTATTAGTGACATGTCTCTTCCTTGGAAACAAAAGGGGAACTCAAGATAGGAAGGTCTTTCTCCTCTTGGTTAGGGAGGAAATGCCTCAAAATATGAGGAGGCAGTTGATCTGGGTTTAAACCAGTATGAGGATTATTATTCCCCCACAGAAAGAGAGGGTGAAAGGTTACCCCAAAATAGGAGGATATTCCCTAATAGACGGTATGGAGGGGAGAGAAGATCTAGAAGTAAAATCAAGGGTGGACAAGATTTTTTTCACCCTTTCACCCTTGGATCATCATTTCCCCAAGGCCTCCATGAATCTCAGGATCAACAAGCAGAGCCCCAAGCACAACAGGTTGAATTTGAAACAACTTTGCCTGATTCTAAGGAAATATTTGAGGAAGTGTATGAGTTGGAAAGGAGAATTCATGAACAAGTAGCTATTAGGTAGAAGAGAGAAAAGGAAAAAGAAGAAAAAGTCAGACAAGCTATGATAAGGGCTGACCAATTAAGAAGGAAGTTGTTAAATTTAGAGGCTATAAATTATATTCCCATTTTTGAACAAACAAGTGAACAGCCTATTGTCCACCAGATTTTTGAAACAAAGGATCCAAAGGATAAGGGAAAGCAAAAGGCAAAGTGTATTTCAATCAAGGAACCTATAGGCCCTAAAATCCCTACGGATCAAACTTTAATATTGGAAGTAGACCTTGAAAAGGCTAAAAGGGAGTAGGAATTGTTAGCTAAAGAACTTGAAAATGTAGAATTAGAAGCTTCAACATTAGAAATGAGAAAGAAGATTGATTTTCTAAGATGGTCTATAGGACCCACAAACTTTGCTAATTCCATCATGACACAAGGAACTAATGTTGCAAGCATAGCTAGTCACACAACTAGTGTTCCCCCACCAGGAGGGCTCAAAAGCTCTACCATAGCAAACACTAATGCATCTACATCTCAAGGTGTTGGTATATCCAATATAGGGCCTATTCATGAAAGATGTAAATAGTTGGTTTTCACTGGCATCCCTAGGTATCCTAACCCTATCCTTGAAGAAATTAGGAAGAAGCTCCCCAAATTTATTGGAAGTAATGTTGTTACCTGTGAAGAGCACCTAAAAAATTTTATTGATGTAATTGATGATTATAACATTGTGCTTGATGATGTTATAATGAAATTATTTGTACAATATCTAACAGAAGATTCAAGGGATTGGTTTAGGGTTTTGCCACATGGTAGCACAGGTTCATGGGATCAGCTTAGGCATTGTTTCAAAGAACAATATGGTGACAAAAAACATGAGGGTTTTATGCTGAATGAATTGAATAACATAAAAAATAATTTCAATGAGGATTTTGTTGAGTTTAATGTCAGATTCCAAAAAGCCATGCATAAGTTATTGCAAGTCATCAAATTGGATGACAAAGTGTGTCTTGTCACATATTTAAATTCTTTTGACTCTAAGATGGGCTACCTTTTGAGAGACAAAAATCCAAGGAGTCTTTTCAAAGCTTAAAAATTAGTTGTGAACATAGAGAGTAACCAAATAATTTCTAGAAAGTTGGGAAGAAGTGAAGACAAAAAATCACCATTATTAAATAGAAAGGATCTAGTAAAGCCTATAAGTGTAAAACCTAAGGATGATGATAGCTTAAAATAGATATTGAAAGTAATAAAGAAATTTAAGTCTGGTGAAAATAGAAATAACAAAATTATAGGAGATAAGCCTCCCTTTAATAATTTCAACAAATTGCCAAGAATACAGAATTACCCTTATAATACTCAATGGAAAGATGGGAAGCCTATTATTCCTAATAGAAATGATAAACCAAATGATAGGACCTTAGATCCATTGCAAAGAAACTCAATGAATGTGGTGGAAGAGATCCCATGGTGTACAGCTTTTCAGTCACTACATGATCCTAACTATTGTGTCATATCCCAGAGTGTTTCTTCACAAGAGGAACACGAGTCTAGTGAGGAACAACCTTATGATGACTAGGGATGTAGAATGGTTTCCTCCCATGTTTGGGACAAGGTTGCCTCTGCTAAAGAGGATGAAAATTAGGATGTCTTTAATTCTTGAACCAAAACTAAATCATACCATCAACAAGTTTTTTCTGATGAGGATAGTGGGCCTAACAACATCCAGTGCAATATTTTGAAAAGTAAGGAAACAGTTGTTTTGAGGAGGCCTTCTGATGAAGAAATTGATTTGATAACAATAGACATGGTTACTCAAGCTAAAACAAATTACAACCTAAGAAATAGAGTGATTGGTAGTCCAAATCAGAAGCCTGCTAGAATTTTCATCAAGAAAATAGACAAGGATGTAAAAACATCACATGACAAGTCTAAGGATGCCAGTGTTGTTGATAAGGTCAAAATAAAGAAAAATGCTAAACCTAACATTGTTTATAAGATAAAATCCAAACCCATAGCTGAGGTTGTTCCAACTTTGCAGAAAGAAAATAAAGTCCATAATAAAAAAACTACAGACATCCATCCAGGAGATTGATAAAGAAGTTGCAAATTCAAAGCCAGATATCTTTGATTCAAAATATGTCCTAATTGATATGAGTAAATTGTTGTCTCAGATTACTGTTAAAGTTCCATTGCTGGAGATGATGAGAATAGAAAAACACAAAGAAAAGGCCTTAAATTGGGTAAATGGTGTAGTATCTATGGATTCTCAAAAAATAGGAGGAACTGAGAAACAAATAGCAACTATGAATGATGAAGATGGAAATTGCAGTGAGGAGATTATTTCTAAAATTCCCCAAATTTATTTGGATACAAATTTTGTTAGTACTATAGCAGGAACAGTTGATCCTTTTATCGTGACTCTGTAGATGAATGGAAAGTTGCTAAAAAATTGTATGATTGATTCTGGAGCATCAAATACTATTATGCCTACTGAGATTATGAAGTCATTGGGATTAAAGGTGGACACACCCCATGGTAAGTGTTAGGAAATGGATTCAAGGGAGGTACTAGTTGTAGGTACTATCAAGGCTCTACCTTACAAACTAGCTACATACCCCAATACACAATTGACCATGAGTGTCTTGGTAGTGGATATTCCTCCCCAGTATGGGATGCTACTATCAAGAAAGTGGAGTGCTTCTATGGGAGGCAGTATACAGTGTGACTTGTCATTTGCTACTTTTAATTTGGAAGGATAGAATATCAAGATCACTAGGGAATCTAGAACTCCACATATGATTGAAGAAGAAGAAGAAGACACCATGAATTGTTTCCTTGATACTGACATTAATGCTTTCCAAGTCCAAGGTAAGGAAGTAGAGGAGGATGTTGAGCTAGCCCACAAGTTAGAAAACTAGGAGGGATGGATTGACCTATATAGTTTATGGACCATGTACTTTGATGGAGAAAACTCAAAGGAGGGGTTCAGAGCTGGAATATTTCTCATATCTACAAATGGTAAAACTTTCAAATTCTCCTTTACTTTGTTATTTTCATGTAAAAATAATGTTGCAGAATATGAGGCTCTATTGATAGGTCTAAGGTTGGCATCAAGGCATTGCATAAAATTCTTGAAAGTAATAGGTGACTCTAAGTTAGTTGTTTCCCAAGTTAGATCAAAGTATGCTTCAAAAAATTAGAAATTAAAGTAGTATAGGAATGTAGTGTGAGATGAGATTGAAAGCTTTACTGCTTTTAGTATCCATTGGATGGAAAGAAGTCAAAACAAAATGGTAGATTTGTTGGCTAATGTGGCCCTCAGACCAAATATGTTACATTTGCAGATATTTCCAATATAGAGGTGCATGCCAGGCCTTCTATTCCTGATAATGTAGATAATTGGCAGGTTTTTTCTAATGACCAAGACATATTAAGGTTCCTCCAATGTGAATCCCATTTTGGTGATAAAGAAATGGATTTCAGTACTTATGTTGACAAAGTGAATGGTAAGGATGCCATTTTTGGGAAGGAGGTTTTACAGTTAAAATCAAATAGAGTTCCCAAAGGATTAGTTTCTCTGGATAGGGCATTTGATAATAAAGACAAGGCTTTCTCTGCTAGTACTGATGGAACCAATGAGCTTGAAGAAATAAACTTGGGAACAAGAATAGTACCCAAAAAGGTTTATATAGGCAAGTGTCTATCCCCAAGAATTAGAAAAAATTTGATTGACATTCTTAGAAAATTCAGACATGTTTTTTCTTTGTCCTATGAAGATCTTAAAGATTATAGGGAGGATCTTTTTTAACATGAGATTCCACTCAAAGAAGGCACAAAACCCTTTAGACAAAAGTTGAGACTTGTTAACCCTACCCTGGCACCTAAAATGTAGGGTGAACTCAAAAAGATGATGGATGTTGGGATAATCAAGCCTATTAGACATTCCACTTGGGTTTCAAATTTGGTACTTGTTAAAAAGAAGAATGGTGACATTAGGCTTTGTGTTGATTTTAGAAACCTTAACATAAACTCTCTAAAGGATAACTATGGACTGCCAAATATGGAGAACATGTTACAGAAGGTCACTGGGTCAGAATTAATGTCCATGATCGATGGTTTTTCTAGTTATAGTCAGGTGATGGTCAAAGACATAGAGCAATTTAAAACTACATTTACAACCCCATGGGGGACATATGTTTATGAAAGGATGTCTTTTGGGTTGACTAATGCTGGTGCCAATTTTCAAAGGGCCATGGATGTAGCCTTTGCAGATTTCATTGATAGATTTATGGTGGTGTATCAAGATGACTTAACAACTTTTTTAGCTAAAGAGGAGCATCATTGCCAACATCTAGTGAAGATTTTCATTAGAGCATTGGAGTATGGGGTTTCTTTGAACCCAAAGAAGTGTTCTTTTGGTGTGGTAGAAGGAAAGCTTCTAGGGCATATTGTTTCAAAGGATGGGGTGAGGATAGACCCTGAAAGGGTGCTAGGTATTGATAAACTATCATTACCAAAAAATGGATTCAGTCTTTTCTAGGACAAGTCAATTTTTTAAGAAGGTTTATCACAAACTTTGCAGAGATTAGCATTCCCATATCAAGAATGTTGAAGAAAGGAGCAAAGGTTGAGTGGAATGTGGAACAAGTATAGGCTTTTAATGACATTAAAAAGGCTATCAATCATGCTCCAATCTTGAAAACACCAGATTACAGCACACCTATGTAGATCTTTTCCTTTGCATCTACCCACACTATTGTAGTAGTACTATTACAGAAAAATGTTGATGGTTTTGAGTAGCCTATTTCTTTTTTCAGTAAGACTTTGCAGGCAGTAGAATTAAATTATGATATTATTGAAAAATAAGCTTATGCCTTGGTAAAGGCTATCAAAACATTTAGATGTTATCTAGTTGGAGCCACAGTAGTTGCCTATGTTCCAAGTGCTACAGTCAAGGATATCTTGGTCCAATAGGAGGTTTTAGGAAGGAGATGTAGGTGGATCAATAGGATTCAAGAGTTTAATATTGACATCCACATTACAAAGCTGGTAAGAGGGTTGGGCCTGGAAAAGTTGATGGCTCAAAGCAACTTAAATGCAAATCAAATAAATATGTTGGAAGAAAATCAGAGACCTTTTGTGTGTAACATGGACTTTTGTGAGTGGTACAAGCACATTGTCAGGTATTTGCAAAAGATGGTTTTACCCCCTGAGTTAGATGATAACAAGAAAAGAACCATTAAACTTCACTCTATAAGATATGCAATCATAAATGGTGAATTGTGGTGGAGTAATGAAGGTGTCTTGCTTAGGTGTGTTGATCAAGATAAGGCCAAAATTTTGATGGATGAAATGCATAATGGGATTTGTGGAGGACATTATATGGAAAAGACTACAGCCCATAAGATCATCAGGTCAAGTTTTTGGTGGCCATCACTTTTCAAAGATACCCATTAGTTTGTAAAAAAGTGTGATCCTTGTCAGAGATTTGTAGGGAAATTGAAATTTAATGGAAATCTACCTCTCAAACTTGTTTATGTTCAGACCCCTTTCCAAAAGTGGGGTATGGATTTCATTGGTGAAATCCTAAATAAGTCCAGTGGTGGAAATTATTATATCTTGGTGGCAACTGATTATTTCACCAAGTGGGTTAAAGCAATCCCCTCAAGAAAAGAAACTAGAAAAGTGGTAACAGACTTTATGATGCAAAATATCCTGACAAGATTTGGTTGCCCAGAAATTATGGTGGTTGATAATGCAATTTGTTTTAGGTTAGAAGAGTTTGTTTACTTCTGTCAAAACAATGGTATAAAGATTTTATATTCATCTCCCTATCATCCACCAGGCAATGGCCAGGAAGAATCTAGCAACAAGAGTTTGATTAAAATTTTGAAAAGAATCCTGGATAAAAATTAGAAGGCCTAGGATTCCAAATTATTACAAGTCTAATGGGATGATAGGGTTATAGTTAAGAAAGCAATAGGGTGTGCCCCTTTTGACTTGGTATATGGGATCAATGCAAGATCACCCCAAAATAATTTGTTACAAATGTATCAATTCATACAGTTGTATGATGATGATGTGGAAGAAGATATGATTGTCAGAATAAATGATTGGATTCAATTGAATGAGGTAAGAAATGATGCACATGATAAAAATGAAAAGACGCAGGCCTAGTGTAAAGTCTTGTATGACAAAAGGACTACTCAGAGAAGTTTTGTGAATGGTGACATGGTCCTAATGTGGAACACAAGACTAGAAGATAAAGGAAAGCATGGGAAGTTTGATCCCATCTGGTTAGGTCCATATATCATTGAAGAGAAATGGGGAACAAATTCCTATCTATTGAAAAATTTAAAAGGAGAGCTTATGGAATTGCCAGTTCATGGTCAATTCTTAAAGCTTTACTTCTCTTAGGTTTTTCCTATCTCTCTATACAGGTTTGGTTTTAAAAGTTTTTGTGTGCAAGTTCCCTATTTTTAGCTGAGGTTTTGTTTTGGTCTTCTCTTTCGGGAGATTCTAGATTTCTCATTATATCTGCAAGAGATACACGTCCCTGAGCATGAGCCACTATTAGTACTATTCTAAAATTTTTAGTTTCATGCCAGAACTTTAAAAATGATCCAAGTTTTTGACCTAATGATAGGGTTTTATGGTAAAAACCCTAAGTTTGATCAAAGCCCTAACTGGTTCGGAGTCTTGTTATAATTTCACATTACTTTTTGGCTCACTAATTCTCCAAAATACACGTGATAATTTGCAACCCCTTTAACCCATCACTTTACATGTTATATTGTTAGGTTTTTGGGTGGGGTACCTTTTTAATTATTTCTTTCAAAGCCTAAGTTGTGGTGAATATTTCCTAAGTTTTGACATTTTGAAACTTGTTGCTTTCATTGAATCACAAGGTTGCCCATTGTCAAAATCTCTGACATGTGCTTTAGTGACAAAGCAGCACCTATCTGAGCGGGCCCATCTGGTAAAGGAGTGTGCTGGAAATTAAACAATGAATTTGATCAATGGCTATCGCTATACTATTGGACCAAGATGATAGCCTTTTAAGCATCATGCTTTAGCGATAGGTGTCTGATCAAATTTCTCACTAACAGTGGGAGGTTCTAGCTTGTCATTTTCCATGGCATTTCTCTTGGGTTGAAATATGTCTTTAATGATGTAGCAGTTGTGGGGTTAGACTTTTCAGAGGATTAAACAACAGATTGATCTTACGATTGTTGTTATACCGCGGACAAAAGATATAAGGAATTTAAGCTGGCGGTATAGCGATGACCATATGATCCTCTTTAAGGAATGAAGCATGAAGTGGGCCCTAAAATGCTAGGTCACACCAACATGTTCACTTTCTATTGGTTGTGGTCAATTATGATGTCGCAGTTGTCAGGGTTTTGGGTGCCGAGAAAGAAAAGGACAAGGGGTCCACTTGCCAATTTTTACAGTGTGGCACTTTTTGATTTGACAAAGGCTAAGTGAAGTGTCAACTATGGGGCTTTCCTTCTTGGATGATTAAAGTTCAACAAGATCTCATGGTTGTCGTTATACTACTGGGATAAGGTGCACATTTTTTAGGATCAGCGGTATAGCGATGGTCATTGATCTTGTTTAAAGATGGGAGCCACCAGGTGGATCTTTTGTTGCTTACTATTGATGATGTGGTCATTTTTTATTGGCTGAAGGTAGTGATGACATGTGAGGTTGTCAGTTTATTTGACACTGAGGATAAAGGTGGGGTCTTCCGCCTGCAGGCCTATCTGACTTGGCATCTTATGATTCGATAGAGGTTTGTAAGGCAAACTGTGGGCCAAGATTTTATTGAATTATGGAGATCATCTGATTAAATGGCATCGATAGTTGTCATTATATCTTGATTTGGTTTTTTTGATAGTTTTGGGTTAGTGCTTTAGTGACAAGGTGACACCTCTCTACTTTGTGCAAAGTAGAGATAAGTTGTTTATTTTCCCACATGGCTATATTGAAATTTTCTCATTGGCTGAGAACTCATTTGGGAAAAAGTGAAAAGGGGTTGCGTGGCTTTGTTTGCTAATCATCCGATGCACCAAAAATGAATAAAATCAATGGCTTGAATTCAAATTTTCACTCTATGACATTTTTCATGTCATTTGAGTGCTGAGGCCGCCAACTTTCAGTAATGGTAGACTTAATGAGCTACGTGTGGACAAATTACAAACTGTTGGCAACATTATATCTGAAATTTGATCATTGTTTCTCTTTACTGCTCTCGTAAACATTCTGGAAAACTAGATTTTCCTCAAGGAGTGATTTCAAGTGAAAAAATTTGTAGACACTTGATAGGTTTCTTTTATGAGTTCAAAAATTTTCTTGAAGTCTGTAAAGGTGTTGAAAGGAAAATTGTGTTGCTAGCTGAAAGTATTTAGGGTCTTTATCAGGTTTTCATATTTTTTTTTAGAAAAGCCCTAGTTAAGATGCCGCCAAAGAAGAATTTGCCTATTAAAATAGAGTACAAGGACAAGGGAATTTTTGAATATTTAATGTAGTTACTCCCGCATTCTGATAACGGGGTAGCTAGATTAAAAGAATTTGTCCGAAGAAACCCTAGGGACTCGGTGGCTGAAGCAATCCATGATAGAGGGAATTGGATGAGAGATGCTAGGGTGGGTAAAGATCATAATGGCCTAATTTTATTTAGATCAACATACTCATAGAGAAATTCCTATGGCCCCCTTAGTAATATTTGGCAATTTGATATAAGGAAGTTGGTGGTTCCTGGAGTATTCATGGATGTAGAGTTGCTGATCCAAATTGCCAAGTGCTATGATCCTGTGACAAAGTGTGTCAAGGACATAAATGGGAATGACCTAATTAGCATCACAGATGATGAGATTAGGGAGGCATTTTCACTAAATGCCCCTTCTATTGGGTTGGAGAAAATAGATTTCATAAAATTTCCAAAAATATATGGGGCACAGAGGGATTATTTGAGAGTAGGGCCTCTAAGGGAATTTTTGGAAGAAATTGGATCAATGTGTGTTATCAGTGCAAGCACACCAAAGCCTTTTAGGTTGGATTTGTTGAGTAAGAGAGCACAGGAGGTCTATAATTCATTAACTTTGATTCTAGGGCATGATGAGGCAACTCATATGCCAATACCATACATGTTTATGATGGTACAATCACTGCACCCCGAGTTGGCACTAATTTTTTATTTTGCATCTCATTTGGCTGATCTTATCAATGAAGGATTGATGGGAATTAAGGACATGAAAGTTAGTAGGCCTTTTGGGTGATATTCAATGCTTATGCACATGTTCTTGTACAAGGTAGAGAGATTTTTTAGTTCAACAATCAACATTGTGAAGGAGAGCTATGGAGAAACCCTTCCAGTCCAGCTATGGACCACAACTCTGTCATGGGATAAAATTGATGCCAGTTACATTGCTTTTGATAGGGATTTTGCTTCAAGGCTCAGAACTTTGTTATTTTTTGACAGTCCTAGAATCCCAAGGGAGCTATTAAGATTAATTAGACCAAAGGAGCATTGCAAGGACATAACCATAGTCCACAATTTTGGGGATATAATTTTGTATCTAGTTTCCATAGTTTTTAGAGTATATAGTTGCAAAGTGGCACAATACATTTTACTTTATCAAGTCCCATTAAAATTAGGACATGCTAAAATTTTGAGGCAAATTGGTGACCCGTAGGAAACCACTCTCACTAGCAAGGTGTTGGAGCTCTTCCTTGTAGAATCAAACTTGAATTAATAGATGGGCTTGATTCTCAAATTAGGCACTCAAGTTTGACAAGAAAATAGTCCAATTGATGAGGATAGAGAACATCCTCCTTCTTCTTTGAGCTCCACATCACTCAGGTGGGTATTCCCTTATCTACACACTCAAGTCACCTCATGATAAATAATAGGCCTATAGATAGATTATTGTGGAATATTCTTCAAACCCCTATAGGTATCCTATGCCCCAATGAAGCAAATTCTTAGTGCAATGGTCCTACTTGCATAGAATGAGTATGAAAACTAGAGACCTATACTAACAACTTGAAAGGGAAAGGGTGGAACTAAATGTAAATAATTTAAAGATGGGTTGAAAGGACCCTTGAGATGTCTTAAGTCCCTCATAGACTAGTGCCTTGTCCAATGGGCCACAGAGTCAAATACCCTATTGCAATATATAGCTATGAAACAAGAGCACAAAATACTCAATGTGTTGATGCCTAACATCAATCACACACCATGACCAAACCTCACTTTAACAACCCACCTATGTATTCAAGTATGTTATTACCCATCCAAAGGATTTTAACCCTCCCCTTAGAAGAGACCTATAAATAGATAATACATTAACCAGTATCCACTGGAAGATAAGCATGACATATCTTTGACACCTTAGCTCATACATACATGAAAACTAATCCTAAACCAGTTATCTCTGTGAAGACAACTCCACTTACAAACACATAGGGAATGCAAATAGAAAAATCAAACACCCTTGATGTATGATTAATGAATTTAGAATTCAAATGGTGAAAGCTTGGTAACAGTAAGAGTAAATTGAATCCTCATACCTAAGACAAATCAATTACAGCATGTATCATATTCCCTGAACCAAAAAAGGAAGGAAGAACACCCTATATATAGAGAAGTAGAGAAAATCTATAGGAAAAGGACCCTTCATGGAATAAAAAAGGAACCCTCAGGAACCAGGATTTTAGAACCCTTACAAAGTCAAAATTACAACCATATATACCCTTGGTTATCTTGGAATCCTACACAAGTTAGGATGCAACAAGCTACAGATAACTATGGTAAGGGTTAGGGTTTCCACCCACAAAAAAAATTCAAAAGATCAGAAATTACTACACTTTGGGGAAAACCAAGCAACTTGGTGAAGAACAGATTAAAATATGATCTCCAATTATGATAATTCTCAAAATAGTGTATAGAAGATCATAAATCCACCATGAAAATTAGTCTATTCAATAACCCTGTAACACACCTTGAGCTATTCTTTGTTCATTCCTTACATGGTATAGATCTCTGCAATCGATCATCACACCCTGGACCACACTGCAGCAACAAACAAATCATTTCTTACCAGCTCCAACCACTTTTGCATTCAATTTCAATCCTTTCTGTCGCTGAAAACCCTCAAAAATTCAAACCCTGGAAGAAATGGCTATTTTCATGGCACCCACAGACAATCAATGGTTGATATTCAAACCTTGATCAACTTTAAAACCCCATTGTTAGATTTGTTTACTTTTCCTGGGCCCATGTACCTTACATTGCTTTAAGTAAAATTGATGGTCATTGTTATACCGCCATGCTAAAAGTTGAGCATCTTACCTCAGTTGTATAAAAACAACCACATGATCTTCATGGACCTATAGGCACTTTACGTCCTTTGAAAACTATGGCCCCAAAGACAAATCCACCTCAGCACAACTGGACCAATGAAATAGAGCATGTTGATGATGAATCAGCATGTTTGGACCCACTTTTCGAAAGCTTTAGATTGGATGGTGGTCTTATAATCACATAGCCTTGACAGATCCCTTAAGATCTTACACCGATCACTCGATCATCCATACTGGAATCCCTTAGAATCTTTCGAACCCACTGAAATAATCCTTATCATCCTCCAGCTCAGTGAATAAGAACACAACACCTTAGTGATGAATCATCAGATGGTCCTACCATTTCTGGAAAACCTCTACCCTTGAATCAATATTTGGGAAATCAGCGATTGAAGACTTTCGCTAGGTCATGAAAAAATTTATGTTACCACTAGGGAATTTAGTGATTGCATGAACACTATTCACCAAATCACCAAATCTTTAGACTCTTTGCCAAAATATCATGCGAACAAGCGAAAAAAGTAGATGTTTGTCAAAACTACCAAAAAGACTAACAAACTAACTAGGCCCACATCAAGAAGATTGACGACCATCTCATCTTCACATAGACCTCCAAGATTCCATCAGATTACACACCCACCATCAAATGAAGAATCTTACCCTGCCCTAACAACCCTCTGACACAAAAAGAGATCAAGGGCTATCACATAATCTCAAGCCTCTGACAAATTTCATAAGAACTTACGTCATTCATCAATTCTCTGACAAGATTAGGACCCACTAACATGCCAGATATCAGGTCCCACCAACATATTACCTAATCATCACATCGTGGACCAATCAGGTACTACCAAATCAGCTTACCTGGTAGTGGACCCACCCATTAGAAAGCACTACATCATAAAAAGAATCAATGATTGTCTTAAGATCTCATAGCTCTGACACATCTCACGAGAACATATGACCACCATTAGATCAAGATGGTGTCAGAAAGCCTAGTCCCAGAGACCATGAAAACATGTGACCAAAGAAAAGGAAACTACCATGCCAAGTTGCTAATTGTTAAGAGATAAGCCGCTAGGAACAAGAGAATACAGGAACACTGTATTTGCCCAATCGCCGAACAAAAATACTAACCACCCAAGGATTAAATGAATAAGCGACCAATGGGGAAAAGAAATGTGTGCATGCATTTAACAAGACTTAAGAGGCCCAAAAAGGTAATAATGAAATAGAATGAGGCCGGGGTAAATTAGGGCTTTCTCACTATAACGGCTAGAATTTTGAATTTTTTGCTTAGGGTTTTAGCTAGGGACAAGAAAAAGGTTGCAGAGACTAGAGGAAAGAGGCTAGAGCCATGAAAATTTTTCTAGGTGCTAACAGTGGCTCTAGTTGGGGATGATGGGCAACTTGTGTCCATGCAAGAATTGAAATCTCTGGGATAGCAGACCACCCACAAAATAAAAATAGGGACCTCAAAAATTGGCAACCGAACCAGGAAGATAGAAAGGGAAACACACAATAGGAAAGGAAGGATATCTACAAATATTTACAAAATTTTACAAATTAATTTAGTGGCCCCAAGCCACCAAAAGAAAATCAATGACCCTCCTAAATCAAAAATCTAAATTTCATCCACAAATGTGGCCAGACACTTGAAATTATCTTGACCATCTCATTGCCAACATATGTGAGTAACCATGGGTAGAAGGATAAAATTGTACTGATCACTACCCATGTATTTCTAGTCATGACTACCATACTCATATTCATATTCCAAGAAGTAAGGAATGTCACTCACTTCGTCTTGATGATTGGAAAGAAAAAATTGATCTAGTAATGCATCAGAAAATGTGACATATTGATCATCATGCATTACCATAGAATTACCTGGCTGAGAAGGGCTTGGATCCTTAGATTTGTCTTCATACACTACATCAACCAGTGAGAAACTTGGTTCCTCTATGATATTTTCATGAATTGGATCATGAACCAAGTGAAGGTCTTCATCAAAATTTTTCTGACAGGGGAACAACTGATCTACATCATCATTTTCACCAAAAGAAATTCTATCCCAACTATTGAAGAGAAAGTCCTCAACACTATCACCATCAGTATCATATTTGGCAAAAGAAGGAAAAGGGTTTGAACAAGAAAATTGTTCATCAATAGAATTCTTATGATAAGACATCACACTGTCATGACCTTCAAATTCTTCTTCTGTAGAGTCACCACAAGAGGGGATCTTTGGTACACATGGGTCATTTGGATCACTTTGAACATTTGCCTCATCATTAGTGTCAAAGGAAAAATCATAGGGGAGCTGAAAATCAAAATCCACAATAGGTGCATACCTTTGAAATTCTTCATCCAAAAGTGCTGAAATCTCTTCATTGCTTAATGGACTTCGGGCCATACTTTCATCTTCCTTAGCTTTACCCCTATTGCAAGAATCTTCCTTGTCCAAGACAAGAATAGAGACCTCTGGCCTTAGATCATCTTGTTTGGATAAACCAATGTAGGAATCATCATCTGCATCATATTCATTTTCTTGCCACTCACAAAAAACATCATCAAATTGGGACAAGAAACAAGAACCCTAATATTGAAAAGAAGAAAAATTTGAAGACAAATTGGAAACATTATCACTCTCAGATCCATCTTCAGCACTCTCGTATGCACTGACATCAAAATCAGCCTCATAGTCAACAGCTTCCATATAATGACAATCAACATCAAAACTACTGGTCTCCTCATGATCAACATAAAGAGAAGCTAATGCCCTCAACCTCCTATCCCCCATTAACTGCTAGTCTTTAGCTTTCAAGGACATAACCCCAAGTGTATCCTCAAGCCCAAGGTTGTCATCACTAAGTATCCAATCTTTGACACATATATAATACTCTTCCCACAATGCATCTGACCAATTGGTTGACTCATGAAAAAAAAGATCCAAGAATAAACCAATGGACTCAGATTCTAAAAACTCAACATCATCAGGAAGCTCACTATATACATCCCAAAATCTATCATAGAAAAGAGATATGGATAGATCCTTTCTACATCCTACTTTCAATCTCATCAATGACATGCAATCCCTAAGGATGCCTTGCTCAAGGAATGCAAGCTCCTCATCAAGCTTACCCATCATACCTAATGCAATACTTCCATACAATTTTGTAGAGATGCAACTAAAAACTTGAAGTATGCAAACCTCTACTCACACCTTATCATTTTCTTAGTGCTTGGTCACTTAATAAGGAGACATTTCAAATGTTTGATAAATACCTGAGATTTTTGTAGCAGAAGACTTTGTTGACTAGAAGGCAGGGTAGATCTAGAACTCACCATGTAGCTCCATCAGATTCTTTGTTGTGTAGAGTCACCACCTCCTTGGAGAGGAAAGTAATCCACTTGTTCTTGTTTCTTCTTCCAATAAACACAAAACTCCACCAAGTAGACATGCACTGTTTATCAGAAGATGCACTGATCAAACAGAGAAATCAGAGCCGCCACTCAACACTTAGTGAGAATATTTTACAAATGTATTTTTTTTATTTGACTCTTTGATCATTTAACCAAACTCTGGGATGATTCAGCAAAGCAAGGAAATGGACATCTTAAACTTGCTATCTTTATTCTATCCCTAGCAGAGTTGCCAATTTTTTGGAGCTCTTCCTTGCGGGACCAAACTTGAATCAATAGATGGGCTTGATTCTCAAATTAGGCACTCAAGTTTGACAAGAAAATAGTCCAATTGATGAGGATAGAGAACATCCTCCTTCTTCTTTGAGCTCCACATCACTCAGGTGGGTATTGCCTTATCTGCACACTCAAGACACCTCATGATAAACAATAGGCCTACAGATAGATTATTGTGGAATAGTCTTCAAACCCCTATAGGTATCTTGTACCCCAATGAAGCAAACTCTTAATGCAATAGCCCTACTTGCATAGAACGAGTATGAAAACTAGAGACCTATACTAACAACATGAAAGGGAAAGGGTGGAACTAAATGTAAATGATTTAAAGATGGGTTGAAAGGACCCATGAGATGTCCTAAGTCCCTCATAGACTAGTGCCTTTTCCAATGGGCCACAGAGTCAAATACCCTATCGCAATAGATAGGTATGCAACAAGAAGACAAAATACTCAATGTGTTGATGCCTAACATCAATCACACACCATGACTAAACCTCACTTTAACAACCCACCTATGTATTCAAGTATGTTATTACCCATCCAAAGGATTTTAACCCTCCCCTTAGAAGAGACCTATAAATAGATAATACATTAACCAATATCCACTAGAAGACAAGCATGACATATCTTTGACACCTCAGCTCATACATACATGAAAATTAATCCTAAACCAGTTATCTCTATGAAGATAACTCCACTTGCAAACACATAGGCAATGCAAACAGAAAAATCAAACACCCTTGATGTATGATTAATGAATTTAGAATTAAAATGGAGATAGCTTGGTAATAGTAAGAGTAAATTGAATCCTCATACCTAAGACAAATCAATTACAACATGTATCATATTCCCTGAACCAACAAAGGAAGGAAGAACACCCTATGTGCAGAGAAGTAGAGAAAATCTACAGGAAAAGGACCCTTCATGGAACTAAAAAGGAACCCTCAGGAACCAGGATTTCAGAACCCTTACAAAGTCAAAATTACAACCATATATACCCCTGGTTATCTTGGAATCCTACACAAGTTAGGATGCAACAAGCTATGGATTACCATGGTAAGGGTTAGGGTTTCCACCCACCAAAACAATTCAAAAGATTAGAAATTACTACACTTTGGGGAAAACCAAGTAGCCTAGTGAAGAACAGATCAAAACATGATCTCCAATTATGATAATTTTTAGAACAGTGTACAGAAGATCATAAATCCACCATGAAAATTAGTCTATTCAATCACCCTGCAACATGCCTCGAGCTATTCTTTGTTTATTCCTTACATGGTACAAATCTCTGCAATCAATCATCACACCTTGGACCACACTGCAATAGTAATCAAATCATTTCTTACTAGCTCCGGCTACTTCTGCATTCAATTTCGGTGCTTTCTGTCACTGAAAACCCTAAAAAATTCCAACCCTGGAAGAAATGGCTATTTTTATGGCACCCGTAGAGAATCGACTGTTGATATTCAAACCTTGATCAACTTTAAAACCCCACTATTAGATCTGTTTACTTTTCCTGAGCCCACGTGCCTTATATTACTTTAATTAAAATTGACGGTTGTCATTATACCGCAATGTTAAAAGTTGAGCATCTTACCTCAGTGGTATAATGACAACCACACAATATTCATAGACCTATAGGTAGTTTACTTCCTTTGAAAAATACTACCCCACAGACAAATCCACCTTAGCACACCTAGACCAATGAAATAGAGAATGTCGATGATGAATCAGCATGTTTGGACCCACTTTTCAAAAGCTTTAGATCGGACGGCGGTCTTATAATCTCATAGCCCTGATAGATCCCTTAAGATCTTACGCTGACCACTCGATTGTCCATACTGGCATCCCTTAGAATCTTTCAAGCCCACTGACATAATCCTTATCATCCTCCAGCTTAGTGAATAAGAACATGACACCTTAGTGATGAATCATCAGATGGTCCTACCATTTTCAGCAAACCTTTATCCTTTAATCAATATTTTCCGAATTGGCGACTGAAGACTTTCACCAGGTCATGAAAAACTTTATGTTATCACTAGGAAATTTAGTGATTGCATGAACACTATTCACCAAATCACCAAGTCTTTAGACTCTTTGGCAAAATATCACATGAACCAACGAACAAAGTAGACATTTGTCAGAACTACCAAAAAGACTGACAAACTAACTAGGCCTGCATCAAGAAGATCAATGACCATCTCATCTGCGCATAGACCTCCAAGATTCCATCACATTACATGCCCACCATCAGATGAAGAATCTTACCCTACCCTGACAACCCTCTAACACAGAAAGAGATCAATGGTTGTTGCATAATCTCAAGCCTCTGACAAATTTGATAAGAACTTACGTCGTTCATCAATTCTCTAACAAAGTCAAGACCCACTGACATGCCAGATATCAGGACCCACCAACATATTACCCAGTCATCACCTCGTAGACCAATCAGGCATCACCAAATTAGCTTACCTGGTAGTGGACCCACCTGTCAGAAAGCACTACGCCATAAAAAGAATCAATGGATGTCTTAAGATCTCATAGCTCTGACACATCTCATGAGAACATACCACCACCATTAGATTGAGATGGTGTCAAAAAGCCTAGGCCTAGAGACCACATGAACACATGACCAAAGAAAAAGAAACCACCATGCCAAGTTGCTAACTATTAAGAGATAAGCCACCAGGAATAGGAGAATACGCAAGCACTGTATTCATCCAATCGCCGAACAAAAAGACTAACCACCCAAGGATTAAATGAATAAGCGACCATGGGGAAAAGAAATGTGCACATGCATTTAACAAGACTTAAGTGGCCTAAAAAGGTAATAATGAAATAGAATGAGGTCAGGGTAAATTAGGGCTTTCTCACTATAATGGCTAGAATTTTGAATTTTTTGCTTAGGGTTTTAGCTAGGGATAGGAAAAACGTTGCAAAAACTAGAGGAAAGAGGCTAGAGCCATGAAATGTTTTCTAGGTGCTAACACAAGGGAAGGGGAACATTCTTCCCAAACATAACTATAGCACATTAGTATGTGATTACAAAGGGAGGATGGGTGCATCTGAATAAAGTCATGCAGCCCTATAAAATGACTAGAGTAGCGGCAAGGTTTGCAGATACAGAGGGTTTCCTCTCAGGAATGTTTAGAGAAAAGGTAAGGTGTGCTCTTATTGAGCATCAATTTAATTTTCATGAAGATGTGATAAGGAATGAGTTTGACGTCCAAATTCAAGAGATTAAAAAAGAGAAATGGATCATCTACAAGAAATCTATAGATTTCATTAGAAATTTTGACAAAGCATATGACCCATTAAAAGGCTTTGAGCCATGGGCAAGGAAATTAGATGCCCTTGTGGAACATTTTGAAGGTATCATGCATGTGGTAAATGAAAAGAGGGCTGTTGTAAGAAAGACATACCCTGAAAGAGCTAGGCAAATTTTGAGCCAACCAAAATATATGAAATTGACTCCAAAGGGAGTTTATACAATGTAGAAGAAGAGTGGTTACACTGTTCTCTTTCCACCACAATAGAGAGGTCAAGATCTTCCTTCTACCCCAAAAGGAAAAAGACCCATGGATGATCTAGCAATGCAGGGACCCTCTCCTAAGAGGCAGAGACAAGAAGAGGTAAGGCAAGGAGATGAAGCTTATTCTCCTTCTCAATCCCCCATCTAGTTAGATGAACATGGGGTAGTGGAGCAATTGGTACAAATGAGGAATGAGGGAAACATTTTTGTTTCCAATGATGAGTTGCAAGAAGGGATGCCTGAGGCACCTAAGGAGGTGGTCATGGATCTTACCATTGAGGAGTTTGAGGGTAAACAAATGGACCCTATCCTAAAACAAGCCAGTGATTCTTTCATAGCTAATGACAAGTTTGTCAAAACTAGGGCATTCTCCCAATTTTTATGGAGAATGAAAATAAACCAATATAAAGAGATCTGTGAGAAGAAAAAGGAAGAGTTCCCTGATAGGGACATAATAGAAATAGAAAATGAGACCAAGGCAAAGATGGTCAAGCAATTTGAAAAATTACTCCTGAGGAGGGAAGGGCCATGGTTCATACTGTGTAGGAGTGCTAATTTTGCCAAAATGGGACATTGTTGATGGAATTATCTTTGATTAGGTGAGAAAGAGAAACATGAAAACTCTTTCTACTCTAGAGCAGGCCATACAAGCTGCTAGGGGAATTGCTTTCTCAAAGGATCATGCAGCCTTGGTCAAATCATCCCTAAAGAGGGAGGAAGATAAAGGAAGAAAATAAGCTCTCTCTATAGGATATGCAGGTAGTTTATTGGTACAGAGATTAGGAGAGACTTCTGGTGTGGAAGCATCAAACTTAATTTTGGAGACTGCCAAATTCAATGTTAAAGTGGCAGAGAAGGATGCACAAGAAAAGGAAGAGCTTAGGCTCAAATTTGAAATTTTCCTTAAGTCCTATAATGATCTCAAGATGGAGTTGATCCAGAAGGATAAATTGATTGCTCATCTATCAGGGCCCTAGGATCACAAGTCTCCCCAATTGGTAATTTCTGACAGGCCTCGAGTTGCTTCTTCCTCTAGCCCAATTGTTGAACTTCCATCATCCCCCTACCCAGAGACTAGTATGGATGCAAGGATTAGTTAGGAAAAATAAAGGGGTATGTGCAAGATCATGAGGGGCCAAAAAGTGGTGATGTCAGTTCAAAACTTTTACAATGTAGCTGACAATTTTTTTTTCACCCGAATTTGATAAAATGAAAAGGGTATCTTAAGGAGATTATCAGCTTTCTATCGATATAGTTGCTATCAAATTTTGAATTTGGTAAGTAATTATTAGTTATTTTCTAATTGAGCTAAATCTAAAGTGCTAATTTATATACTGATTGAAAAATGACTATAACTTTCAGACAGTATAACATTTTTGAAATCCAAAAAATGCATCACATTCTATGCTTTGTGTACTATAAGGAAAAAAAATAAATTTTTTAATTTTGTAAAGTCTTGAATGAGTTAAGGTGGTTAGACACATGAGTTTTTTTATTCTAAAAATGTTGTAGCGAAAAATTCATAATTAATTATTTTTTTAGAATAAAATTACAAAAAAATATGTGTCACATCTAGGCATGACTCTACTACTTATATATAAAATCTTATAATAAAATATTATCATTTGATTATGATTGAGGTGGTCAGACATACACCTACTTCTGATTTTTTTCTTGAAATTTTTTTACTGCTGCATTGAAATCTATACTTTTCACCAATCATACTAACCTTTTCTCAAAAAAGGCCTATTAGTTTAGAAACTACATTCATTTTTCTATAGATTCTATTCTTACAACTTTTTGATATTAGGTTCGTAGCTAGTTGAAATTTTCACGTCAAGTTGACTAACCCTGATTTGCTGATTTTTCATTGCCACTTAACGGCATAGTTTGGCCCCTCATGATCTTTCACATACCCAAAGATTAATAGAGGTGACTAATAAATTAAGGGAAATAAGAGTACAACTAGAGAAGGAAAAAGATGAGAATGTGAAGGCCACAACTTTGGAAAACCAGAAGTATGAAGAAAAAATGATGGATGCAATCATGCAGTTTGCATATGATTTGAAACACTCCATTTTATATAGTCATGTTAACAAGTTACATTCTTTATTTGAAACTTTGAATAAGGAGAAGACTGAAATGTCACCAATTTTGAAGAAATGGATTGAGAGGTCTCCTAGTATAAAGCTATTTCATATGTTATCTAAAGGCCAAGAGGACCCTGATCCATTGATTATGCTAGTGCATCAGATTGCCAAGAAAATGGTACAATATGGCATCATTTTGGATAATTTTATTAGAAGATAAAGTATGTTGAAAGCTGAATTAATCCTTTCAAACTATGAGCTGGTGCCCACCATTTTCATAGATAAGGGAAAATTTAAAGAATCATATCTATGGAGAGAAGAGATGGATGCACTTTTGTCAAAAAGGATGACTAGTGTCCTAAGTGACACCTTTTCTTTTAGCAGCACTATCAAGCTGTTAATAAATGTCAAATCAATGTTTGATAATATTCACCATAAGGTCACTCAGATTGAAAATGAATGGGAACAATTATCAAATAAGAGGACTGAGTTTGCCAATTTTGAATTTCCAAGCGAAGAGGTGTACAATAAATGGAGGTATCAATACATACCTCATCCTAAAAAAGTTAGTACTCCACTAGCCTCTTAGAGCAAGTAAACACGGTTACTTTTTGAGTTGTAAAGGTTGTTGAGATGTAGGAAGACATTCATTGTAGGATGGACAGCAAGATGTTGCAAATTAGATTTGTTGAAAGTAGCCAAGGACAGTATTGAAGACATAAAGCAGGATGGCTCATCTACAAATATCTCACCTGCTTGATTAGTGTATTTATTGTAAACTTTTTGAGGTTGTTGTAAAAAAATTTTAGGTTAGAAATTTTGTGAACCCTAGAATGATCAGTAGCTTGTTGCAACTCCTTGTATATAAAGGATTTTTCACGATCATTCTAGGTATTGAGGTTTAGAAATTTAAAAGATAGAATTTTTGAAAACCTAGCCCTTAGTCAAGGATCGTAATATTTTGTATCATTTTATTAGAGCAATAGAGAAGTACAGGTTGCTACTATTCTGCAAGCTTATTGTTCAGAACATGATGTACACAACATTCAAAGGTTATACTTAATACAAATCTCAAGTCTTTTCCTCTCCATTATGTTTATTCTATGAATCTTTAAGTCTCTTGGAGGTTTATATGTATGTATTTTGCTTTGAGTTCTAATCTAGGGTTAGATTAAATATTGCTCAGGGTGAGATACATGTTCATTGAATTCATATAGGGATTATCTGAAAGTAGTGATGAGTTGAAATGTTTGTATTTATGTTTTGAAGACTAGTTTTTCTTAAGTCATCATTGTTTCCATTCTATCTTCTGATATTTTTCCCAATGGATAGGGCACTGGAGTATATTTTCCTATCTGTGCTTTGTATGGAATGATCAAAATCTTGTAATCCTAAAACATAAATCATTACCAGTCATTTTACTTTTATTTACATTTATAGTTGTTCTACCCAGTGATGGAGAGTCAATGAATAATAGGTTGTTATTTAGTACTTTCTCACTGTCATCTATTGTAAGATCCAATATTGAATAAGGAATAGAGTTAAATCTATTGGATCAGGTGTACCCGACTTGGTTTTGTAGAGCTAGAAGTGAAGAGGGCAATCTTATTCCTATAGTTGGTCCAGTTGCTTATAGATTTCCCATATTTGGAATTAACCACTCCTTAACACGAGTCATAACCATACTGGTATCTCTTGGAGTGTAAAATCTTTTGAATAACCAACATCTCTCACATGTATTGGAGGTTTGTAGGGTTCTACCACTGAACCATAAAACCTTAACAAAATGTTCTCTTCCGTGAAGTACCAATTAACCAAATGTATTCGACTTCTGTGTTGAATGCAATATCTACAAGAAATAGGCAATATAGGAATTGGAATGCCTATAATTTTATGGTACATTGGTGCCAAAAATAAGTCTACAAAATTGTTGTAGTTCTTTCTATTATCAATCATCCTTATCTGAGGTGTCCATTCATATATTGGATTTTGGCCCTGACTGCAAAGCTTGTTTGTCTGAAATATTACACGATGCTTTGTTAAGAGAAGATAGAAAAAGTAGGTTGTGAATCTAAATGTCTTTTGTGAACCTCTTTTAATCATTATAAATTGTTCTTGCATGCAACGAACAATGTGCTCAAAAAAATAATATTTTACTAGTTCATTTTCAAAATGAATATGAAAAATCAATTCAAGAATGCTGGCACCCACTTCTTTGTTACTATCCAATCCCAAACAAAATGCTAGCAAGGAAATACTGTCTTGAACCCATTGTAAAAGAATATCATAATCATAAGGAGGCTTATGATCTAGATTCAGACTAGAATTACTTGTTATTCCTTTGATATACTAATCTCTCTGTGTTGCATCTATTTTTTCATAATCCTCTTCCATCATTCCCAAGTCAATGTACACATTTGAGTTTTGTTATTCAAACCCTAGGTCCAACAGACTAACAAATTCACTCTTGGTTATGGACAAAATTTCCTCCAGAGTATTTTTATTCACAATTGCTTTTCTATTTTCATCATAATGTTCGGTGTAGAACATGACAATTTCTAGGTAAGGGAATACTTGAGGTCAAACCATGCGTGTCGACCCAACAACCCATAGTGCAATTTTATTTTTCCTTTCCTTTATCATGTTGTTAAATGAATAAAATTTTGAACCCTTATTTGGATTGTTCCACTTATTTTCAAGTGCAAATCTAATTTCCATGATTCCCTTATTTCCATGGATAATAGGATCATAAATATCATGGAATTCATTATTGAAACCTGGTGTTTTAAGAAGATCATGGAAGTCTATTATCTGACTTGGCCTTTTACTCATAGTATTGGTATTTTTTTCCCATTGTGGTAAGTTGGTAACTCTTATCAGTCTTTACTCATAGAAAAATTGAGATATTTATACAGAACTACAATTTATAGGGGTGATTCAATATTAAACCCTAATAGGCTATTTTTTTTTTACATTATAAACATTAAAGCTCTAAACCAAGAGATTTGAAAAATTTAAAATGTGGGACGTAGGTGTTCAGGATTTTAGTAGGTACTTGTAATTTCAATTTGTACAGACTATGAGTGGGAAGAGAGCTGAGAGACTTTTTTTCTTTCCTCAGACCTCAATCCTCAATCGAGAATTCGTAACCCCTTTCTAAATCTCCAATACTAGTTAGAACTAAAAAAATTAGATTGAAAATCCTAAAAAGAAAAAATTATATAATCTACAGTCGTCACACTTGTCACTGATTGTGTGAGTGGACACACATCATGAATCTAGAATGGGTCTAAAAAAATGGGTTTTCTTTTCCCTTTCGACCTGAAATATAGCTTCGTTCGTTGATCTATAATCATTGAACGGTCATTCTTAGTCACTATCTGGTGTCCTGGCCTTGTGGGTCCCATTAACTCTCCTAGTCACCTCATGAGTTAGACATCATCATTGAATGACATTGTCAGTTGAATATGCGAGTGGAATGCATTTAGTGACACATGTCATGATTCTAGAAAGAGTTTGAAAAATAAGGGTTTATTTGCCCTTTTACCTGAAATCCACTGTACATTGTCAATCTGTGCTCGTCCAACGATAGTTATTTGTAAAAAACATTTCTATAATGTAATTTTTTCCTTTTTAGATATTAATAGAATAACATTTAAAATTAATTAATTGAATAGTAACATTGTTAGTTCCTGCAGCAGGCCTAGAACTATAGGCATCGACATAACTTAATTGGTGATTAAATATCTCAATTTTAGACAATCAAAATGCACTATTTTTTTAATAATATTATATTTTAATATTTCATAAACTTAAGTCCCCATTTCAACATTTTCTTGTTACTTTCCTTTATATGTCCAAGTCTCGTGAGGCTGGCTATTAAATTTAAGAAATCTGGAGACTCGGTGACAAAGTAAGCCTTGACAAGAAAAGGTTATCTCCAAGTCTCCTAATAATTGACTATTAGTTCTTAACATTCACTGACATGGAAAAGAGGTTATCTCCTAATCTCACAAGGTAGCAGTTAAGTCTCTTAACATATGGTGAAAAGGTAAAGACTTAACAAGTGCATATTATCTCTGAATCTCGTAAAGTCATAGCTATGTCTTATAACATTTGGAGATTAAGAGAAAACCATAGATGATGGTAAAGATCAATGGCTATTACTAAATCTCATGACGGAACCTGAGTCAAGTCAAGAATCTAGTGATTATGAGATTTGTGTTAGCCGCTCAATCTCATAATCTAACCCTAGTCAAGATAATTATTCAACGATTGTGAGATATGCCTTTGTCACTCAATCTTGAGATAAAGCCTAAGTTAATTTGAATGTCCAGTGGTCAAGAGAATGCCTTGGTTGCCAAATCTCATGATGGAACTATGGTTAAGATAAATATTCAGTGACTCCGAGACAATCTATTGTCGCGTGATCTCTAGAAGAGCTTGAGTGGTTAAAGACTTACCATGGTTAAAGGTAAAGGTTGTGTAGATAAAATCTAATTCAATGATGGGTGTGATGCCTTGATGAAAAGATACTCGAATGATATGATTTATATTTATATTTATATTATTTTATGCTATATATTTATATTATTATATTATTTCAAATTATATTATATTTATATTAAATTATATTTATTATATCATAATTCTATTTATTTGTACACTATTCTATGTTATAATTATATTTATATCAATACTAAAAAATCATGCTCATATTTTTATGTGATAAACCTTACAAAGAAGTTAATAAAATCAATTAAGTTCAAACTTCAAATTTGTGACTAAGTTTAAACAACCTTTCTAAAATTTTGGCAGGAACTTCGCTACTCTACAACCTTGTTGAAGAGGTATATAGTATACTTAAAATGATAATTTTTATTGATTATAACTTTAACATTGATGATAATTATAATCACATATAATTCTCATACCTTATAATTAGAAAACCATAAATTCTTTCTCTAACCATATTAATTCATTTGTGCTTCAAAATTATGTAAATCTTTCATATTAAATGTGCACAAGTATGTGAAATTGGAAAAAATGTTATGACACGTAACATTACCCAAATTTAATGTTAGTGATAAGAAATTTCTTTTATTAACTACAAGTCTACAACTATGATACATTATCATTATCAAATGTCTAGTGGATGGCGTCCACACAACCTACTAGTACTAACTAGTTGTAAGACTTGATACATGTAATACATTTAAAATGGTGTAATTTTATATCGATAATTAATTGGGTAAAAAGTTCATAAAAGTTCCATTAATGGTTATCTTAATTTAGGAATTCTGATAGTAATCAATAAGGCAATGACATTTTAAATATTAAGATTTAAAAATAGAAATACCATCGCTTCCTTATTTCTACTGAAATATACTTACATGTCTAATACACAGATAAAGAAACTAATTAAACTATTGTAATCACAAAGAAGTCTAAGAACCATTTTTTGTACCCATAAAATGCAAATTGAAATGAACTTACAAATTTTTCATTATTTTTTTCATAAAATTAGTAATTAGATTGTCCAGTATAAAGAGAAACCTACTATAAACAAAAAATCAAAAACTGCAGTATGTTTGTATAAAAAAAACCACTAGTGATTTTCTCCTTGGGTTCCATCTAAGTAGAATTCTCCAGAGAGGATTAACTGTGATAATTCATCAAGCCATTCGTATTTCCTTGCTCGAGCCTCCACTTTGTCAAGGAAAAACCACTTATGGAGAAAATACCTAGCAATCAACACCCATTTCCTATGGCGCTTCAACTGCTCAACATTCAGGCCCAATAGAAAAGGTTGCATGGCCACATGATTCTTTCCTAGGAGGAGAAGCTTGGGTATTTCACTTGCCCAAGGCATCCCCATCCCTATTTCTGCGAACATGACAATATTAACATTGTCCCCCATGTATTCTTCTTTGAAAACCTTCTTCAACAGCATCAACATGTCCAGCTTTTCTCCTCCGAGGTCGACAAGAGATGCCAAAAAATAAGATGTAATATCCATGCTCACACTATGCCTATCTTAATTTTGTAGAAACTCTCTTCCCAACACCATTTTAACAACCTCATTTATGAAAGGCCTACCTTCCCTACAAATTTATTCCAAGGTTTCATCTAAGAAGGAACCCAAAAAGGCCTTATGGGCCTCCTCAGATGTGCATCTAAGCCTAATAGGAGTGTCCATCTAAATATTGATTCTTCATAAACCTAAAAATCAAATTATTTATAGACTAATGACCCAAACCAGAGGAAGCTACAACAATTTATCTAGCAAAGTTGAATTAAGGAATAAAAGAGCTAGATCATCCATAAATAGTACTTGATCGATACTTATCATTTAATTATTCTTTCTTTAATCATATTAAATTCATTGTCCTTAATCTTTCATATTTGCCTATAAATATTTCCCATAAATGCATGCATGTGAGAAATTTAAACCCATTGTCCTTAATCTTTCATATCTGCGTGTAAATCTTTGACAACCCTAATTTTATACGTGTCAACATTCTGCTAACTTCTTGAAGAACTCTATTTCCTTCATGAAATTGGGGCCAAAATTAAACTTTAGCCATTGATCTTGGATCATCAGACGGTCTCAAATAATACATTTAGCATTATAAAATTGCATCTGCAATAAAATCCTAATCTACAATAAAATTGTGTCCCATCTTTTGAAAATTGCAAATAATTTGTTTTTTTCCATAGTTAACGAATGATTAGCCAATAACATAAATAAATTTTCAAACGGTACATAAAATTCTCCATTACAATTATTTTTTTTCCCTTAAAAAAATAATCATTTGCCTCATATATTATAATTTTTTTACTTCAAAAGAAAAAATTTGCCTCATTCAATATGTATTTTCCCCCACATGACTATATAATTTGCTAGGAATTTAAGGAATTTTCATTCAGAAGGGAAAAAATTGCCAATGCAAACTATGAAAAATCAAGGATTTGAATTTTATTTTTGCCTTCATTAAAAAAAATCCCCCCTAAAATAATGTACGATTCACCAGGATTTTACACTTTTTCCTAAGAGGGGGTTTCTTAAAGTTATCCCTAATTCCAAAAGAGGTAATGTGAAAGGAAATGACCCAGAAAAGAAAGTTAACTAGATTTGGGTAAAGAAAAAGAAAAAAAAGGATATACTAAGGATGGTTCTATACTTAACAAGGAGAAAAAAATTGAAATAGAGTTGGGTAGAGAACACATTAGAAGGAAATGCTAAAGTTGTCTCTGAAACTTCTAAGGGGAAAGTCCCTTTTATAGAAATTAAGTTAAATGCAAATGTTTGAGAGGGAGAATTAAATAAAAGATTAAGAAACCCCTATTTTAGTTTAGGTGCTGAGTTACTACAACACAAAATAAGTAAGGAAGACTCTTTGAATGTTTTGGTCACTAATTGTACATCAAATTTTTAAAATAACATTACATTAAATGATCTGTGAGACCCTTCTTGGAGAAATTTTAAAAATAAAGGAGTTTGGTATACTTTTAAAATAATTAGCTATGCTATTTCTATATCATGTACATTTAAAGTAAGTGCAAAATAAATCCCTTGATCTTCTATACTCTGTGAGGAGAATAAATAATGTCAATTTTGATCACCATTGATCCTAAATTGGATCCATGACCTAGATAAAAACCATATCCATATGTTGTGATGATGAGAGATAAAGACGATGCATTGTAAAAAGTCCCAATTCATTGTTTATGTAAAAAAGATGTTAGGGTATACATCCATGAAAATTTAGGAGAGGTAAGCCATGCAAAATATGATGATCTCTAAGAAAAAAGGACTAGATAGAATTCTTTCAAAGAAGGATGCAAGAATTTTTAGAAGCTAGGGTTAGATATTTGGATGTATTTTCCCAATTTCTCATATGAAGATGAATGGATAAGGATAATTCTAATCCATATTCATGGAGATACTACGTATCTAAATAATCCATATAAAATTTAGGTCATGGTCTATCCTTGACATCAAATACCATAGGTGTATCCATTTTTATTGATCAAATTTATCAAGTTGAAAAGTGATAAATACCTTTTTACAAAGGCAGCATGGGTTTGGAATTTCAATCTCTGAAAAGCTCATAATCTCTTCTCAAATATATTTTAATCTCTCTACAAGATCCTTCACAAGATATCATGTTGAAAAATGATGTCACATAAATCCTTTTTATTCCTTCACATGCCTCAAAAAGAAATCGCAATAAGTGAGGTCAAACCCTAGCTCAAAAAGCTTCATATTACCAGTGACACAAATTCTGACTGCAATCCTCAAGATTATTATCAAAATTCATCAAATATATTTTCATTAGGATCCAAATTTAATTATATAATTGTCTGAATTGATCGCTTTCGCTAATTTTTTAAATTTAGGGTAAGGTAAGATCTTTCTTGAAGAACTCCCCCTTAGGTCTATGACCTAATTAATTTCCTGAAGATATATTCACACCAAAACTTAGTGTAGTCTATCTAGTAGTATCGATCTATTTTTTTGTCATCCAAATCCTCCTCATTTCATTCTTGACATCTTCAACATCAAAAAATTTCTTTCCCTTATCATTCTATGCATTATTTCCTTTTTACCGAACCTCTTGAGTTTATATTAGTTTTATTCTATCTATAGCTCTTGGCAATGTGACCAAAATTATTGCAATTTAAACACATCACATTTGAATTCCAATACCTTGTATTCACTTGGTTTTTCCTTAACTTGCACTGCTTCACCAAGTGTCAAAAATTATTGCATTTGTAACAGGTAACATTTCCTTGGTTCACCTTAGCTCTACATTCTCTTGATTTGTGTCCATAGTCGTGGAAAGTGTAACAAGAACTAGAAAAAGACATCACATTAGGTCTTCTTTGACACTCCTTTTCTCTATGAACAATTTTTACATATAAATCATTTTTCATTGAAGTTTGGTTTCTTCATAGGCATTTTGTTAGGTTCTTCAATTTGATTCTCTGGTGGATTAATTTTCTCTCTTAATCCAAAAATTTCTCCTTTCTCAAAGCCAAGTCATTGAGTATTTCCTTTAGTTATTTGTCTCTAATTCTTCTTATCAAGCTTTACTAAAATGGATTTGAAATTTTCTTTGAATTCATTAGTTGTAGCAAGCTCACTCTTCATAATTTTATTAACTCTTTCAAGTTCTAGCTTATTATGTCTAGCTTCATCAAGATCTAGCTCCATTTGTCCACTCTGGTAATTTAATATGTGACATTCATCTGATTTTTCTTTTAGGGATTTTTCAAGATGTTCTTGGTTCCTTTTCTTTTCCTCAAATTTTTTAGTCATTTTCATCATCATGGCTTCCATCTCATGTTTCAGGTTATCTTTTTCTTTCTCAAGATACTCATATTGATAAGATTTCTCCTTCATGACTAATGAATCACTAGTGCTTCCTTTCAAATTCAACTACTCAACAAGATATTTTTCTCTTTTCTCTAGATTTATTTAGTTGATCCTTTAGACTTTCTATAAAGCTTCCATATTTTTTGAGTTTTTCCTTCAGTTCAATATTTTTAGCATTCAATTTATCAACATCCTTAAGTACAATCAATAGCTTCTTTTGAATACTGCTAGAAATTGTTTAATCACCCATCATGACCTTCCTAAAACTGTTAGACTTCATCTAAGGAACAAGGGTGTGATGCCAATTGTTGTTAAATTAAGGAACACTAAGACACACGGGGAGGGAGCTAAATCAATGTTCTAAAATTTATTGCTATGTCGAGTTGATTCTTTAACTATAAAATAAATACAGTGACAAGTAAACACAACACACATAAAGAAAACAAACATAAACTTATAACATCATGATTTTTGCATGGAAAACTAATTGAGAGAATAAGCATTATGGGGAGGGAACACACAATTATCTTTGCAAAAATAATAAAGACTCGGTTAAGGGAAATAGTACAAAATAAAATGCACCTTGCATTCAGGCCCATTGGTTAGAGCTCAATGCTCAGATTATAATATATATAGAGGGTCACTTCCATACAAAAATATTTGGACAACAATCCAAAATGGTGAACTGAGAAGTAGCATCAACTATGCCTATACAGTTCCATTTAGGTACAACACATAGATCCATTAGTCTAACCTCTGTAATGAGGTTCTCTACATTCACTAAATATTAATACATCATCAAGTGGCCAAGAGAATAATGTGTAGTTTCCATTAATGACAACATACAAATCATTTCATGTAGTGTCTCTTGCCAACATATGCACCATTATTCCTCTAATTTGAATTAGGTTATGAGTAGTTGGCTTGAAGATATACCTTAAATTTAATGTTATATGATCATCTTTATACAATTGTTTAAATAAGTAGGTTGTCATAGATGCTATATTTAGGTATCTAAGTCAATCTAGGTAACATTCAAGGCATAATTAGGATATATAAGAAGTAGAAGTTAGTTATTACAATCATACTGATATTATTTTTATTGATCTTTTGAAGTATCCTTCTTGAAGTGAATTAAGAGGATTCTCCATCAAAGTGGCATATCATTGTAAAATATTTGCAACACATTTTCAATTATATTTTTCTATTGTGAAAATTGTTTCATTATGAGTAATATAAGAGCACACTCTTGGCATTACAAAGAAAATGAACAAGACAATTTTAATTAAATTTTGGAGGTCATATTAGGAAGTGGGTATCTCTATTTTTGGAAAATTTTGTCATAATTATTAAAGGGCTTCTCAATAAAATAGTTAAGTTTCCACAACCTAGAGTTGAGGTAAATTGGAATGGAATTCAAAGATTCATTTTAGAATTAGTGTTTCCACAAGATTTTCAACTAGGACAAAAATGAGTCATTTATTTATAGAATTAGTGTTTCCACAAGATTTTCTTCTAGGACACAAAGTGGGTCATTTATTTTATAAATCCTAAAGGGTTGAACAATGGATGTGAATCTATAACATAATATTAATTTGAAGGTATTTGGAACATTTTTAGTAAATTATTACAAGATTATGTTTTCTAATTTTTTTGAAAAGATTGTAATTAAGAAATTTCTAAGAGAGTTGTCAAACAAGACATGACTTAGGCCTACATGCTTATAGTAAAATTTTAAGATTATTAAGAGGTTTTTGCATATGATTGATTGCCAAAAAAAAATTTCCTATGACAACAAGAGACAAAAATAAATATTCCAAACATAAAAATTCCTAAAAGATAAAAATATGGGAATCAATGAGACTGGTCCTAAAGATAATCAATTCACACATGAAAAATTCAAGATGTAACCTAGAAAGTTAAGAAAGAACTCTTATCAATGATCAATAAGAAAATGTAAGAGGTGCCAAAGTTAAGAGATATTAAGAAAATAGTTGAAGATATACTTTCTATCCAAATTTGTAGAGATTCCAAGTATATGAATTTATACAATAAGAACTTATAACAAGATAATGCTTCTAAGAGAGATGTTCTAGAAAAATAGTCAATGATCCACTTGGAATTCAGGACAAGAGACTGACCACCTCCTATGGATTCTATAAGTCTAGTGGTTGTCAGGGATAACTTTAGTGGTGAATATTCGCTAATTGGTGAATTTCAATCATTGGGGACCCAAAATTTGGTGAAAAAAATTGGACTTTCAGGGTGGCCATGTCGCCCGTGCTTTATAAAAATTGGGTCCTATGCATAGGAAAATTTCCAATAGTGACATGGAATTATTTTTATTTCAGCGATGACTTCGCCAATCGAATTAATTTTTCCACACAATAAATTGAATATTTTCACCTACAATTTCCTAAGCTTGTCTTAATCGATGGTCATATTCACCAATATGCAATCAAAATTTAAGGTAGAGTACATGTTAAGTACATAAATTTGACATGTATCTCTATTTCAAAGACTTTCAATGAAACTTTATGGCTTTTAAAACTTTGGCCCAAAATAGATTTGACACATGTGTCTATTCCGGAGACTTTCAGGGGAATCTTTGTGTCATTTAAAACCTTGGCTTGAAATAGAATTTCTACCATTGATCTCGGATCATCAAACGGTTACAAAAGTAGGGTTATCTCTTGTTAGGAGATATAAAATTAACTCAGAGTACCTTAATAAAATAATAAGTCATTTTAGCTTTTGGGGGCGTTGCCCCGCAAAACCCCTGCCCTATACCGTGACAGGAAGCACCCCTATCAAATAATGATGATTTCTAGGTACAGGTTCCTATCATCATGATTTTCTTCAATAATGAAAGATTCGCCAATATTTTATAGAATTTCCATATAATTGAAAAAACATCACAAGTACAAATAATATTTTTTCCTTTCAAATTAAAAAAATTTGCCAACAATATTATTTTCTTTGACCCAAAATAATGTAGGATTCGCTAGGATTTTACACTTTTTCTAGGGAGGGGGTTTCTTAAAGTTTTCCCTAGTGGTTGTATCGGGTATTGACAGGTCGATCTTTTAGTGCAACAACATTCACAATTATAATAAGTGGTATCAGAGCTTGGTAATATGTTTGAATCCCCTCGAGTAATGATGAGGGAGAGATTATTGGAAAAATGGTTAGTGATCCCCTCAAGATTCATGAGAAGGGTCTAACCACTTCCTGTGGATTCTATAAGTTTAGTGTTTATATTGGGCATTGACAGGTTGATCTTTTTGTGCAACAACAATCATACTTGTAACAATATGATTCTTGTGGCTTGACTTGAATCTCAAGATAAATCATCATTAGAGTAACTCTATGGGTAGGTATTTCACTCCTAAGATAGATATACAAAATTTTCATGACAAAGATCGTACAAGTTTTCTTTTCCAAACATAATAATTATTTAATCTTCATCATGCTACTTTAAGAAAAAAAGATACGATAGAATCCTTATTCTTGCATCCTAATCAATTCATTTTGTATTGTTGTCTATCTAAAGAGAAGAAAGAGAAGGAATATGTGGTACTAGCATAATGTCTTTTCTAGGAGGAAATCCTTACATGGAACCTAGTGAGAATATTGTGAATAACTACTTCAAATAACTTATAAAATTGAATAAAATAAGTACAATCAAGAATTATATTCATATATACCAAATTTTTTCTTTATGAGTGAAGAATTTGTTACAAATGAAAAATTGGGAGAATTATTCAAAAGGGATTTAGAGGACCACATCATATATGAGGCATGTATGCATTTCCCATATTCCATGTCATGGGAATTCATTAGGGAAAGGCTCATATAAGAATTTTTTTCACCTAATAAAAGGAAATGATTAGTAAAAATAAGAAAAAAAAACTCTCTACTTATTCAATTCATCAATCTACTAGGTTGACTCTACAAACAAATTAAAATAAGAGATAAAATGGTTATATTTTAATTGTGAGAACCTATATAGGCGAAACCATAAATATATCAAAAATAAGTTTTTTCATATTGAAGGGCTAAGTGAGGAACAAGAAGAGAAACTTGGCTCAAAAGATGACACTAAGTTATTTGAGGAATCAATAAATAACCAACATTTTCTTATAAATGATGTTTTAGAGTTCGTTCTCCATAAAATCTCAATGTGGTGGGCTTCCTAAAGAAATATAGAGGAACACTATTGATAGATTCAGAAAGAACTCTCAAATTTTATTGCAAAAAGTCAGCTAATCTATGTTATTTTATATATTATAGTACATATTTTTTGGTCCAAATTGTAAATAGGAGTATTGTTAGATCAATGATTTTTTTTTAGTGGCTAATAGTTGAAATTTGGGAATACAAAATTGTCTAATAGTTAAACATTTAAGGAAACCTAAATCACCATATTTTTACAAAATTTTATTGTATTCTTATTTAAATTTCTATCAAATTTATTTTATTGTGACTTTTAACTCAAAGATACACCATAATATTCAATACATGATTTTATTAGATTTGATTAGCATATATAAGTTATTATAGTAATCTAATTTAATTGCCCAATAATATATCATAATTATTAGTTACTTTAGATTTATCAATCTTTAGTTTCTACCATTGATTTAAAACATAATCTAACATTAGTCATACAATCTATGAGGTGACATTCACCTACAATTTGTAATATTCACGAAGGCTGATTGTTGGTCTCAATGGATATCAATAATAAAAAAGGAATAATCTCATAGAACTCAATGAGGGTTGTTAAATTATACTTTAAATTAATGGTAGCAACTGAATATCATAGGGTTTCTCTTTAAACCAATCAATGATTTCCACCTTCAAAATTTTACTTTTCTATAAAAATTCTATATATATAGATATATAAGGATTATTCATTTCAATTAATTTATTTTCCTATTATTTTATAATATTTGCCAAGATTTTCCACAAAATTAATGTGATTTAAAAAATTGCTGATAAAACTATTAATAGTTAAAACAATTGGAGAGATTCACTAGAAAAAATTAATATATTTTCCACAAAAAATAAAAAATTCACCAAGATTTTGTATCTTTTTTTAGGATTTTCTTAATGTTATCCCTATTAGACATGTTTAAGAAATATAATAGTATTAAATTGATCATGGGAGGGAACTAGATTAAATTTCTAATGTCTATTATTTTTGCAAGCTAAAAAGATATATTGTTAGGAGTAGAGTGACTCGATGCATAAGGAACAATTGAGATAAACTTCAAATAATTATTCACAAGATTTCATTCAAAATATAGGATGGTTTAACTAAGAGGTTTCTATGCAAACTCCTAATTATATGAGAGGATTTCATCAAAAACAAAAGATTATTAATAAATAGTTTGATTTAATTGCAGCTCAATTATTTTCATTATCAACCTATCATTTGAAAGCTCCTACCTCGCTAGATCTACAAGAAATTATCGATCATCACTTAGTCCTTTTTAAGCTATGTCTAAAGGAGATTCTTCCTAAAAGACATCAAGTTTATGCTATTCAACTAGTACTAGGTGTGTGCTAGAAAGTAGTCACACTTCTGTGAATCATTACATTCAAGAACACTCAAGAATGAGGTCTCAAACAATGATTCACAGCTCTCTATTCATGGAGTATAGGGGTTTGTATATGAGGCCCTCAGATTGACCTAGTTATGCTCATGCAAGTACACCAAGAAATGAGAGATTCAAAGATGAATAGAAAGCATGCTAATCTCCATGATCATCAAGTTATTGCATGCAAATGAAACTAGTCTAGATGATAACAATGCAAGAAATAAACTATTCTATTGAAATGAATGCTTATACAATGTTAATCTATGAAAGGAAACATGAATTTAAACTATTATGTGAATGCAATATTAATCTAAACTATGGATTGCCATAAGGCATGAGAGAAGAAGACAAGAAGAAAGAAGTCTCAAATATCCAAGCTCCAAATGTGCTCAAAAGCTTCTTCCAAGATTGCTTTCCAAACCTGCAGTATAACAATAACATGAAAATTATGGGATCTGAAATGAGAAGAAGAGGGCTCCTTATATAGGAAAATGGGGAAGAGAATGCATCCTCAAGAGCAATGTGGGATAAATCCAAAAAGAGGAAATAAAGCTCATTTTTTAGAAAGTGTGGAGAGAAAAGGGATTTTATTTATTTTTAATTATTTGTTTCCCTTTTTTCATCACAAAGAGCTTTAAGAGGATTTTTTATTTATTTAAAAGAATGATTCTCTATTAATTAAATAAGATAACATTATTTAATTAAAAGAGAGATATCATAAGATAAAATTATTTAATTAAAAAAGATTTTAATTAAATAAATTTATTTCATTTTAAAAGATATTTCTTTCAATTAAATAAAGTTATTTTATTTATTTAAGAGGGAATATTTCTTTCAATTAAATAAAATTATTGAAAGAATGAGGAAAAGGATTTTTGTTTTGTTTTTATTTGATTTATTTCCTTTTCCATCAGAAATTTTGCTTTAAGTGGGGATTTTATTTATTTAAAAGAGGAATTATCTTTTAAATAAATAAGATAAGTTTATTTAATAAAAAGAAGAATATTTAATTAAATAAGATAAAATCATTCAATTAAAAGGGGTTTTAATTAAATAAGATTATTTTATTTAAGATATTTCTTTTAATTAAATAAGTCTATTTTATTTATTTAAAAGAGAATATTTCTTTTAATTAAATAAAATTATTGATGAAATGATCAAACCTTAGAAATATTTGAATTATTGATTTTGAAAATTGCAAAGCATTGATTCAGGAAATTGATATTTGACAAATTGAATAAATGGGGCCCAAAGTCTAGGCGACCATTTTAGGGTGCATACATTTACCCCTCTTTGACTAATGTGAGGTTGACTCGGGATCACATGCAGTCAAAGAATGGAATTGAAGTGTGAGATTGATTTGGGATCACAAAACAACCCAGATGTGTGTTCGACGGATGGGAACACATCAGGACATAGATAAGAAGACTGAAAAAGACAAGGCCAACACCTGTGAATAGGTAATTGTCAAGTCTCAAATAAGAGATAAGAATCTCAAGCACGGTTGCCCCAAAAGAAGCAATTGATATATTTGATAAAGCTGAATCAAGCATTGAAGTTTGGTAGGTACTACCCCCTCGTGATCGAAATCGAAATGAGATAGAGGAGAAATAGTAAATTGATAAATTTGATCAAATCGAACTAAACATAAGGTTCTTGACATAAGATGAAAGATAAAAAATAAATAAAAAATCACAGAACCAAGGTAGATCAGTAAGAAAGATTATGCCCCAAGGTTGAATTAGAAGAAAAGAAGTGGGGTGAAAGCGAATGGAAGATAGAAGTTTGGAAGAAATGGAAAGAAATGGAGAGAAGAAAGAGAATTTGCCTGCAGAAAGAAGATGCCCCAAAATCAATCAACTGTTTAAGATAGGGAATTTCGATTGAGATCATGAAAGAAGGTAAGGAAATGAAGATCAAAATGTGACCACAGTTGACTAAAAGTCCACAAGAAAGATGAAGGAAACCCTCTCAAACTCATAATGCAGCCTAAAAGTGCAAATTTAACATGAAGTCTAAATAATGCAAGCTACATGAAAATGCAAAGGTGTACTTGCAATAGAGCAACTGTAACATAGGATTTTGTGTTCTTCATTCATTAGAGAATGTAAGGAACTTATTTTCATCATAGGGCCATTATTACCGAACATTGAACGATCACATAATCATCACTAGTCACAAATGCAACTATGAAGATATGAATGTGATTGATATCGGATTGGAATGTGGAAAGATTCTAAGATGAGAATCAAAGACATAAAGGTCAAGATGACTACAATGTTAGCTTACCCAATTTAATGTAGCAAAACCATGCTCACATCAAGACATAAATGCCAGGATGACCATGAGAATGGTTGTGCAAAAAATAGTCAAGGATGATGCCTTAAATCTCCTAAGTGTGTCAAGGAGACAACAAGAGACACAGAAGAGGTTCAAGACAACACCCACAAGTAGAAAGCAAATAAAAACATGCCCCATGCCCCAAGTCTTCTAGTGATGCATCATGGAGAGACTTATTAGACAAGGACGTTCAATGAAAATCAATAACAGTTAGGACACAAAAAAAATCATGACATATCTCAAGCATTAAGTGTTGCATTTAAAAATTTTAAGTGTGTAAACTGATACCGAGTTCTGAGGATAAGGATCAAATGCTTGCTAGCAGGTAAGATCACATGACCAAACTGGATAAGACCACACTGATAAGTGTTGAAAAACACTCAATGTCGGGGGTTGTGTTGAAAACCACAATTGAGTTGGTGTTGAAAAATACCGTGTGTGAGGTGTCCTAAAGACAAGCATATCCAAGAGACCAAAGCTAACACAGTGATGCCCCCTAGACAAAGACAAAGACCAATTCCAAACCAAGGCAACAAGGACAAGGTATGATGGAGAAAGGCTAAGTGTCGAGGACGCATGCTAAGAAATAGGGGTGCAAAGGCCTCAAGTAGCACTTGTTTCCAGGTTTTCACCACTTGGAAGAATTTTTTCAGGACTTTTTATAATTTTTTTGTATTTTTGCTACCAAGGCGCTTGTTTCCAGGTTTTCACCAAGGCACTTTTTCTATTTTTTTTGAATTTTTTGAATTTTTTATTTTTTTGGTATTTTTGGAATATATAATTTTTTTGAGATACATCAAAGTGCCTATTGCTAGGTTTTCACTAAGATGATAATTTTTTCAGGATATTTTCTGATTTTTAGAATTTTTTCAGCATCATATATGAATTTTTTTGGAATTTTTCTCAAGATCAATAAATATGTACAAAGGATGCCCCCACATAGAATGGGCATCAAACTCCCAAGCAAGATCACATCGTGCAGTCCCAATGTCTAGCGAGGTGGAGAATAAGAGGGATTAGCAAGCTAGTGGATGAGATGGAGAAAAGGAGAATGAAAGTGAATAGAGGGAGGAAATCCTCAAGGTCAAACTCCTCAAGAGTACCCAAGCTAGGGAAAAAAAATTGTCATGTAAAGCACATTTGGACAAGCAGTGAAAGACTAGCATAGGATAAGTCTCAAAAGCTTAATGCAAAATAAGGAAAGGATGCAGTCCAAAGGAGTAGATAGGTTAAGAGGCTTCACAGCATTGTGTTTTACTCTTTTTTATTAGATCAAGACCAAAGGTGAAAAGGATAGCGAAAGACTAGAATGAATGGAGGAGAATAGATATGAAGGCTAGACATGAAAGAAATGAAAGCAGGATCATCATAAGACCACTCCCGAGATAGCCAAATTTTCGTGTATACATCAACCTTGTCAAGATCAAAGAGAGAAGACGGAATGGATGAGATATGTAGAAGAACTACGCATGATGTCTGATTGCCAGGTTTTCATCATGGTACTTATCCAAGGTGCCACAAGGGAGTGGTTTTCAACATAGGATGAATTTATTTCTCTTTAATTTTGCTACCAAGGCGCCTATTTCTAGGTTTTCACCAAGGCACATTTTCAAAATTTTCAATTTTTTTCTCTTTTTTTTTTTTTTTTTTTGAATTTTATAATTTTTGGAAGAAGGCAAGTTTTTAGATAATGCTCCTTGAAAGGATAAACCATGATATGCCAAGGATTCAAAATTATATGCTCAAAGATGCTGATAGGGAAAGGAAGATGGAAGAGAAAAATGGAGGATATGATTTTATGTAAAGCGAGTGGAGTTGGAAGATAGGAGGAATATACAAATGAGGAAAAATGATAGAAGGCAAGAGAATAATGAATGGAAGGATTGTGAAAGAGTAGATGGAAAGGAAGGCAAGATCAACATCAACGCACACCTTGGAGGGTAGCAAGAGGATGGAGGAAACTTGAATGAAGGAATACGTGAAGGAATATGGTGAATGTTTAGTAGAGGTTGTGGTTCAGGTGCATGGAATGGAAGAATGTTTTTGGAAGAATATGAGGTGGAAGTCTTGGAAAGCTTGAATGTCAACTTCACTTTTTTTTCAACATGAGACTCTCTTACAAGAGACTTTGGAATCCATATAGCCTTAGGCCTTTTATTTCCTTTTGATGACTTAGAGAGAATATCTTGAATGATGGATTTTGGAACCCATACTTCTCTTGTAGTTTTCTTCTTAGATATCTCTTTTGACTTTATGCCCCCATGTCGATTAGAGGAGACATGGTGATCTTCTTTCTTTGATGGATTCTTGTATTGTTTCTTTTTCTTATATTGAACATTCAAGTTACTTCCAAAAGAATTGGGATGTGTGGAAGAAGAAGGATAATATGACTGGTGTAGATGGGTGGATGGATGAAAAGGATTCAAAGGTATGCATCTATGTTGATCTTGAGGAAAGATAGGAGATGGAGGGACATAAGGACCCAATATGGAAGGAAGATGTGAAGTCCTTAGTAGTGGTGGAAGAGGTCCAAGGATGGAAGTGGAAGATGCAAAAGGATAATCAATAAGTTCATTAGCATCTATATGACAACCAAGGATATCAGCATCTTCAGAGTGAGCATTAGAATTTTCAATAGGATCCTGGACATCTTGAATAAGAGCATTTTCTTTGATAGGATCGTTCAAAGCTTGCAAAGACTTAGGAAGAGCAGAAAGCGAAAGTGAACATGGAATGGTAGAACAAGAAGATGGAAGACTTCGATCTTGATAAGGATCTTTGGATGGTATATGCACATAATTTTTCTCTTGATTTTCAATAGGCTTAACATTGGAAGTAACAACACCATTTTTACCAACCTTAATGGAAGTATCATCTTTGGAAAGAAAAAGTGTACTAAGGTTATTTTGATTTTCAATAAGCTCAACGGTGTGGGTAGTAGCTTGATCTTTCTTCGAAGAAGGCTTAAGACATGGTGGAATAAATGAGGAAGGGCGTAAAGAATCAAAAGAACCATGACGTGGATAGAGAACATCATGAAAATGAGTGGATGAAATGGAGGTTTCTTGATCTTGATCTTTCTTTATATTCTTTTCTGTATCAGTTTTAGAGTCCTCTTGACATGAAGCCACTTCTAAGGACAAGGAAGCAGGTTGGAGTTGTATGGAAGACTTTGGAAAAGATGGTGAAGGAATAGTTGAAGTAGGCATCATAGTGAATAAAGGCTTAGGCTCTTTAGATTTAGCATTATCAGAAGTATTTTCAGCCAAGTGAGGGTTAGCTTGAGTATCTTTAAGAGGTGGCCCTTGAGGATAACTGTAGGGAACTGCATGGAAAACATTAGAATTTATGTCGGATGCAAGATTTGTGAAAGATTTGGAAGACTTGGTGACTTTAGGAGATGTAGGGGTATTGGAAGAAGTAGGGGATGGAATGGAACCATCACAAGACAAAGGTCTAGCATTAACATGATCTTGCTCGAGGGTAAAATCTTTATTTTTAGCATGAGAGTTCTTAGAGGATACATTCTTATAGTATTTACGTTTATAATTAGCGCATTGAGCTTTCTCTTCCTCAAGTGAAGTAGATGTATCATCTAGGTATTGTTCATAGAAATCATCAAAGTCTCTTTCAAAATTAGAGTCATATGGATCACCATCACAATCTATCCAATGTGATGACCCTTTTCCAGTAAGCATGAGCACATGACGAGGAGGACTCTTAGGAATAGGGGTTTCATAGGTATCATTACATTGTTCATCATCATAGTCATTGTAGTCATCATAGTCATCAAAGATGGGTTTGTCACTCTTCATGGAAGAGGCATCACAAGGATTGTCTTGTTGCTCATTATGGTGTGTCTCGTGAAGAGAAGTAAGACTCTTGGGAGAAGTAGAAGAGGAACGAGATCATGAAGAAGAGGAAGGTGAAGACCTAGTGGAAGGAGACTTAGATAATGAGGAATTTGAATAATGTTTAGAATAGTCATGATAAGATTTGGGAGATGAAGAATGATGAGAAGACTTAGAATATGAAGAATGTTTAGAAGAATCATGGTATGACTTGGAAGATTTAGAAGATGAAAGACTTTTAGAAGAAGGAGGTTGTGACAGGATCATGCGTATGATTCTACCAAAGGCAAGTGATTCCTTCAATCTTTTTTCTATTTTTATCTTAAGTTTATCACCTTTTCCATATCTAGAAGAATTGTTAGAGGAACAAAACTCTTCGAATTCAGTAATGAGTTCAAGACCATCCATTTTTAGAAGAGGTTCCATAGCAAGATATTTGTAATTCATGGTTCTGGAAGAAGAAGAATCAAGCATGGAAGTCACAGAAGAGATGAAATAGAAGAAAATAGACTAGATAGTAAGAGGAAAAGAATTAGGAAGATGAGAAAATATCCCATGTGAAGAGAAGACTTTAGAAGAAAAACATGGGAAGGGAAGAAGAAAGAAGAAGACCAAGAGTCATCTTGTGTAATTGATACCATTAACATTTGTTTGGATGTTGAGCAACATGACAGCACCTAGGATCTAACCTAGACTGACCAAGGAAGACTGAGAATTGAAGACGCTTGGTGATAAGATGGCCTCACAAAATCTCAACACCAAATTAGGATAATCAAAGTTCTCTAATGTCCAAAGGGAGATGGTAAGATAGAAATTGCAAAAGGTGTTACCAACACTGTCAAAGAGGTGCTTCAAATCAAAGGGTGACTACCCTTGCACTTTTGAATCAGGAGGTTGGACTAGGCCAAAATATAATTGAAATTGAATTTGATAGAAATGATTTGGACAAAAAGAGTAATAAAATTCTCCAAGAATGTGGCTAACAATTCTAGAGATAAAATCTCACCAAGAATTCTCTTTCAACTTGACAATTATTTCTGAGGTAACTTTGTAAACCAAATGATGCTATCCCTAGAGGACAAAGATAGGTCTCTAATGACAGGATAGAAAATCAAGCAAGATGTAAAAAGGTTGCTGCTTCAACTCAAGAACTCAATTTTTGTGTTCATTTTCAAAGATCAAGTAAGTATATCAACAGATTTTTATCAATGATCAGGTACATAAGACAATAGTCAAGGAGTTCGAGCAAGCAGTTGTCTTCAAACAATGAGGAAGGGGGAAAGCAACCTTGCACATGAACAATCAAGTGACTTAGTATGCTACTCCTTAAAGATGCTACTTGTGTATGTTCTTGAAAATGTTTTAGCAGGCACGTAGAACATAACAACATCCTAGCAAGCTGTCTACAAGGATATACATGGCTTTTCTAAAGGGTGTCCTTAATATACACAAGGTATGTGAGACCCAAATCTGTAGATGAGAAGAATTTGAAATCACACAGTTGGGGGGAGACGGTAACCCAAATCTCCTCCTTCACTTCTCAAAGGTATAAAGTTCTTTGAGGCTTAGCCAAGAGTGAAATCTAACTCATTCCCAAGAGAGGTGTCTTTGGATTCACCTCGAGATATTTATACTCTGCCGAAACATGGGAGTTAAGGTCATCCATTGAGGTGATGAAATCTCCAAGCAAGCCTTCTAAAAAATGAAAAGGTAAGTAATTCTCTATCAAAAAGTATTAAAAAGCACTAAAGGTGGAACACAACCTTTTGTAAGAGCAAATCATTGCCTGCAACTCCAATGCAAATTGTTAAAAACTAGTTTTCACTCAAATGCTCGTAACTTTCACAAATCTGCATAAAAATGACTCAAACCAAAAGGAAATGAAAGCTAATTCATGTATCTTTACAATGAATATTATTATAGGTCCTGATTCTTCACAATTTCTCTATACCAGATATTTCAATCTGATTGTATTCAGATAATCTCAAATCTGCAAATACCCACTTTCACCAAAATGATCATAACTTATTCATTTATTTATAAAAATGAAACAAACCAAAAGCATGAGAAAGATGATTCATCATTCTATCCATACATTACTATATTATAAGATTTCTAGTCTATACATGGCCGTACAAGGCCTAGAACCAACACTAAAACTGAAAAACCAATCAAGAATGAGGTCAAAAATTAATCTTTTCTGCCCCACGGTGGGTGCCAAAAATGTGTTCTAGAAAGTAGTCACACTTCTGTGAATCATTACATTCAAGAACACTCAAGAATGAGGTCTCAAATAGCGATTCACAGCTCTCTATTCGTGGAGTGCAGGGGTTTGTATATGAGGCCCTCAGATTGACCTAGTTATGCCCATGCAAGTACACCAAGAAATGAGAGATTCAAAGATGAATAGAAAGCATGCTAATCTCCATGATCATCAAGTTATTGCATGCAAATGAAACTAGTCTAGATGATAACAATGCAAGAAATAAACTATTCTATTAAAATGAATGCTTATATAATGTTAATCTATGAAAGGAAATATGAATTTAAACTATTATGTGAATGCAATATTAATCTAAACTATGGATTGCCATAAGGCATGAGAGAAGAAGACAAGAAGAAAGAAGTCTCAAATATCCAAGCTCCAAATGTGCTCAAAAGCTTCTTCCAAGATTGCTTTCCAAACCTGCAGTATAACAATAACATGAAAATTCTGGGATCTGAAATGAGAAGAAGAGGGCTCCTTATATAGGAAAATGGGGAAGAGAATACATCCTCAAGAGCAATGTGGGATAAATCCAAAAAGAGGAAATAAAGCTCATTTTTTAGAAAGTGTGGAGAGAAAAGGGATTTTATTTATTTTTAATTATTTGTTTCCCTTTTTTCATCACAAAGAGCTTTAAGAGGATTTTTTATTTATTTAAAAGAATGATTCTCTATTAATTAAATAAGATAACATTATTTAATTAAAAGAGAGATATCATAAGATAAAATCATTTAATTAAAAAAGATTTTAATTAAATAAATTTATTTCATTTTAAAAGATATTTCTTTCAATTAAATAAAGTTATTTTATTTATTTAAGAGGGAATATTTTTTTCAATTAAATGAAATTATTGAAAGAATCAAGAAAAGGATTTTTGTTTTGTTTTTATTTGATTTATTTCCTTTTCCATCACAAATTTTGCTTTAAGTGGGGATTTTATTTATTTAAAAGAGAAATTATCTTTTAAATAAATAAGATAAGTTTATTTAATAAAAAGAAGAGTATTTAATTAAATAAGATAAAATCATTCAATTAAAAGGGGTTTTAATTAAATAAGATTATTTTATTTAAGATATTTCTTTTAATTAAATAAGCCTATTTTATTTATTTAAAAGAGAATATTTCTTTTAATTAAATAAAATTATTGATGAAATGATCAAACCTTAGAAATATTTGAATTATTGATTTTGAAAATTGCAAAGCATTGATTCAGAAAATTGATATTTGACAAATTGAATAAATGGGGCCCAAAGTCTAGGCGACCATTTTAGGGTGCATACACTAGGAACCCAACCACCCAACATCAAGACCTATAGGTAAGCATATATTTAAAATGTGAGATTGATAAAATGATTCAAGAGATGCTAGAGTCAAGTGTCATCAAGGATAGCTAGACTTTTTAATCCTCTCTAGATGATAGTGTGTAAAAAGGATGGCACTTGGGACATGTCCAAACTATTGAGGGCTCAAACATCATTAAGGATACACTTCTAATTCCAACTAGAAATGATTTACTGAATGAATGGGATGAAGCTATATTTTTTACACTACTTGATCCATTAATGGCCAAATTCAAACAAAGGAAGAATCACCTTGTATCAAAATTTAATTCTTCAAGCAAGCATAAGGAAGTTGAGGACTATGATAATCGTCAAGTATCTTATTTAATAAAAGGGTTTTCTAATTAAAGATGCCACACGAGAAGTAAAAGAAGAAAAAACAACAACAAAATGAAGTGATGAACTAGAGAACAATATGAAGAAGATAATGATGACAATGATTTTATGCAAAAGAATCCATACTTTTTGACTACGGTAAAAATAGGTTTTTAAGGGACCTGAAACCCTTTTAACAGAAAGAGAGCATTAAAGAGTATCAATACGCATAGACTAGAGTTTAGAGGCAATACATGCCCAACAAACAAAATGATACCCTTAAGATAAATAGAGAAAAAGGTAGCCTAAAACCAACAAAAAGATAGCAACAAACTAAACAGTAAACAACAAGGAAAACAAAAAGCACACTAAGATGGGTCCGCAAAAGAATCCATAGGTAATCAGCATTGAAGATCACTATGTTTTGAAAAGAGGGGGCATATGCCCTTAATCCTATAGTGCATATAATATTTTGAGTACTTGGTTTGTGACTACCTTGAATATTAATTAAGTTATATATATATATATATATATATATATATATATATATATATATATATATATATATATATATATATATATATATATATATATATATATATATATATATTCTTATTTAGATAATTAGACCATCTTAGATATTGTATTTAGGTATTTAAATTAGCCTTGGTCATATAAAAACATAATAAATAGAATACATATGAACAGTAGAACTTACTTATAATCAATATATTGAATATTATATTCATATTAAATATATTCCCTAAAAATAACATATTAGTATTAAATATTTGTAATATATTTGTAATTGTATTTTAAAAAAAAAATTATTTCATTCTAAACGAAAACTAAGCTTAAATTTATAAATGCACATAATCCCATCAAATAATCTGCATAAATGCGCATAACCCATCAAATAATCTCCATAAGGCAAGGAAATACCGTTCCCTCGATAGGGTTTGTCCATTAGACGATGGATTTCGATGATGTTTAACAGAAATATTAATTTAAGATATAGTGGCTTGCACTGTTAAAGTAAAATAAAATTAATGATGTTTAACAGAAATGTCAATTTAAGATATAAAAGACAACCAGAACATGTTAGATTGGCAATGAGAAGACAAACAGAAATCTACAATTCAACGTTAGAATATATCTATACCATCACAACACATTAAAATGCTTAAATAAACGTCAGAATTCCTTCTTTCTGCAGTATTTATTTTCTGAAAGAGATGGAATGCAATGGAGCATGTTTGATGGCGATTTTAGTAGTACTCACTAGTGTTGGCGTAATCTACGCATCGGATCCTGATATTCTCACTGATTTCGTTGTTCCAGCGGACCATAACCCACTTAACTTGACTGGCGATTTCTTCACTTTCAAGGGATTTCGAGCATTGAGTAACACCAACAACGACGGGGCAGACGGAATTTAAAGTGACATAGGCAACGATGAAAGAATTTCCGCCGCTGAATGGGCTGAGCGTGTCAACGGCGGTGCTGCAGTTTCCGGTGGGCGGAGTGAACCCTCCTCAAACTCATCCCCGCGCTTCTGAACTTCTCCTGCTTGTGGACGGAACTCTCCAAGTTGGAATTGTGGACCACTGGAAAACTCTTCACACAGACCCTCACTACAGGAGATTTGTTTGTGTTTCCCAAGGGACTCGTCCATTACCAAATGAATACTGATCCTGCGTACGAGGCCATGGCTATTTCTGGCTTTGGAAGCGCCCGTGCAGGCACTGTTTCGGTCCCTTCTACTCTCTTCACAAGCAGTATCCCCGATGACGTTCTTGCCAAATCATTCAAGACAGATGCTAAGACTATCGAGCTACTCAAGGCTGGCCTTAAAAGTCCATGAGAACATGGTTTCTTCCACCATTAATCATGCTTGACTGCCATAGACTAATGTTTTCTCTTTGATTTCCTCTTTCTTAGGTTGGAATATGTTTTTCAGTTTGTTTGCTTTCTTTTGTGCTTGCCACCACAATAAATGCCTTCATCTGTCTTTACTTAAAGGTCAAAATAGAAGCAAGGCAAGAAACTTGTCATCTAACCTCCATTGCGCAATGGTCGTGGTCTCCATCTAACCTCCATACACCTATTATTTGAAGCATAGTAAAGAAAGCATCATGAGAAGTGTTAGTCTTGTTTTTATTTGATTTCTGTGTCAAATTGGTAATGGTCATCATGTTGAATGTATTGTGGTAATAGATTTTATCCAAGCATATTTAAACACTTCAAGAGTCAAATTATCTATCAAAATTGAAGGTGTCTATTTATTTATGGTTTTGTAAAAAGTCAATGTCACACATTTGCTATGCACAACTTGACTTTAGGATTTGATCAAGATGGAAGAAAATTGAATACATTGTAATTCGAGAGATTTTAATTTTTCAAGTTTTTTTTGAAAAAAACAGCAGCAAAAAGGTGTTGGCCCGTGGAACATACATAGGCTAACTAAGAGAATTAACAGAATATTAATCCATCTTAGAAAGAAGCAGTAGTAGTAAATAAACACACATAGCGTCTACCTCTATAAAAAATATAAAAGCAAAATTCAACCCAGCACAGCCGCTGAGTAGCAAACAACCATGAAATAGAATTGGTAAAATTCAGCATAAAAAGGAACATATGCCACGCAGGGCTAAAAACAATACTTAAAGTTTTAGACATACAGAAATTAACAAAGCCCACCTAACAAAAAGGCCTGAAGTCAGCCCCAACATTCGCAGTCCCATACCCATCCAGCCGCAAAGTTATTTCCCGTCCAATAAGCACTTTGACAACAACAAATCAGCCAACTCTTCATTCATAAATTTGAAGAGTTCATGGTTTCCTTCCACAAACAAGCCTTCTCATTGAGAAGGTAGAGCGTGGTAGCAGCCACGTGCATCACCTTGAGGGAAAATTTGCTGACATCCGCCAGTCTTTTATTGGTGCTATCAAGGTCCTGGGTGAGTTTTGCCATAGTGTTCTCTAGGGATGCAAATTGGTATTTAATTCTTCCCACCAGACCACTACCCGTAGTATCTTTACCAGCAATGGGGTCCTTATCTAGCTTGTCCTCCTCAACCATGGTAGTTTGGATGTCCTTCTCCATCTTATTCTCCACCTGATCAGAACCATTATTTGAGCCTTCTCTACTAGGAGAGCCCACATAGGTATCCTCCTAGCTCATCAGCTCTTTGATAGATTTTTTTCCTTGCTCTTTGGCAAGACGAGAGGAGCGGTAGGTAGAGCTGGGCTAGGGATAAGTATTCAGAGGGCAATCGAGGTTAATGATGATTTTCTTTTGTTTTTTCAGAGGGGGATTAGAGCATTCTTCAGGGATAAGTATATGTTTGAGGTCAGTCCGTGAAAGAGGGGTGGGTTGGGTTTTGGAGGATTTAGGGCTAGCAACAGGGGTAGAGAATCCTTTAGACTCAGAGGGCGTAGGAAGGCCCTAGTTAAGGGAGACTGAAGGCGACAGAGGTTGCTGGATAGAGTGGGTAACTTGCATAGCAGGGGGTAGAGGGCACGATGGATATTATACAGTATGAGGATTAGGCCCTGGTGGAGGTAGACAAGCTTCTTTCCAAGATAAATAGCCTCATTAACATCATTCACATTAGATTCCAAGAAGTGTAACAAGAAAAAAGGTAAGGAAATCAAAATTTTATGCCAAAAATGATTTAAAAATGAAAGATGGTAGTTGTAGAAAGTACCATACTGACTCTCCAGGGTGAAATACTTGATGACCAACTTGCACATTTTAGGCTAGAATTTTGGGAGGTCAAAAATGCTACAATCCCCATTTTTAGAAACTGGGGTATCTTCATTCTTAAACAATTGAATGAACTTAGTTTTTGCTTGGGCTTTTGTAGTTTTCTTCCACTTTCTACCAATAGTCGACATTCCAGTAGCTTGGCCGATGACCTCCTCATTTATCTCAAAGGTGATACTATTAATGGTAACTTTCCTTTCATTCTAGGTTTTCAAACTACCTGGAGATCATTTCATCATGACCCGTCAGATTTTCCATAAAAAGAAGAATACCTCCCTCTTTATAGAAATACATAACCATGGGGTCTGAGGAGAACTCTTCCTCAATCTTGTCTGATTCAATCCTCTTCCTGTCACCTCCCATCTTTATCTCTAGAAGCTAGTCACTCAAAAGCCCACAAAACACATGAATAGAGTAGCAGTCGCCCTTAAGACCAAAATGGTGACCCACAAAACCACTTGCACCAGACTTAGAGCCCAAATTTTTCACAAGGCAGAAGTTGGGAATGGTGAATTGATAGCTGAAGAAAGGAATTAAGGTCTTGTCATGTTGCACGCCATAATTAGGGTGATAATTACCTTGAAGCTCATGAAACCTTGCCAATAAGGCCACTAGGGTTAACAAGTGGGGATGGCACTTTAAAACGTAATTGGCATCAATTAAATCCACTCTAAATCTCCTATAATCCTCCATAGATTGTAATTTATTTAGAAACCATTTAAAATAATGATGGTCCATAAAAGGTAACCTTGTGTCGATATGCCACGTCAAACCCCTGTTACAACTAATGGGCCCTTCAAAATATGCCATGTGGCACTTGAAAGTAGTCCAAGTAGAAGTGGTAAAAATGTGATAGCGCCTAGCCCCACTTGTAAGAACCCAAACCAAGGTCCAATTTTTAAACTTCATGGAACCCACATTCACCGTCACTCATTTCCCACCTAAGAAGGTCTTAATTAATCTGGGGAAATTGACTAACCGCTCTCCAACATCAAAGCCTATTGAGATGTAGACTGGTAGTAGCCATGGCATCAGCCACATAGTTTCCTTCTTTGTAGGTGTGCATGATGGTAGACCTGTGAGTGTGCTCCATTAAACCACGAACATCAGATAAAATACTGTCAACTTTCCAACCAACACTAGAGTTTCCCTGAATAGCATCAATGATAACTTTGGAATCCGCTTCAATAGTAATGCTAGTACATCCCATAGTAATGACAATATTTAGGCCCCAAAGGAGAGTCATACCCTCAGCCTGATTGACAATATGATTCAGAAGTGGACCAGCATAGGCAGCCACCAATCGCCCCTTGTGATCATGAATGATACCACCACCAACTTGGAGATAATTATGAACTGAGCCATCAAAATTGAGTTTGTGCCAAGTAGCCCGGAGAGGAGTCGAGACATTAGCCTTACGAGTTGTGAGCTTGGTGTTGTCAAAATTAGCTAATCCCTTATCAATACCCCAAATCTTGGCAATTTCATGATCCCAATTAGAAGGGGGGAGACTAGGGGTCTTCCAGTGGGAGACAACAAGACTATCCTATAATAGTTTAAGACCCAAATGGAACACCTCAGTAGCATTAAGCTCAGTCTCCCTGAAGATCCTATTATTACGCTCCTTCCAAAGGATCCAACAAAAGATAGGAAGGGCCTAATTCCAAAGGAGTTTTATCAGGGGGTGGTGGGAAGATCAAAGCCATTCGTGAAACCAATCATGGATATCCCTGTTAGGAACCCACAAAATGCAAAGCCGGGTTAGGATCTGCTGTCGGATCTCGGTGGCAAAATCACAGTGTAAGAAGATGTGATTTATACTTTCCTCCCCCTTTTTTCATAAATAACATGTATTAGCAAGGCTAAATCCCCTTTTAGTCAGATTGTCAAGAGTGAGAATTTTCCCGTGGAGCATTGTCCACCAAAAATGTTTTACTTTGGGGTGACCCCATAATAGTGGGTTACACTTTTTTAGACATGCTGATTTTTGCCGAAATAACATATTTTTAATAAAATATGACTATTTAAGCCTTGAGAGGTTCCATTTGAAGGAATTAATTACAAATGGATATCTCAAAGCCTCTTAGATAAAAAAAAACATTGATATAACATCGATACTCCTCATTCATACCTACAATGGAGTCTCCTTCGCACCTATTAAAATGTTGACAAAAAATCACTTTAAATTTATTTTTTGGTAGATCAAATGAATCCATTTGACAAACCTATCTATGTAGTAAGGTACTACAGAGAAAAATATTTTCAATGATTATAATGTTAATATATATTAAGTTTATTATGACTTTGTATTTTTAGTTTTACTAAGCATAGATATTTCACCGTATGTCTACCTCTATGTTTGACACTTATGGAGAAATAGTAAATGAGACAAAAAAATTCTTTAAAATATCTATGCCCTAGGTATTTAAGTTCTCTTTCTATAAAAAATAATAAAAAATGAAATTGGACAAATACATGACAAGTTATAAGCTATGTAGTTAAGGTATGTCAAAATTACAATTTAGTAAACTTCAAAAGTTAATAAAATATGAAATAATCATGATAATGTAATAAAATCAATTGCATGCTCTCTATATGGTTGTTACAAAACTAAATTCTAAAGAATCACATTGATATCTATTTTAGAAAAAAAAAGTTTTGCTCTATGAAAATAATGCAACTCTTTGAAAATGATGTTTTCAGAAACATACTAGTTTTTGTGGGAGAAAGAAAAACCATTCAAATCAATTCAAAAATAAAAATAAAAAACATATTTAGAATCTAAACAGAAAATCTTAAAAGACTCTAATTTAATTCATCTTTTGATTTCAAACGGTTTAACAACAATATGCATCTGAATCTGATTTTTTTTTCAAAATGTAGAGTTTAGTGTCCATTTAGGCAAAAAAGTGTAACCTACTATTATGGGTTTACCCTTTTGGGGATCAATTGGGGTTGCCACACTTTCTTCCAGCACATCATGTTAGCAATTTCCATGATCAACAGATTGTAAGCCATTTTAACGGTGAAGCCTCCATTTTGGGTGTGTCGCCATAGAAGTCTATTTGGCCAATCCATCAGGGAAATGCGAATAGAATAAAGTAATTCATTGAGTTCAGTAGCAAGGTTGGCAAGATCTGGTCTATCCCTCAGGATAGGGGTAAGATCAATCCACCTGCCATTGGTGATGAAGTTTGAGACCAGGATGCCAACTCCAAGAGTGAGGATGTTCCTTAGTTAGGAGAAGTGAGAGGAAGCTAGAGTAATATCTGGTAGGCAAGGATCCTCTCAAAACCAGATGTCCCTGCCATTGCCCAATTTCCAAATGGCCCCTTTCTCCAAACTACTTCTACTCTTGAGAATGTTGTTCCATATTTTGGCTCCTCTTGGGTGGCCTTGTTCCATGAAGAGGCTACAAAATCATCCACCATCCAAGTACTTGGCTTCCATAATTTTACACCAGTCAAGTGATCCTATGACCATAGTCCAAGCCATCTTGGATAGTAGGGACCTATTGAGATTGTGAATTCTTCTCAGACCTAGACCACCTAGGTATTTAGGAAGGTAGACCTTGTCCCAAATAACCAAATGGAGCCCTTTATTTTCCTCAGAGCCCAACCAAAGGAAGGTGCATTGTATCCTTTCTAGTTTATCAACATAAAACTAGAGATTTTAAAAATGGGACAAAAATAGATAGGTATACCTTGAAGAAAAGAAACAAGGAGTTAGAGCTTACCAGCGCTACTGAGGAGCTTACCTTTCCATCCCAACAGCTTCCTTTGGGTTCATTCTAGTATAGAGTTCCAAAATTGATTCTTCACATCTTTGACAGTTAGGGAGAGCCCAAGGTAAGTGGTATGAAGAGAATCAACCTGGTAGCCTAGGATCTTTAGGATTTTAGTTTGAACAATAGGTTCGGTATTGACGAAGAACATTCATCTTTTGTGATAGTTGATATGTTGACCAAAAGCAATGGAATACCTATCCAACATAAATTTCCACATCCTAGCCTCCTTGATCGAGGAGGTGCCAAAGAAGAAGGTGTTAATATGATTTAGAACAACAAAGAGCGGGGGTGAATCAGTTGTTCTTAGGTCCTGATGTATAAAACAATCTCAAAAACTTATCCTTAAATTAGATCCAAAAACAAAACAAACTCAGTCATCACTGATTCAATAATAGAAACATCTAACAATGCAGTCGACTACCTAGCTGTAACTTAACTTCTAAAACATAGTAATGTTCAAACCAAAACATTCACACAAGTATTAACACCAAGATTTATAGTGGAAACTTAATTTTGGAAAAACCACTTTGTAACATGCTACTATTATTTTCACTCTTCTGAAGTGAGCTCGGTAAAAAGCCAACCTTGTTAAAGGTTACAATACACATTGTCAGCTGTGACCCGATTAAAGGATTTCAATCACCCTGTTAAAAGTGAGCCTAGTCATAGGACTTACATACACTCCATTAGAATGCAACCTTGTTCAAAGGATTTAACATATGACTATTAGGTCAACCTTTGTTAAAAGGATTTTGACTATTACAATGGTTAGAAAGTAGCAGCAGTATTATCTAAAAAATATACAACTCACTTTGCAAATATCAGATCCAATTCCATACACTAATGTTGGTTTACTGACTTTGAAACTTTTCCATTTCCATCTCTGATGTGCTTGGAACTTTTCTGCAAGCAATCACCATAATTCTCCTTTAGCCTTTTCTGCTTATTCAGTCAATAAAACTTTCTTCTTAGGTCAGATCCATTGAATCTACCCGCTTCATGTTCTTCGGATCCTTTTCTAGAATCATCTCAAATCTCTTAAAGATTTACAATAAAACATTTTATAGTGCATTTAATGTTTCCAAATAATCAATAAATAAAGTCAAGACATTTTACATAATCGAAGAATTCAACAATGTCGGCTCCAAAATTAAATTCTCTTCAAATATAAAATTGCTGATGCTTGGTCAATACTGTGATTGTTCGCTTTGTCTTCATGTAGAAAGCTCAATCATTACTAAAAATATTTCCTCGGCTTACACTATCTTCCTCGACAATTTATTGATGCTCGGTCGACCCTATAATTTGGCTCGACATATACTAACTCGATCGACACTAAAATTACTTGTCTTAAACATGATTTTTCAATTCTTTTCTCGGTTAAGCCTACCAGTTTAGTCTTCAGTCTTACTAAGATAAACAATATATTATCTCATCATTGTGCAACATAGTCAAGTACACTTTGTAGTATCAAGATAACTCAACCTATCCCTAGGTGCTATTGTTACCAACCTTGCTTAGCCCCTTAGCAACATTCAAATAGATATAGCACTTTCCTAAGTAGAAACAGTCTTACCAGTTAAGGTTTGACATCAATAACAATACACCAATTGTTCCAATTGCAGTTTCCAACAATCTCCCTCTTTGGCATTGATGACAACACCATATGATATCACCTAAATAACACATGGAAAACCAACCAATCCAAAACCTTATCTGTCCATCAGAAAATTATTTTATAATATCCTTAGCTTCATTCTAATTTAGAATCCTATAAGCCTCACTTCTGTGACTGTTAGAAGTATTCAGATCTCCCTATATCCTAATTCTTCATTTCAGTTCATCATCCTTATCTTCAGTTCCATCAGTTCATCTCCCATTAGTTTATCTCCCTCTTGCCTTTGAGTTTCATGTGTTATCATATCTCATGTGTTATCATATCAGTTCATCTCCCTCTTTGGCAAAAATGCCAAAGCAGAAACTAAAACATACATCCATCAGATGTAGATAATATCTATGCAGCTCAGTGTTTCTCCCTCTGTCATCTTTCTTATGACTGATTCTTTGTCTTTGCTTCTTTTCACAACTCTAGGCCAGCCCTAAAGTGTGACAATCTTCTGCATCAATTTGTCAAATTATCTGTTGTAGCAAATTTGATGTAGTGCTCCTAGCTTGTCTAGGCAGCCTCGGTTAGGGGAAGAACCCCTAATTGACTTCTCAAATACTGATGAGCTTCTCTGGGTAAAGCTTTAGTGAATATGTCTACTAATTGTTCTTTTGTATTCACACATTCCATTCAAACTTCTTTGTCTTGTACTAATTCTCTCAAGTAGTGATACTTGATTGCAATGTGTCTGGTCTTAGTGTGCATCACTAGATTCTTAGAAATATTGATAGCACTTGTGTTGTCATAGAAACTAACAACAGGTTTAGTGATTTATTCTTTCATGCCTATCAACAATTGTTTTATCTATACCAAGTTTGAACAGTTTACTATAGCAGAAACATACTCGGCTTCGATAGTAGATTGGGAAATGTAATTTTGTTTCTTACTTGTCCAGGAGACTAATCTTTGTCCAAGAAAGAAAGCTCCATTTCTATCATCTACATTTCCTACCCAATCAACATCTGTATAAACTCAGAGTTCAAATTTGTCATCCTTCTTATAATATAGACCATAGTCAGTAGTTCCTTTCGAGTATCTCATAATTCTTTTCACAGCCATCATATGTGTTTCCTTAGGATTGGCAGAGAATCTTGCCACAATCCCAAGAACTAATGCAATATCTGGTCTACTATGTATAGCATACTACAATTTTCCAATCATGGATCTGTATAGAGTCTGATTCACTTCTGCAGCTTCATCATTCTTAGATAACTTTTGTCTAGTAACCATAGGAGTTCCCACTGGTTTAGCATCTTCCATCCCAAAAATTTTCCGTATTTCATTAACATACTTAGACTGTATAATGAAAATTTCATTCTTCCTCTGATATACTTGTAAACCAACAAAGAATTTGATCTCACCAAACATACTCATTTCAAATTTAGTTTGCATTTCATTTGAGAAACTTTTACATAATGCATCTTGTCCACCAAAAATAATGTCATCAATAATTTTTTTTTCCAACAGGATACCTTTACCTTCTTCATCCTTCATGTACAGATTGCTTGTGTCATTTGTTCTTGAAAATCCAATCTATATCAAGTAGTTGTGCAACCTCTCATACCATGCTCTGGGAGCTTGTTTCAATCCATATAATGCTTTGTTCAATTTGCACACCATGTGTCTTCTATTTGGATCAATAAAACCTTCTAGTTGTTCTATGTAAACTTCTTCTTCTAGTATACCATTAAAAAATTCAGACTTGACATCCATTTGATATACCTTGAAATTTTTATATGCAACATATGCAAGTAGAGTTCTTACGCCTTCCAATCTAGCTATAGGGGCAAATGTCTCCCCATAATCTATTCCTTCTTCTTGTGCGTAGCCTTTGCATACCAGCCTAGCTTTGTTCCTAGTGATTTCACCATTTTCATTCATTTTATTCTGAAATACCCATTTTATTCCTATAACATTTTTGTTTTCAGGTCTCGGCACTAGAGTCCAAGTATCATTCTTCTCAATCTGGTTAATTTCTTCATTCATTACTTGTATCTAGTCTTCATTCTCCAATCATTCACACAATAGACATTTTGGATCCTTAGTCTTACTTCTAGTCTGGATTCCAGTATTTTTGTCTCCAATTATCTATTCAGGCTTATGATGTCTTCTTACATATTTTTCCAAAATAGGTTGAGCTATTCTCTCCTCTATTTCATCATGTTCCTCAACAAGATTTTCAAATTCAACTTTAGAATGCTCAACAATCTCTTCCTAATACTCAACAACATTTTCTTGTAGCTCGGCATGTTCTTGTTCTCTCTCGGCATTGTTTTCTTAATGCTCAACAGCTTCTATCTGTCGCTTAGCATTTCTTACCTGAGACTCGGCATTAGGTGAAGGTTTGTTACTTGCCTCTTCTTCTTCTTCAATGTACACAAAAGATCTATAATCTTATGGTTCTCTTTTGCTATCAGCTTCATTTCTTTCTTTCTTGATCTGTACCCGATTAAGAGTGTAGACAACAATGCTTATAGCTTCTTTCCAATATTTCTATGCCACATTCTTTTCAATCATCAATGTCCTTGCACAATCCAAGATAGATCTGTTTCTCCTTTTTGCTATACCATTCTGTGGAGGTGTTCTAGGTGCAAACATCTGTGTTTTAATTCCTCTATCATTGAAAAACATATTAAATTCATTTGATGTAAATTCTCCACCTCGGTCAGATCTAAGACATTTTAGGTTCCTATCTGTCTCCTTTTCAACCTTAGCCAAATACCACTTAAAGAATTGAAAAGCTTCATATTTTTCTTTTAGAAACATCACATGCATCATCCTAGTATGATCATCAATAAATAAGATAAAGTATCTAGCACCAGAATAACTTTGCACACCCATAGGTCCACAAAGGTCAGTATGAACCAAATTTAAAATGTTTTTAGAAGTAAAGGATTTTCTCTTTAAACTTGACTTTGTCATTTTTCCTAACTGGCATTCCTTGCACATCACATTCTCAGGTTTCTTCAATCTAGGTAGACCTCATACCTTTTTCTTCTTACTTATCTCTACCAAATTGTCAAAGTTAACATGACACAACCTTTTATGCCATAACCAAATATCATCAAGTTGTGCAATCAAACATGTTTCTTTAGATAAGTCAAGATAGAACAAATTACTTCTAGTCTGATCTCCACTTCCAATTAGTTCTCCAGTAGCATTAAATATTTTAACTTGTTTGTGATGAAATTCCACTCGGTAACTAGTTTTGTTAAGCTGAGAAACACTTAACAAATTGTAATTAAGACCCTCAACCCAATATACATTTTCACAAGATATCTTATCAGTTAGTTTAATCAAACCTTTTCCTCTAACAGGACATGGTGCATCAATGCCAAATTTTACACTTTTACCTCTGTAATGATGTAAGGTCTCAAACTTATTTTTGTCACCAGTCATGTGATGTGAATAGCCACTGTCAATAATCCATTTATCATTCTTGTTCACATAGGATATCAATGCAGTTTTCTCATCCTCATCAGATTCATCTTTCTTTGCCACATAGACTAGCTCAATTTCAAAATCATCACTATCAGTGCCAGTCTCTTTTTTAGCAATGTAACAAGATTTCTTACCTTTTCCTTTGTAATCTATGTTCCATTGATAGCTTTTGTCATCCTTTCTATCTTTGTGTTTTCTTTTCGTTTCATCATCTTTATGCTTCCTCTCAGGACATCTAGTAGCTATATGACCAACTTTATTACATGCAAAACATATAATAGGGAGTTTACCTTTATACTTTCATTTTCCCCTTCTTAGTCTTCTAACCATAAGAGCTTCTAGATCTTCTAGGTCTTCATCAAAAGTGTCACTATCACTTTCACTATCACTTTCACTTTCACTTTCACTTTCACTTTCACTGATGCATCTTTCTTTTTCTTTCTTTGGTTTATTCAGAACTAGTTGCGACTTGAAAGCAGATTCAACATTTCCAATGCTTCCAATAGTTAAATTATCATAGTTAGAGAGTTCAAAAGCAGTCAGCTTACCAACCAAACTTTCCAAAGTAAGCACATTAGCAGAGTTACATCTAGATTCTTGAATAGCTGAGGTCTTAATAGCATATATAGGACATAGGGTTCTTAGTACTTTCCCAATTATAGTTTCATCATCAATAGCCCCATTTTCTCCTCTAATAGCATTCACAACTTCTTTTATTCTACTACAATATTGTGCAATGTTTTCACCTTCTTGCATTCTCATTTCATCAAACTTACCTCTAAGACTCTCGGCCTTTGCTTTCAACACATTCAAGTCACCACCATAGATCCTTGCAAGAGTGTCCTACACATCCTTAGCAGTTGTGCAATGCTTAATGTCCTCAAATTTTGGATAGCTTAGGGCAGATGCAATTTCTAGCATTGCCTAATTATGTTCTTTCTTGGCTCTCATTTCTTTGGTAATCAAAGGTGCAATAGGTGAGACACAACCATTCTTAATGTAGTACTTTGTAGAGTCACCAATACCGGCTAGATGCAACTTCATCAAGCTTTTCCATGCAGGAAGTTTTCCTTGTTCAGCTTCGGTACCTCCTTCTTATACATCCTGATCATTTGCTTCAAGCCCCTTTAAACTTGATTTCTGTCAACACTAATAATAAGAAACTTGGCTCTGATACCAATTGTTAATATGATTTAGAACAACAAAGAGGGGGGGTAAATCAGTTGTTCTTAGGTCCTGATGTATAAAACAATCTCAAAAACTTATCCTTAAATCAAATCCAAAACCAAAACAAAATCGGTCATCACTGATTCAATTATAGAAACATCTAACAACGCAGTCCACTACCCAGCTATAACTTAACTTGCAAAACATAGTAATGTTCAAACCAAAACATTCACACAAGTATTAACACCAGGATTTATAGTGGAAACTCAATTTGGAAAAAATCACTTTGTAACATGCTACTTTTATTTTCACTCTTCTGAAGTGAGCTCAGTAAAAAGCCAACCCTATCAAAGGTTACAATACTTACTATCAGGTGTGACCCGGTTAAAGGATTTCAATCACCCTATTAAAAGTGAGCCTAGTCATAGGACTTACACTCCATTAGAATGCAACCTTGTTCAAAATATTTAACATATGACTGTTAGGTTAACCTCTATTAAAAGGATTTTGACTATTACAATGGTTAGAAAGTAGCAGCAGTATTATTTGAAAAATATACAACTCACTTTGCAAATATCAGATCTGATTCCATACACTAATGTTGGTTTACTAACTTTAAAACTTTTAAATTTCCATCTCTGAATCTGCTCAGAACTTTTCTTCAAGCAATCACCACAATTCTCCTTCAGCCTTTTCTACTTATTTAGTCAATAAAACTTTCTTCTTCCAACATTCTCTATTCTTCATGTACATACATATCAAAATGCTTAGGTTCCCTTATATTTTCCTGAATTAGGTTAACTCATCTTTTTTCACTCAATCTCATTCATAGATCTTAGGGTTAGGTCAAATTCATTGAATCTACCCGCTTCATGTTCTTTGGCTCCTTTTCTAGAATCATCTCAAATCTCTTAAAGATTTACAATAAAATATTTTACAGTGCATTTAATGCTTCCAAAAAATCAATAAATAAAGTCAACATGTTTTAGATAATCCAAGAATTCAACAATGTTAGCTCCAATATTAAATTCTCGTCAAATATAAAATTACTGATGCTCGGTCAATACTGTGATTGTTCACTCGGTCTTCATGTAGAAAGCTCGGTCATTACTAAAACTATTTCCCTGGCTTACACTGTCTTCCTCAGCAATTTACTGATGCTCGGTGAATACTATAATTTTGCTCGGCATATACTAACTTGGTCGACACTAACATTACTTGGCTTAAACATGATTTTTCCATTCTTTGCTTGGTTAAGCCTACCAGTTTAGTCTTCAGTCTTACTAAGATAAATAATACATTATCTCATCATTGTGCAACATAGTCAAGTACACTTTGTAGTATCAAGATAACTCAACCTTTCCCTAGGTGCTATTGTTACCAACCTTGTTTAGCCCCTTAGCAACACTCAAATAGATATAGTACTTTCCTAAGTAGCAACAGTCTTACCAGTTAAGGTTTGACATTAATGACAATACAAAAATTGTTTCAATTGCAGTTTCCAACAGAAGGTGCCATCCACAAACTATTGCAAGACGATTGGGGGCAGACTAGTAGCCGGTTTAATACCCTCAATTTCTCTGATATGTGCCACCTGTATCATATTGCATCCCAAAACCTTAGAAAGAAGGATGAAGAGGTAGGGGGAGAGGGGGTCCCCTTGGAAAAGACCCTTGCTAGGGGAAAACTTGGTTCCTAGTCTGTCATTGAGTAGTACTAAAAATTTAACCATTTTAGTACAAGCTTTAATAAAGGATATGAAGTCTTGAGAGAAAGCAAAAGCTATTAAGACCTTATAAAGAAAGGTCCAATTGAATTTATCATAAGCTTTTGAAATGTCAAGTTTGAGGGCCATTCCAACAACCTTACTATGGTCTATGGAGTGTAGGATTTCATGAGTGGTAATGGAAATGTCCATAATTTGTCTTTCGGGCACAAAACCTTTATGATTAGGGTTGATGATTTTGCTAAGCAAAGTTTGATTCTGTTGGCCATGGTCTTGGAGAAAAATTTGTAGAGGGTATTATAGAGAGTGATGGGTATGAAATCCTCCATTATTCTGTACTCTTCACACTTCGAGAAAAGAACTATGTAAGTGTCATTGAGTTGCTTAAGGATTTTCTTAGTTCTGAATAAATCTCAGGCTGCACGAGTCACATCGTAGCCAACAATATCCTACAAATCCTATAAAAAGGTAGGGAGAAACCATCAAGGCCTGAGGCTTTGTAGGGTCCCATAGTGAACACTGCTATATGAAATTCCTCATTAGTAACCTTGGAGAGGAGGGATTTGTTATCAATATCTATGACAACCTTAGGAACATAGGAAGTAAGTTGGTTTTGGAGGTTTTCAGAGTTTCCAATATTTATTTCAGTAAAGGCATTGATAAAATAATCAATGGCTAAATTTCCCTGCATAATAGGGTCAGAAATCACATTACCCAGATTATTAGTTAGAGTGCTGATGGAATTATGTCTCTTATGATTGCAAGAAGATTGATGGAAGAAGGTAGTGTTTTGGTCCCCTTCTTTGAGCCATAGAACCCTAGATCTTTGTTTCTAGAAGACTTCCTCATTGGATAGAGTCTCCTTCTAATTTTTTCTACCATTTTCTTCTTCAATGTGCAGGTCAAGCAATAGGTTGACAGTAGCCATCTTCCCTTGGAGAATTTCCAACTTCTCAGCTAGAGCTTTTTTATTGTGAAAAATTTCCCCAAAAGTGGTTTTATTCCATCCTTTGACAACACCTCTGACGAGTTCTGCTTTAGAGGCCACCCTAAACATGGCCATACCTTTGATAGGAGTAGACCACCATTATAGGATCCTATCCTATAAGTTTGGGTGAGAAGACCACATAATTTCATACTTGAAGGGAGTAGGGTGGAGGTGCTTCCCATCCAACCATTTGAGTAGAAGGGGATTGTGGTTAGAGGTGGTTCTAGGGAGAGCAGTCAGGGAGCAGGTCGGACCCAAATCCTAGGAGGAAGAGGTAAAACCTGATGGAAATGCACCCAAATGAGGTGGTTTTCTTTTCTATTGTTAGTCCAAGTGTAGAGATTTCCATTAAGGTCCACATCATGAAGGCCATTCAAGTAGACAAAGCTGGATAGGTCCCTCATGCTATCAGTATAAACCATAATGCCTCCACATTTTTCAAAAGGTTAGAGAAGAGAGTTAAAGTCCCCTACCACTAGGAATTTAGAGTTCTATAGGGGAAGAAAGGAGGCCATTAGCTCATCCCAAACCTCTTTTCTCCCTTGGCAAGAGTTAGGAGCATAACTGTTGAAACTGTGCCAAACAATCATTGAGGACATGAAGGAAATAGCTAGGTGATACTAGGAGAAGTTGAAAGCATCCACCCAAACCTTACACGGATTCAAGAGGGTAGCGATTCCTTCGGAAGCACCATGAGCCTCAGATTAAAAGAACTTGGACCTAGGTTAGATTCTCCCCACAAGAACATCAAAACTATTATAAGACATTTTAAATTCTTGGATTAAGAGAATATCAACCCTATAGTCACTGATATACTGCTTGAAAGGAAGCTATTTATGGGGATTATTTAGAACCCAAATGTTCCAAGAGAAGACAATCATTTCTTACCCTTTTGTGTGAGGTTGAGGGTTTTTTGCCTTCCAGAAACAATCTCCTTTGTTGTGCTCCTTTGTATTCTAACCCTATCTAACGGGTGCCTTGGTTTTGTGTCCACTCCAACATCAATTTTTTTATTATTCCATGTCTTCTTCTATTGGGGTTTCCATTCCCCATCTTCACTTTTTAATGTAGCTTTGGGCACTAGGAGAGTACTGCAAGTCATCTATGGGGAATCAGTGTCACTAGTGTTAAGAACCACCTCCATCACAGGGGTACCCATAGATGCACAAGGAGATGTCCCAACAATATTTTCATCACTAGTCTTGAGATCTGTCTGAGGAGTCACCAAGTTGGGGAAATTATAGTGTTTAGTCTCTGATTTACTAATAGGGGAACAATCCCCACCCTTGAACGTTCCCTTACCCATAGGTAGTTATCCTTCTTCCAGACCACTATTGATAGAGTCAGCACCTGCCAAGGGTTGGGTTTCCTCTATTTCGATAGCATTCTAGGAAACAACTTCCATAGTCTTTTGAGGAGATAAGACATCACAAGCAATGTTCTTTAGCTTAAGCTTTGGTAGCTTAGGGGCTATTAGCACCTTGAAAAAATTTCATGGCTTTAGCCCTTTTCTTCTGGTCTCTGTAGTTGTTTTTAGGTCTCTAGCATAAATCCTTAGTTCAAATTTTTTAAAAACTAGTCATTGCATAAAAACCCTTTGTAGTGCCCTGGCCCTATTCTATTTTAAAGTTACTTTTTTGAGCCACTTAAAACCTTTAAAGTGCACTTGCTTTATATTTTTGGTCGGTCCCCATTTAAATTCTTCCTAAGTTTTTACCCCTGATGGCCTTCAATTTTCCTATAGTCCCGCGCTTTAATTTTTTCCTATGTTTCAGCCATAATATTTCCTAGGCCCAACCTTCTAACACCATCTTGATCCAATGGTTCTCGTGAAAGTGCAAGGGTTTTGTCAGAGGCTTGCACTTTTATGATGATCATTGATTCATTTCCATGACATAACCTTTCAATGCAGGTGGGACCATTGCCACATAAGCACAAGTAGTGACATTTTATTGGCTAAAAGAAAACATGATATGGTAGGGCGGGGTCAAGTTTTCAGTCACTTGAAGATCTAATCGTTGTCTCATGATCACAAGGAATATTCTTCCCCTTCACAATCATACGACAATCATTGATTTAGAATCTAATGTAAAGGCTAATAGTGGGTCTAGTGCCAAGTTAGTATAGTTGGTGGTCTCTTATTGGTTGGTGTATGTTGTGACTGGGTGGTTGTCAGTGGGACCTGAGTTTCCAGCATGTCAGAGGTTCCTGACACTTGCAAAGCATTGACAGTCGGTGCATGATCTGAGGGGTTTGTTCTCACACATGAGATTATCAGATGACCATTGTTTTTATATCCTGTCAGAGGATCTATAGAGTGGAGGTAAAAGGTTAATCTAACAGTTGTCTTAAGTTCTGATAGAATCTTTATGCTCCATGCAAACTTAAGACAACCATTGATTTCATTAAAGGCGGGCCCAGGTTTTGGTCTAAGGTCTTAGTGGTTTTGATAAAGTGTTTAGTGGCTCGAAAAATTTTTGAGGGTTCACTCATTCATGCAGTAAAATAGAGGTGTCCTAAAAAAGCTGGTGGTTCAGCGAACAAGTGTTTCCATAATAGCTAAATATTTTGGTGAAGGCATTAAGTATTTTGTGACTTGGAGGTATCCTTCAATCGCCAATTCGTTAAGTTTGGCTAGGGATCTATTTAGTGATAAATCATAAAGACCAAAAAATAAAAGGATGTGATGGTCAGGACTTAAGGTTGACCTAATTTTAAATATGGACCCCCGATTCACTGTTGGAGCTATGAAACTAGCTATTTAATTTCAAATTCAAATTTATGAGGGTTTCCTGCGACCAAAAGGACTAAAATTGAATGCAGAAGTGACTAGAGCTAGTAAGAGATGATTTGTTTTCCATTGTAGTGTGGTCCAGGGTGTGCCATGATCATTTGCAGGGGTTTGTACTATGTTTTTTGTGCTTGAGGCGTGTTGCAGGTGGCCAAAAGGGTTGACAAATTTGGAATCCCATGATTTTCAGTACTTTCCCAGAGATCTATCATAAGTTGAAATCTTTCTCCGGCATGTCCGACTAGTTTTCATCCCCTGCATTTAATTTGTGACCATTTCAGTTGGCTTAATGGGTGAAACCCTAACCCTAGTCATCTGTAGCTTGTTACAGCCTGTTTTGTGTTTCCAAGATGACTAGGGAGTATATATTGTAGCATTTTTTATTTTGAAAGGGTTGTTGTTGATGGTATTATACTGAGCAAGGAGAGCCTAGATTTTGGGTCTATTTCTTTGGCATTTTATTGTTTGATAATGTATTCATTCTGCAAGTCTTAATGAGAAAATAGTTGAATTCCAATTTCATAGTGGTGTATGTCTTCTTATTTTGTTCTTGAGCTCATATATGTTAATTTCACAAAGTGGGCTATCATATGGTAAACAAAGAGTATTTTGAGATTATCTTTGAGTTCCTAACAAAGTTAGGATAAAAGTCTTTCAGGTAATTTCAGTTAGTTCATGGCTAGATAAGGATTTGATGTCCTGGTATGTGAGTGAGAAGGATAATAGGTAAAGCACTTATCCTGAATTCAAGTGTTTTTTATTTAGGGTTTTTAGTTGATGTATGCTATTAGGTGACTCTATGCCCTGCTTAAGGCACTGATCCTTGCTCTAGAGGTAGTCCATCATCATCAATCACACACACAAATTAAATGATAAAATCTTTCAATCAATTAGTAAGCGGTATAGTTGTATATTGTTTTGAGACTCCTTTGGAGAAGTGAGTCAAGGGTACACCTGCCTGAGCATTAAGGCTCAAAGTGTAGGAGGATCTCATTATTGATCCTTGTTAATTGGCCCTCTTCCTTGTAGACTTTAGAGTGGTGATAGAGTCAAAGTAATATTAAAATATCCATCAAAGTGTAAATCTACAAGTTGAAGATCAAAGGGAACACACCAACAAAATGGTGACTCTACTAGGGAGAGTCTAAAGATAAAGGTTTTCAAAGTTGAGTCTTATTTTCCTATTGTACTAAGTTGAAAGATTTCCCATCTAGGTGGGTGGCAACTCAATAGGTGAGAACCGGTGTCATATTGTTGATCATGGACAAAAGAAGGAATACTAGGTCCTTTGTAAGAAAAAATCCGGAGGTCACTCTGGAACAATTACCTAGACATGAGAAGAAGAGTTGGATTAGAAGAAATGGTGAGTCTACTAGTGCTCCCATAAAAGAGAAAAGAAACACCAAAGGTAGAGCACCACATGTTTCCTCAAGTGAGGAAGGTTCACAAGATAGAGTTTCTAGATCAGATGGTTGTTTCTCAGAAGATAAATTTTATGATACCCTAGAGGCTGTATTTCAAGACAAGGGTGCATTGCCTACAGGACAGGATGAACAAGCTAGAGAGATGGGTTTGGAGATTGATTTAGATCTTGATGAGGATAATTTTAGAAGGGAGCCCATGACACCACGGCAAGTGCATTTCCCATATTAGCATCCTACTGATGTGGAAGTGTCATCAAGCTCTAAAGACAACATGATAGATCCACATGACCTAAATGCACTTAGGTTGCAGTTGGTAGAGCAGGATGTCATATACAAAAGGTTACAAGAGGAGAAAGAGGCTGAAAAAGTAAACGCTCTACTGGAGAGGTAGTCTCTCCTTAGGAAGATTAGTGAAATGAAGGAGAGAAACAAGATGCTTGCTTCTGCTCCTAGGGTGTTGCAGCATGATGTTTTTGGTGATCTTGAGGCTCTAAGAAGTGAGAAGGAGCACCTGTTGCAAGACCATGAGTTTGATGAAGAAGGCCCTATGATCAGACAAGCACAAAGTTATGCTCCTTTGCCTAAGGGTAAGAATGGACATGAGATCACTAGGCCTACTGTAATTATTAATGAAAAAGGAAAGCAGAAGATGGCGGGTGTCCAAATAAGCAAACCAGTGACAATACCAGGGATCCCACCACCTAAATCAAATAGGGAGATATAGATAGAAATAAAAAGAAAAGAGGATGAAGCTCTAGCTCAAGAGTTGGAAAGAGCTAAAGTTGATGCTGCTATTGTAGAGAAGAGAAGAAAGATCCAGTTCTTGAAGGCTTCATCAGTTAATGTTCATGGCCCTTCTGTTACTGAACTAGGTATGCCATCTATGAACACTATTGTTCCACTTAGCAATGATACTACTAGTAATCTAATTCCTAATGTATCTACCAAATCATTTGTTGATCCTAATAGATAGTCAAATGTGTAAGTGGGTGGGAATGTAGATAAAAATAATAATTCTAGTGGGAACACTAGTTTAGGATTTCAAAGAAGACCTATGCAACTAGAAGGCTATAGGAAAATTAGTTTTGATGGGATACCAGGCTACCCAACTGCTTTTCCAAATGATATAAGAGATAAGGTACCTAATTTTTCTGGTAATAATGCTATTAGTTGTGAGGAGCATCTTAGGTTATTTTTTGATATGCTTAATGATTATGAGGTTGAGCATGAGGATGTAGTCATGAAATTGTTTGTTCAATCTCTAATGGAGGATGTCAGAGATTGGTTTAAGAGACTTCCTGATAAATGTATTGATACTTGGGATTCTTTTGAGAGATGTTTTAAAGAGCAGTATGGTGATAGGCCTAATGCTAGTTTCATGTTGAATGAATTCAATACCATAAGGAAAAATCAGAATGAGTTTGCAGCTAAATTCAACATGAGATTTCAGAAGGGTATGCATAAGTTGTTCCAAGTTATGCAGTTAGATGACAATGTTTGTTTAAGCACATACTTTAATACATTTGATGGAAAGATGGGATACTTGTTGAGGGACAAAGAACCAAGAACCCTTAGAGATGCTTTTAGGATTGCTGTCAATATTGAGAACAATATGAAGATATCAAGGAAGTTGGGTGGGAAGAGAGATGACCCTAAGTTGTTTGGGGACAAGAAATATAAAAAAGAAAATGATAGGAATGTTGGAACTAGGAGGCAAGAAGAAGATAAATTGGATAAGGTGCTCAATGCATTGAAGGATTTAAAGGCACCTACAAATAGGAACATCAGTGCTCCTACCAATGAAAGGCCTCAGTTCAACAATAATTTCAATAAGCATAATAGATTACAGAACTACCCCTACAACACCCAATGGAAGGATGACAAGCCTTTTGTCCCTATTGCAAGAAATAATAATGATAGAGGTGTCCCTAACCCTCTACAAAAAGATTCAATAAATGTCATGGAGGACATACCTTGGTGTGTTGCATGCCAGTCCCCTCATTCTACAAAGCATTGTGTGGTTGCACATTCTATGGCTGCAAATCAAGATTGTGGCAATGAGGAGATAGATCAAGAAGAAGATCAAGATGATGTTGAATGCAACATGGCTACTTCATATCTAGGATATGAAGATGATTCTAATTTTGATGAAGTAGATGTAAATGTGAAGAGACACAATTAGGCCCTTTTTCATCAATAGGTTTTTTCTGATAGTGAAGACAGTGATAAGAAGACATGTAACATGAACTCTTCTTCTGAGCCAGTAAATTTAAGAAGACCTTCTAGAGAAGAGATGGATAGGATTAGTGCATAAATGATTGGCCAAGTGTAAACTAGAGGCATGGTGGCAAGGGATACAAATGGAAAAGCTGCAGGAATGTTTATAAAGAGTACCAACTTTGGAGAGCCTAATTAGAACAAATCAAAAGGTGATCACATGGTGAAATTCAAGAATGTAAAAGGTAAGAATTGTGAGCCTAAGGAAGTTGGAGTTGAAAGAATTTCTAGTGAGATTGAGAAGCCAATTAACACAATGGCTAAGATTGAAAAAATGAGGGTGGTCAATACACCTAATGTATTAGATAAGCAAAAGGATACTAAGGCTATACAGATTGAGATTCCTTCCTCTGCTCCTATTGATATGTTAACTGTATTGTCCCAAATTATAGTTAAGGTTCCATTGTCAGAATTGTTGATGATCCCTGAACACAAAGATAGAGCTATTGCATGGGTAGATAATGTCCATAATAATGATGTTGCATGCAATGGATCTCAGGATAAAACTTTGAAAGGTGTTGCTGCTTAGGGAATTGTATCTCAAATTCCTCCTATATACTTGGACAGTTTTGTTAATGCTACCCTTGAAAACATCAATCCATTCTTTTTAAGTGTCCTTGTGAATGTAATTGATTGATAGTGGTGCCTCTAATACTATTATGCCTTTTAAAATCATGGAAAATTTGGGCCTTAAAGTTGATACAGTTCAAGGTAGATGTTGTGCAATGGATTAGAGGGAGGTACTAGTCATTGGGACTATCAATGCAATGCCATATAGGCTAGCAACATATCTAGAGAAAGAATTAACAATGAGTGTTTTGGTTGTGGACATCCCTCCTCATTATGGGATGCTGCTATCTAGAAGGTGGAGTGCTGCCATGGGTGGAGGTTTACAGTGTGATTTGTCCTATGCCACTTTCAAGATTGATGATCAGTTTGTCAAGATTGAGTAAGAACCAAGAGTATGCCACATGATTGAGAGAAGTATTGATAATGAAACTACATGTTTTGTGGATACTGATATTAATGCTTTTAGGGCAGAGATCCCTATACTTGAGAAGGAACCTATTTTGTCACCTATCTCTATTGAGGTAGTGTTAATTCTGTGAAGGGTGATTTGTGGGTAATGTACTTTGATGGTGCAAATTGCAAGGATGGAGTAGGAACAGGTATTTTACTTATTTCTCCTAATGGAAATACCTAAAAATTTTCTTTCTCATTGAATTTCTTTTTTACCAACAATATAGTAGAATATGAGGCATTGTTGTTAGGACTGAGGTTGGCACAAAAACATGGTATTAAGTGCTTGAGTGTTGTTGGTGATTCTGAGTTGGTGGTGTCCCAAGTTAGGTCAGTATATACTTCCAAGAAGAAAAGGTTAAAACAATATAGGAATGCAGTTTGGGATTTGATTGAACATTTTGATGCCTTCAATATTGAATGGAAGGATAGGAGTAATAATTAGATGGATGACTTGTTAGCCAATATAGCAATCAATCCCAGTGATATTACATTTATTAGTATCTCTAAAGTTGAAATTTAGGCTAGGCCTAGTATACCAGACAATATTGACAATTGGCAAGTTTTTGATGATGATAATGATATCTTGAAGTTTATGAGTTGTGAAGATCAGTATCATGGTCAGGAATTTGATTTTTGAGCCTTGGTTGAGTCAATAGAAGGAAGGGAAGTGGTCTTCGGTAATGAAGTTGTTCAGCTCAGAACTAACAAGGTGCCCAAGGGGCTTGTCATTTTGGAAACTATCTTTGATAACTAGCATAGAGGTCAAAAGAATATCAAAAGAGAAGATCATGTTGATCTAGAGGAGATAAACCTTGGAACACGTGGGGCACCTAAGAAGGTATACATTAGTAACGACATGTCTCACAATGTGAGAAAATCTCTAATTGAATTACTAAGAAAATTTAGGCATGTTTTCGCATGGTCATATGATGACCTAAAGGTTTATAGAGAAGACTTGTTTCAGCATATCATTCCTTTGAAAGAAGATGCTAGACCTTTTAGGCAAAAACAAAGGCCTATTAATCCTACTTTGGTACCTAAGATGCAAGAAGAGTAATGAAGTTGAGAGATGCTAGAATTATCAAGCCTATAAGGCACTCTTCTTGGGTCTCAAGCCTTGTTCCTCTGAGAAAGAAGAGTGGTGATATTAGACTTTGTGTGGACTTCAGGAATTTAAACTTCAGCTCATTAAAGGATAACTATTGTTTGCCCAATATGGAAGCTATGTTGCAAAGAGTAACTGGGTCTGAATTGATGTCTATGATGGATGGTTTCTCTGGTTACAATCAGGTAATTTTAAAAGAATCAGAACAATTCAAGATAGCTTTCACAACACCTTGGGGGACATATGTTTATGTGAGAATGCCTTTTGGTCTCACAAATGCTGGTGCTACTTTTTAAAGGGCAATGGATGTTGCCTTTTTAGATTTCATTAATGATTTCCTTGTTTTTATCAAGATGATTTAACTATCTATTCCAAGAAGGAAGAAGACCATTGTACTCATTTAGAGAAAATATTTGTAAGGGCTTTGGAATATGGTATTTCATTAAATCCAAGGAAATGTGCTCTTGGTGTCATTGAAGGTAAGTTTCTTGGCCACTTAGTTGGGAAGCAAGGAGTGAGAATTGACCCTAAAAGGGTAGCAGCTATTGATAAAATTCAGAGACCAAAGAATTTTAAAGGGATTCAGTCCTTCTTTGGTCAGGTCAATTTCTTAAGGTGGTTTGTAACAAACTTTGCAGAGGTTACTAGACCTATTTCTAAGATGTTGAAGAGGGGATCTGTAATCAACTAGGAGGGTGAGCCTGATGAGGCTTTCAAAAATATCAAGCAGGCTATCAAAGATGCACCAGTGCTTAAGGCACCTGATTATAGTATCCCAATGCACATCTTTTCCTTTGCATCTTTTCACATTATTGCTATAATGTTGTTGCAGAAAAATAAGGATGGTTTTGAGCAGCCTATTGCATTCTTCAGTTAATCTTTGCAGGCTACTGAATTGAAGTATGACATAAATGAGAAACAAGCATATGCACTTATGAAGGCAATCAAGGCTTTTAGGTGTTACTTGATGGGGGCACTTGTGATTGCTTTTGTGCCAAATGCAACTATGAAGGATATTTTCTCATGGCAAGAGGTGTCTGGGAGAAGATGTAGATGGATCAATAGGATCCAAGAATTCAATGTTGATATCCAAATTACTAAATTGGTTAGAGGATAGGGATTGGGAAAACTGATAGCTCAATACAATCTTGATGCTAATCAGATAAATCATTGTGAAATTGATTATACATGTGATATGGATTATTGTATTTGGTATCAAGATATTATCTATTATCTAAGAAATATGAAGTGTCCAAATAACATAGATGACAATAAGAAGAGGACATTGAAATTACAGGCCATCAAGTATGTAATTGTGAAATGTAAATTGTATAGAAAGAATTTAGATTGCATACTTCTAAAGTGTGTTGATGAAGATTAGGCTAACAAGTTGTTAAAATAAATGCATGAGGGGGTTTGTGGTGGACATTATAAGGGTAAAACAACTACTCATAAAATCTTGAGAGCAAGATTCTGGTGGCATACAATCTTCAAGGATGCAAAATAGTTGGTAAGGAGGTGTGATGCTTGTTAAAGGTTCTTTGGTAAGCTTAAATTTTCAAGTAATGTGCCATTAAAACCAATAGAAGTATAAGATCCTTTCCAAAAATGGGGAATTGATTTAATAGGGGAGATACCAAACAAGTCAAGTGGAGGACACTCATGGATCTTAGTTGCACTAATTACTATACAAATTGGGTAGAGGCTATACCTACAAGGAATGCAACCAGTAAGGTGGTAACTAATTTCTTGTTGAACAATATTGTTACAAGGTTTGGTTTCCCTGAGAGAATAATAAGTGACAATGCCATGTGCTTCAGGTTTGCTGAATATAAGGACTTTTGCAAAGGTTTAGGAATTCAGACTTATTATTCCTCACCTTATCATCCACAAGGAAATGGACAAGTAGAATCTACTAATAAGAGTTTGATTAAGATCCTTAGGAGGATTCTTGAAAAGAATAAGAAGGCATGGAATTCAAAATTTCCATTAGCTCTATGGGCTGATAGGGTAACTGTGAAGAGGGCAATTGGTTGTGCACCGTTTGACTTAGTATATGGAATACATGCAAGGATGCCTCAAAATAACTTATTGGAAATGTAAAAATTTGTCCAAATATATGATGATGATATAGATGATGAGATGTAGTTGATAATTGAGGACCTCATCAGGCTGGATGAAATCAGGAGAGAATCAGTTGCCAAAAATGCCAAATTGCAGTTGCAGGTTAATAATTTGTATGACAAGAAGACTATTGACAGAAGGTTTGAACCTGGTAATTTGGTGTTAATTTGGAATCTCGGGTTGGAGGATAAAGGAAAACATGGTAAATTTGATCCCATCTAGTTAGGGCCATATCTAATTCATGAGAAATGGGGCCAGGATTCATACATTGTCAAGGAATTAAATGGTGATATTCAGGAATTGCCAATTCATGGACAATTCTTGAAGAAATACTTCAATTGAAGGTATTTTTTTTTCCATGAACAGTAGTTAGGTTTGTACATTATGTGAATTTTGTAAAGTTTCTTGCCCTTGTCCTGTTTTGTCCTGGTCTGTAAGGTTTTGGTCTTGTTGCTCTCTATTGTTATTTTTTCCAGTGGGATGGTCTTCTTTAACTAGTGATTCTAAGTCCTTGCTATGCTTGCAAGAGGCACACATCCCTAAACAAAGCCACTGTTAGCACCTTGAAAAAATTTCGTGGCTTTAGCCCTTTTCTTCTGGTCTCTGCAATTGTTTTTAGGTCTTTGGCATAAACCCTTAGTTCAAAATTTTGAAAAACTAGCCGTTGCATAAAAACCCTTTATAGTGCCTTGGCCTTGTTCTATTTTAAAGTTACTTTTTTGAGCCACTTAAAACCTTTAAAGTGCATGTGCCATATATTTTTGGTCAGCCCCCATTTAAATTCTTCCTAAATTTTTACCCCTGGCGGCCTTTAATTTTCCTATAGTCCCGCGCTTTAATTTTTTCCTATGTTTCGGCCTTAATATTTCCTAGGCCAACCTTCTGACACCATCTTGATCCAAGGTTTGTCGCAAAAGCACAAGGGTTTTGTCAGAGGCTTGCACTTTTATGATGATCATTGATTCATTTCCATGACATAACCTATCAATGCAGGCAGGACCATTGCCACATAAGCACAAGTGGTGACATTTTATTGGCCGAAAGAAAAGATGATATGGTAGGGTGGGGTCAAGTTGTCAGTTGCTTGAAGATCTGGTGGTTGTCACATAATCGAAAGGAATATTCTTCCCCTTCGTGATCATGTGATAGCCATCTATTTGGAATCTAACGTAAAGGCTGATAGTGGGTCCAGTGCTAGGTCATCATAGTTGGCGGTCTCTTATTGGTTGGTGTATGTTGTGACTGGGCAGTTGTTAGTGGGACCTAAGTTTTTGGCATGTCAGAGGGTCCTAACACTTTCAAAGCATCGATGGTCAGTGCATAATCTGAGGGTTTGTTCTGACACATGAGATTATCAGACGACTGTTGATTTCATATCTTGTCAAAGGACCTGTACAGCGAAGGTAAGAGGTTAATCTAATGGTTGTCTTAATTTCTAATAGAATCTTTATGCTCCATGTGAACTTAAGACAACTGTTGATTTCATTAAAGGAAGGCCTAGGTTTTGGTCTAAGGTCTTAGCAGTTCTAATAAAGTTTTTAGTGGCTCGAAAATTTTTTGAGGGTTTTCTCATTTGCGTAGTAAAATAGCCGTGTCCTAAAAAAGCTGGCGGTTCAGTGAACAAGAGTTTGTGTAATAGCTAAATATTTTGGTGAAGGTAGAAAGTATTTTGTGACCTGGAGGTATCCTTCAGTTTCCAATTCGCTAAGTTTGGCTAGGGTCGTATTAAGTGATAAATCATAAAGACCGTGAAATAAAAGGATCTGACAGTAACAACTTAAGGTTGACCTAATTTTAAATATGGACCACCAATTCACTGCTGACACTATGAAACTAGCCATTTAATTTCAAATTCAAATTTTTGAGGGTTTCCTGTGACCAGAAGGACTAAAATTCAATGCAGAAGTGACTGGAGCTGGTAAGAGATGATTTTTTTGCCATTACAGTGTGGTCCAAGGTGTGCCATGACCATTTACAGGGGTTTGTACTATGTTTTTTGTGCTTGAGGCGTGTTGCAGGTGGCCAAAAGGGTTGATAAATTTAGAATTCCATGATTTGCAGTACTTTCATAGAGATCTATCATAAGTGCAAATATTTCTCAGGCATGGCTGACTAGTTTTCATCCCCTACATTTAATTTGTGACCGTTTCAGTTGGCTTAGTGGGTGAAACCCTAACCCTAGTCATCTGTAGCTTGTTGTAGCCTGTTTTGGGTTTCCAAGATGACTATGGAGTATATATTGTAGAATTTTTTATTTTGTAAGGGTTGTTGTTGATGGTATTATACTGAGCAAGGAGAGCCTGGATTTTGGGTCTGTTTCTCTGGCATTTTATTGTTTGATAATGTATTCATTCTGCAAGTCTTAATGAGAAAATAGTTGAATTCCAATTTCATAGTGGTGAATGTCTTCTTGTTTTGTTCTTGAGCTCATATATGTTAATTTCACAAAGTGGGTTATCATATGGTAAACAAAGAGTATTTTGAGATTATCTTTGAGTTCCTAACAAAGTTAGGATTAAAGTCTTTCAGGTGATTTCAGTGAGTTCATGGCTAGATAAGGATTTGATGTCCTGATATGTGAGTGAGAAGGATAATAGGGAAATCACTTATCCTAAATTCAAGTGTTTTTGAGTTAGGGTTTTCAGTTGATGTATGCTAGTAGGTGACTCTATGCCCTGGTTAAGGCACTAATCCCTTCTTTAGAGGTAGTCCATCATCATCAATCACACACACAAATTAAGTGATAAAATATTTCAATCAATTAGTAAGGGGTATAGTTGTATATGGTTTTGAGACTCCTTTGGAGAAGTGAGTCAAGGGTACACCTACCTGAGCATTAAGGCTCAAAGTGTAGGAGGATCTCTTTGTTGGTCCTTGTTAATTGGCCCTCTTCCTTGTAGACTTTGGAGTGGTGATAGAGTCAAAGTAATATTAAAATTATCCATCAAAGTATAAATCTACAAGTTGAAGATCAAAGGGAACACACCAACAGGGGCCTTGCAATCCTTCATGGTATGCCATTTAGCATTATAGTCTTGAAAGAAAAGGGTAGCATTCTCATAAACAATGGCCTAGGTCCATTTCCCCAATTTAGAATTGAGAACCAAAAAGTTTGGGAGAGTCTTGTTAATAGGGACATTAACATAGAAATGGGCCAAGACCAGGCATAATTTTGAGAGGGTTACTAGGTTTGCCAAGATGTAATGATAAAAAGAGTTCCCTATCCATTTCAAGACCTGTTCATCCTAGAAATCAAGGGGAAGCCTAGGTAGATGGACCCAGATAGGAGCTATCATATTAAGGTCAGCAAAGGGGTTGAAACCTAGTTTCTATTTAGCCAGGGTAAGGAGGTGCTTTCCGTAAAGCCACAAACCCACAAGGATAAGGGAAAGATCTTCAACTATCATGAAATAGAAGAGGAACAATACTCATGACATAGTAGACACAACCACACTCCCTTTTAGCTTCCAATGGTTTCCCACCCATTTCCTAACCATATCAATGGTGGGCGTTAAGTTGTAGAAGCATCCAACCAAGGCCAGGGGAAATTTTGTCATTGTTTTATCCATAATGGATTCAGGGAGAAAGATTTCAGTGCCATCTTCCATGATGGTTACCACACATAAAGAGGGATCCAACTCAGTAATTTGGGTCCCCACTAACATGCCTTTCTAGTCAGCCTTGGGCCCAGAGAGGGGTAGGGAATCCAAAGTACCTACTGCGGTAGCATTGTCAGAGTTAGACAAAACCAGATTGGGCGAAGGCAAAGGTGGGTCGCCATGAGGGGGAGGGGGTTCCTCCCCAGAAACATCCACCATGGGAGGAAATTCAAAAAAAAATTTCACGCGCCAAGTTGCAGAGTGTCATTGAAAGTTGTCTTTAAAAGTTGCCAAAATTTTAGTAAACAAATCATAGAAACAATTAAAATAAGAGTTTTTAAATGGTTGGATAAACATAGATTAAAGGGGAAGTTTATAGAATTTTTACAAGTAACGTGACCTATTTTAATGGAAATGTAGTTTCAACAAAAAAGTTATAAATTTACATTAATTTATAAATTTAAATAAGTCAGTAAAGATTTTTATCAAACAATAGTTGTCATTAAAACCCAAGGAATAAAAATGCAAGGAATCACCTTTTTCTCTTTTCTTCCCTCTATCTTAGCTTGAACATGTTTCTTAGTATTCTTTTGTGCTTGTCACTACAATAAATGCGTTGATTTCTCTTTGTTGAGAGGAGAAAATCGGCACGTTATTATTTTAATAGGTGTAATTATATATGGCATCATGGTTTTTATCCATATCCTAAAAACAAAAGGGATAAGAGTGATGCTTTATTTCTTATCCAAAAAAAAATAATAGCTTTCCTTTCACTCTAGATTGTTGTTTATATATATACATATGTGTGTGTGTGTGAATGTTAAAGTTGTCTTAAATTTGATATCTTAACATCTTCTACATGAATTTAACTTATAAAATATAAGTATGCTAGTCTAACCTGTATTGTCCAAAATGGTCATGGTCCCTTCCTTTATCTCTATATATACACCTAACATTTGAAGATCAACAAAATAATGAGATGTGTTTGTCTTGTATTTGACTTTGTCTGAATTTCAAATTTTGTGTAAAAAATAGCAAGGGTTGTAGTGTTAAATCTATTGTGATAATCATGTTAGCACAAGTGTAGGTAAACACCTCAAGAGTAAATTTTTTATCAAAATTGAAGGTGTGCATTTATTTGAATTTTTGTGAAAAGTATTTCATACATTTCTATGCATCACGTTAGACTTTTCGAAGTCAAGATAATAAAATCTTAGAGTTTGTTCTACATTGGAGAAAATTATTTTTAGGTAGATGTGAGTTTATTGAACACATTATGGTAAGTTTTCATATCATAATACCTTCTAGTTTGAGAGATTTTAAATCATCAAAATTATAGTATTTTTTTTATAAAAACAATTAAAATAAGAGGTTATAAGTGGTAATTGGAGAAAAATGGATTAAAGGGAGAGTTTTTAAGTTGTTACAAGTAATGTGCCTAATTTTAATTGAAAATGTGGGTTTAGGCAAAAGTTATAAAATTAATTTAATCTATAAAATTGAATAATTTAATATAGATTCTCATAAAACAATATTTATTATTAGAACTGAGAGAATAAAAATACAAGGATGTTTGTTACAAATCCATCGTTAGTGAGCCTCCGAAGAGAATTGGAAAGAAAAAAGATAGAAATAAAATGACATGAAAATAATAGTCTAAATTGTGATAGAGTGAAAGAAATTGTTGAGCGATTGACTCAAAAAATAGATCCCCAATCCATAACATTATTGCTACAATCAACATCAAAAGCTTGTTTAGCCAAATAATTAGCAACAACTTTCTATTCTTGAAGAACATGAATTAAAAAGATGAGATCCAAATTTCTTTCTAGACAAAGAATTTGTGCCATGTAAAAAGCCAACATCAAAGAGGTTGGAACCAATATTATCATAAGGTTTTAAAAAATTGATTGATTTATTTATTTTTAAAACAAAGCTATTACATCTAGTTTCAAAATTCCTTATAACTTGTACAAATGCATACAATTCTAAAAATGAAATATTGACAAAATATTTAGAATTTTTAGAACTATAAACAAAATGTTATATGACTCTTGAAGCTATTAAAAGTATTGACATATGAAACAAAATAAAAAAGTAAAAAAATATTTATTAAGTACTTAAAGAGGTTTTAAAACCTCCATTAACCTTCACAAAAATTTAAAACCTTTTCAAATCCAATGACTAATTTAGTACCTTTATTTTTTTGATATCGAAACATTATGTTGTAGTGAGAGTGACTGAAAATACATCCATGTAAAATGTAGAAGCTTAGACACATCAAATGGGAGTTTTTTTAAAGTGTATGAACATGCATCGACGTAGAACCAAATACATACATACAAATATCCCTAATATTTTACAAAAGGATTTACATGCAAAAGTACAATGAGAATTTTCCAATTCATGGTCTTCCTGATTCCAATATTTGTGAGAATATTATGAGTCTGAATATAGGTAAGGGAGGTGTTAATATAAAAATAGTACTTGTCTCCATTTCACCTACTACTTGCATTGAAGTATAATAGGATTCAAAAAGAGATAATATTACTAATAATTGTAGGTTCTCATGGTTACTTGATAACTTGGACACTAAGGTTGGAGTTATCTATGGATTAGTTATATTTATTGAGATAGTTAATCTTTTATGTGGTTTTAGTAGAAACATCAAGGAGATTTCATCTAGATATGGATTCTAGTTCTAAATAGATAAAGTGGGAGAGGGCCTGAATCCAACATCAAAATAACATCAAGTCTAAAAAGAAAGACTAGAGATAATTTACCAACATTTAATTCTTGAAACTAAGCTAACATAAATTGAACCAAAACTAGAACCAACAAACAAAACAAAATACATAACCAATACCCAAGACTAGCAGGAAGCACCAAGAACTAGGAGGAAAAAAAGAAGGTGAACCTCCTTAGTAAACCGATAACTACTTGTAGAGATCCTTTAGCTTCTCAAGGAAGGAGGCACATTTAGGAGGCTGAGAAGAAGTAGCATCACTAGAGATAATGTCCTCCCTAGTCACCACCTACCAGTTATCCTCTCTCTCTTATTCCATTTCTTCTTTCTTTCCTGCAACATAGCAATGATGGAATTGATAGAGAGGTCGGTCTTATCCAACATACTCTTGCTATAGCTAGTCAACTCAACCAGTTGTTTGTTAAGTTGGGACTAGTTTTCCTTCATGTTAGCCAACATGTTAATGATTCTATTTTATTCTCCTCAGAGGGTATGAAGTTCTTAAACTCAATAATTCAGTCATCTATAATCTCCTAATTATTTATAATCTTCTTCTTGAAATCATTAGAAGCCTCCCAAAGACTCACACCCCATTTCGCCTAAGTCCAATCCTGAACCTTCCTTTCAACTTCCACAACAACTTCAAGATTATTAATTTTTATTCTAGTAGTCTAGAGCTAGAGAATGAGCCATTTGCTCAAATTTTTTTGCTTGTCAAGGTAGACACATGAATCATCCACTTTTCTCCCCACGAACTCCAATTCATATGAACTAGAATAGGATTTGGATAACTTGGAGAGGGAAGAACTATTGGGGATGACATGTTCGATGAGATAATTTAGCTGGGCTTTTGGAAAAGGGGGAAAAATAGACAGAGAGGGAGAGTTAGCGATTAAATTCTCTAGGGTCCACGTAGATTTAGTGGACCAAGTGGAATATCACTAAGGACTCCAATAGGTAAAAACAATCTTCCTTGGTTTGATCATCTTCCTTGATTTTTTCAAGTGCCAACAATTTACACTTAGCTTTGCAGACATGATTCATGCAGATAGAGCTAGGGGGAGCACTAGCTAGAGCTTTGGATTGAGCCTGAATAGAGCTAAAAGTGGTATTATTTAGCTCAACCAAGAGAAAAGGACAAGGGTTATATTAAGGAATTTAGTTGAGCTGGAAATTATATAATCTTAGGATGAGGTGCAAGTGGAGAGGAAATCCATCCTTGTCCTTAGCCTCAGACACAGATTGAGATAAGGAAGAAGACACCCCATTCATATAAAGACATAATAAATAGAATACACATAGAAAGTAGAAGTTAGTTGTAATCAATTTATTGAATATTACCTTCATATTAAAAATATTCCCTCAAAATTATTGAATATTACCTTCATATTAAGAACACTGATTCTCACAAATTCTTCTCTTGGGTTCTCTCGCATCTCTATTGGGGAGTGTTGAAAGAGTGTAACAATCATATCTTATGTGATTGTTGCATTCCTCCAAAAATCATCTTTGAAAAGATCCACCATGCTTTAAAAGAAAACTTTATTATCTATGGCAAAAATAACCCTTTTGCAGGAAAAGACTAGATTGTTGACCCTAAGAAGAGTACAAATAAAAGAAAGATTGTACCTGGAGCTATCCCCCAGAAGGCTAGTCTAAGGCAAACTTTGATGGTGCGGCCAAGGGAAATTTGGGAAAGGCAGGAAGTGGTGGTGTGATCAGAAATTGCTATGGTTTGGGGATTGTTGCCGTTACTCTCCCTCTTGGTACTCAAACTAACCACTATGCTGAAGCTAACGCTACCCTCCAAGTTACTAAACTTTCCCATGATATTGGTGTGAAAAAGCTATGGCTCGAAGGAGATTCTAAGAATATTATAAACTGTTTAAAATCTAACCACTCCCCTTCATGGACTATATCCAATATGATTGAAGAAATGCATGCTCTCTTAAACTCATTTGAAAAAGTACACATATCCCATGTGTATAGGGAAGCCAATCAAGTTGCTAACTAGTTTGCCAACTTGGTCGTTAAAAATGACACAATGATTAGATGGCTACATAGTGGATATTTTTCTCGTGAGATGAATGATTTAGTCGAAAGGGATGGATATTAGGGCAAGGAGGGAATCATAAGTAGAATTAATGAAACTTAATATTATTTATTGGATGTGCTTTCCCATAAATGGAAAGTACCAGATTGGCAAGAAGGGCAATTAGTCCACATCCCTTTCACATGCTTCCTGGGTGTCCATTCCCAAAGCTAAAATTTACCTTTTAAGTCAAAAAAGAAGAAATATCTAGAATACCTTGGCGAGAAAGAATCAAAATAGCTGCAATTTGTTAAACCAGAAATATTGTCTAAACCAATTTTGCGCTATGGGAGGTGAAAGACATAGAAGGGAACCCTTGAATGATAGTGGGAAATGGAGGAGACAGACCAAGGTCTGGAATGGTATGCAAAAAGGGGGAATTTTGACTTTCATTAAGAGGTTACATGGTAGCAAGCTGACGGTAACCACAATTTTCATGAAAAGCTAGAATGAGGGTTGTGTGGTGATAGAAGGGAGGAATTTTACGATCATGGAGGAGGTCATCTTGAATGTTACTGGCATCCCCATTGTGGGTAAGAAATTTTATAGGGACCGAAAAATCTCTGACTTTGTGGTCAATGGTTTTGTGAGGGATGAGGATGAGAAGAAATCCATTAACAAAGTGGGTACTCACTACCAGCTTGAAGGGATTAAAATTTTGTGTTGATTTGTCCTGAGAGCTCTTATCTCTTATGTGATGCTAGACACTAGGTTTGATAGGATAAGAACCTGTCATTTCGTTCTACTGAATCACTTTAGACATGGTATGAAGGTCTCCATCCCTTTCTACTTGTATGCTTCTATTAATGAAAATATTAATGGCTATAGGGATAAGGATATTGCTAACCCTGCCTTTCATGAGGGGTTATTACTCTTGATTTATGAATATTTCAAAGTCCAAATCTTGGGGAAGGAAATTGCTATTAATGAGGACATAGTGGATGTTTTTGATTCTGACTATGTCCCCTCGGACACTGAAGATAATATGGGTTTGCATTCAGATGACCAAGAGTATGGTGAGACCAAAAAATAGAAGTGGGGTTCTTCTTCCAAGGTGAGAACTGCTAACTCTATTTAAAAGAAAAACCCTATAGAAAATAGGCTAGAACTGTTATTTCCTTAGAAGAGGATTATAATGACAATGAGGAAGGGATGAATATAGATGATGAGGAGGAAATTTCTAGTGAAAATTTCAAGAAGAAAAGGGAACCAGCTACGGTGAACAAAAAAATTGAGTTCACGGTGAAAACTCTGGTAGGTTGTCTCCTGAGGACAAGGTTGAGAGCGATAGAAAAGCTCCCCCTTCTAGTCTCCATGAGAAGATCAAGGATTCTAGTTTGAATGAGCCTGATGATTACCAGGAAGTTCCTTCTACCTAGTCTCCTCATCCCCACTACTCGGAGGAAGAAAAGGACCAGATCAATGAGGAGTAAAATAGCAATGACTCTATCAAGGGGAAGAAAGTGTGGCATAACTTCAATGTTAACACCATGAAGATTGAGATAATCAGGGAAGCCATTAATCCCAAAGTTCTTGAGGGTGAGGATGGTGGGATTCAGAAGGAGGAATTGATTGACCCGACACTGGTTGTCCTCAGTGATAACACTAGAGAATAGAGCTTAACCTCCTCAATAATGCCAAGAAAAACATGCTGGACAATTTTAGGTCTATTAAATGGCTCTACCACGAACTGGGGGATCTCAAATATAAAATGCATGGGGATGACAACAATAAGGATAACAGAGGTACTAAGGATCACCAATGACTGGAAGCTAGGGTTATTAAGATGGAGGAGAAAATGCAGAGCCTTGAGGATACTCTCAAAGGCATCGTGGAGCAGACCTTCAATATCTTGAAGGCTTCTAACGAGCACATCAAGCTTCTTATTGAGAAAATAGAAGAAAAGCCAGTAGGGAAAGAAGTGCAGATCATAAAAGAGGAAAAAGTGTAGAAGTCGGATGAAGGACCATGAAAGAGGACTAGGGCCAGATCCAAGAAGAATAAGGAAGACGAAGAATCCATGGACATCCACAAGATAAAGGAGGCAGCTGAGAAGATGGAGCTCCCTGAGTCTAGCATGGCTACCTTGCTCAGGAACTTCTCCTGACTATTTTTCCTAGTTTTTTATGCCTCTCTCTATTTTCTGTTTGCTCTGTCTCTGTTTGGGTTGTTCTCTTGGCTCTGTTAGTGGCTTGTTTCATTCTTAGTTTCAGTTGTTTTAAAACTTGGACTTTTATTACTATATTTTAAATATGTATTGGGTTTCAGGCACCATGTAGAACTTGTTTTACGTAATCAAAAACATATTATTATTAAATATTTGTTATTGTATTTTCCATTGTAAAAATTATTTCATTCCAAACGAAAACTAAACTTAAATTTATAAATGCACATAAACTCGTCAAATAATCTGCATAAATGCGCATAATCCATCAAATAATCTCCATAAGGCAAGCAAATACCGTTCCGTCGATAGGGTTTGTCCATCAGACGATGGATTTCGACGAGATAGAAATATCTGCAAGGGGCTTCAAATTTCCGATTATATAGTGGCTTCCATTGTTAAAGTAAAATAAAATTAATGATGTTTAACAGAAATGTCAATTTAAGATATAAAAGACAACCAGAACATGTTAGATTGGCAATGAGAAGACAAAAAGAAATCTACAATTGAACGTTAAAAAATATCTATAACATCAAAACACGTTAAAATGCTTAAAAAAACGACGAGTATAACAGCTACCATCGATAATTCCCCTTCAAAATGGCCTGCACGAAACATGCAAGTTGCATCTCACCAAGCATCAGCCTTTCAGGTGACAATAACTTGCAATATATCTGGATTTGTAAATTTGAAAGGCGATATAAATCAGAAATTTTTTTCATGTACGACTCAACAAAAATATTCATATATTCTCAAATTTAGATTGATCCACACAATCAAGAAAACTCAGCGTACATCTCTCTGACATAATCGAGACCAAGGTGGTCAAATTTGGTGGGAGAATACGTTTTGAAACATTTGTATTGTAGCCTGGCCGCTGGCGGTGAATCCACGGACAAGACATCCAAAAAAAGGCCGGCCTCACCATTGAACTCCTCGCAATTTTCTGCGACGTAACCTCTGGATACACTCCTTTAAATACTCTCCTCCTAACAACTTCCCTTCACACCCAAAACTTCAGAATTCCCTCTTTCTGCAGTATTTATATTCTGAAAGAGATGGAATTCAATGGAGCATGTTTGATGGCAATTTTAGTAGTACTCAGTAGTGTTGGCGTAATCTACGCATCGGATCCTGACATTCTCACCGATTTTGTTGTTCCGGCGGACCAGAACCCACTTAACTTGACTGGCGATTTCTTCACTTTCACGGGATTTCGAGCATTGGGTAACACCAGCACGACGGGGCAGACGGAATTTAAAGTGACAAAGGCAACGATGAAAGAATTCCCGGCGCTGAATGGGTTGAGCGTGTCAATGGCGGTGCTGCAGTTTCCGGTGGGCGGAGTGAACCCTCCTCACACTCATCCCCGCGCTTCTGAACTTCTGATGCTTGTGGACGGAACTCTCCAAGTTGGAATTGTGGACACCACTGCAAAACTCTTCACACAGACTCTCACTACAGGAGATTTGTTTGTGTTTCCCAAGGGACTCGTTCATTACCAAATGAATATGGATCCTGCGTACGAGGCCCTCGCTATTTCTGGCTTTGGAAGCGCCAGTGCAGGCACTGTTTCGGTCCCTACTACTCTCTTCTCAAGCGGTATCCCCGATGATGTTCTCGCCAAATCATTCAAGACAGACGCTAAGACTATCGAGCTGCTCAAGACTGGCCTTAAAAGTCCCTGAGAACATGGTTTCGTCCACTATTCATGCTTGATTGCCATAGAATAATGTTTTCTCTTTTCTTCCCTCTTGCTTAGCTTGGAATATGTTTTTCAGTTTGTTTGCTTTCTTTTGTGCTCGCCACCACAATAAATGCCTTCATCTGTCTTTACTGAAAGGTGAAAATAGAAGCAAGGCAACAAACTTGTCATCTAACCTCCATTGCGCAATGATTATGGTCTCTCTCTTTGTTTCTATATATACACCTATTATTTCAAGAACAGTAAAGGAAGCATAATGAGAAATGTTAGTCTTGTTTTTATTTGATCACTGTGTCAAAATTGGGAATGGTCATCAGTGATAATAGATTTGATGTAAACAAGAGTGAAGTTATCTATCAAAATTGAAGGTGTCTATTTATTTATGTTGTTGTAAAAATTCTTTGTCACACATTTGCTATGCACAACTTGACTTTACGATTTGATCATGATGGAAGAAAATTGAATGCATTATTATTGTAATATCTTGTAATCCTCGAGATTTTATAATTTTAAAATTTTAATAAGAAAATAATAAAAAACAATTAAACTAAGAGTTTTTAAATGATTGGATAAAAATGGATTAAGAGAGAAGTTTATAGAATTATTACAAGTAATGTGACCAATTTTAATCAAAATGTGGTTTCAATTAAAAAGTTATAAATTTATAAATTTAAATGAATTAGTAAAGATTTTTATAAAACAATACTTGTCATTAAAACCGAAAGAATAAAAATCCAATGAACCATGTTTTCTCTTTTCTGCCCTCTATATTAACTTGAACACGTGTCTTAGTATCCTCGCACTTCTCATTACAATAAATGCATTGATTTGTCTTTATTGAAAGGAGAAAATGGACACGCTACTCTTTCAAGAGGTGTAATTATATTATGACATCACAACTTTTATCCATGTCATAAAAATAAAAAGAATACGAGAGATCTTTTCTTTCTTATCCAATAAAAAATAATAACTTTCCTTTCACTCTAGATTGCTGTTTTTATATTTTTAAAGCTTTTTTTGTGAATGCTAATTTTTTTTAAATTTTGATATCTTAACATTTTCTAGATGAAGTTATTTTGTAAAATATAAGTATGCTAGTCTAAACTATGTTGGACAATGGTCATGGTCTCTTTCTTTATCTCTATAAATACACCTAACATTTGAAGAACAACAAAGAAAGAATAATGAGATGTGTTGGTCTTGTATTTAAATTTTTCTAAGTTTCAATTTTTTTTTTCAAAAATGGCAATGGTTGTCGTGTCAAATCTATTATGATAATCAAGTTGGCACAAGCATATGTAAACACCCCAAGAGTAAAATTGTCTATCAAAATTGAAGGTGTGTATTTATCAGACTTTTTGTGAAAAGTCTATGTCACACATTGCTATGCACCGTTTGACTTCTCCAAGTCAAGATAATAAAATCTTAGAGTTTGTTCTAGATTGAAGAAAGTTATTTTTAGGGATATGTGAGTTCAATGAACACATTATGGTAATTTTTCATATCATAATACCTTTCAATTTGAGAGATTTCAAATTATCAAAATTCTAGTAAATAATTTATAAAAACAATTAAAATATGAGTTTATAAATGGTTGGAGAAATATGGATTAAAGAGGGACTTTTTAAGTTGATATAAGTAATGTGACTCATTTTAATTGAAAATGTGGTTCTAGTAAAAAAGGTATAAAATTAGTTTAATCTATAAAATTGAATGAGTTAATATAGATTTTCATACAACAATAGTTATTATTAAAACTTAGAGAATAAAAATCAAATGATGTATGTTACAAATCCATCATTAGTGAGCCTCCTAAGACAATTAGAAAACAAAAAGACAAAAAGAAAATAAAAAATGCAAATAGTCTAATTAATGATGGAGTGAAATAAATTGTTGAGCTATTGACTCAAAAAATAGATCCTTGACCCATAACATTATTGCTACAATCAACATCAAAAGATTATTTAGGCAAACAATTAGCAACAACTTTCCATTCTCAAAGAAAATGAATTAAAAAGATGAGATCAAAACTTATTTCTAGACAAAGAATTTGTACCATGTAAAGAGCCAACCTCGAAGAGGTTGGAGTCACTATTATCATAAGGTTTTAAAAATTTGATTTTATTTTTATTTTTAAATCAAAACTATTACATAGTTTTAAAATTCCTTATAACTTCTACAAATGCATTCGATTCTAAAAATGAAATTATTGGAAATATATTTAGTCATTTTAGAACTATAAAGAAAATCTTATATCATTCTTGAAGCTCCTAAAAATCTTGACATATGAAACAAAAGGAAAAAGTAAAAGTTTCTTTATTAAGTACTTAAAGAGGTTTTAAAACCTCCATTAACCTTCACAATAATTTAAAACCTTTTCGAATCCAATGATCAATTCAATACCTTAATTTTTTTGACATCCAAATATTATGTTGCAGTGAGAGTGACCAAGTAGGTATGCATGTAAAATGTAGAAGCTTAGGAACATCAAATGGGAGTTTTTTGAAAGTTTATCTAGACATACATTGATGTAGAATCAAATGCAAATATTGTTAGGTGTTGTAGTTGAGGCCCTAGTAAACAAAATGATGTGAAAAATTTGGAGAAGAGCATCAAATAAAAGAAGTGTCATGTAATGAAATACCAGTTCGTCATGCCTATAATAGGTTTTGTTGAAGGTATTATAGAAAATTTCAAGCATATACATATTTGAAAAGTGGAGGGCCAAAATCTAATACATTTGACAATGTCCTCCTTTCTTGTGCTGATTTGGATGCTTAAGAATAGGGTGCAACCACCCATTTAAGACATCATAGAAGGAAAATTTTGTCATACATTGTGGTCACAAATGACTTGTTAGAAAAGTTTGCAAAACAAATGAAAATATACAGAAGGTATGCAAACTAATTAACAAGCTACTAGATCATAATGTTTTTTAATAGAATTTAATCATTACTTAGAGAGATATATAAAATGAGTGTTCTAAAAATGCCTTGAATTTTTTTAAGTAAATGCAATTATCTTGTATAAAGAAAGAGATTTCCTTCACTAGCATCCTCATAGCCCAAGTGAATTGATATAGGAATCAAGGGATAGATTTCCATTAAACCATCTCAAAATAGGATTATATTTTTAAAAACTTAAATACCCTATTTATAAACATTTCTATAAAATGAAACAAATGATAGATTTAATTCTAGATAGAATTGGACGTCTATTCAAGTCAAATACACTAATCCTATTGTGATTGTTGTAGATGAAAAATGTAGAGGAAACAAGGAAGACCCTATCATGATTGCATCATTTGTAACCATTATAGTAATGGGTTTATTGGTGAAACATGGCACTATAATTGTATGTGTTGGCATGATAGAAGAGGAATTAGGACAACCTAGTCATGTTTTCCCAAGTAGATACAAGTGTTAAGTAAAGAATATTGTATCATTAGTTTGATTGAAGCCTATAGTTGTAATTTCTAAGGCGGTCATTGAAAATTTATTGATAGAATGCTTAACAAATTTAAATAAATTTTGCTGGGGAATAAAATTTACTATCAATTTTTTTAGATCTAACAAGATACATTAATTTGAGAAAAAATAGTTCACAAAATTGCTATTCTCCTTTTCCATTAAAGTAGGTCTCCTTTTAGGTATATTAATATCATCCAAAACTTGATGGATCTACATTATTTTCATGAAAAATAATAATATTTGAGATGGAAATAAGTCCTAGTTAGAGAATATTTATAATGTATTACAAATAACATCTTTAGATCTACTTGATGTGATTGAAGGAATAAACATGCAACATTAATGAAGGACATTTGTAAAATCTGAGAGAAGAGTATTGGTGTACTTATGCCTAGACATGAGGTAAATGAAATGGTTTTGGTAATACATAATTTCTCAAAAAAATGATCTTCCTCAAATTTCATGTGCATTTATCTCTTTACAATGTCGATGATATATAATAGGTTGCATAAGAATTATCACTCTAGCATTTGGCGTGCTATGAAACACTTCAAAATCTATTCTCATAGCTTCCATACTTGTTACACTTTTATTTTGTTTGTTGACTTATTGATTGGATCAAACTAGAACACATGTGAGAACATCCATTCCAGGTATGAAAGTAAAGTTTTTGATTAAGTAAAACAAGTTTTATAGGGTTCCTGAAACTGACAACAACTTAAAATGTAGCGATAAAGAGTTCATAACATAACAAAAAATAAAATAAGGATGAAATAGGCCATAGGCAGGCCGAGAGTCAAGCTACCACTTAGAAGGAACAATCAAAATAGAACAAAAAGGGACAGGAAAAAGGCACTAGGGAGTAGGATCACATGAGGTTCCTGAGCATAACAATAGTGTTTCTTTTGAGAAGCTCCATCTTCTCTGCTACCTCTTTGATCTTCTGTATGTCATTGGAGACATCATGGGCCATGTTTCTCTTTATTCTAGCTCTGGTTCTCTTACCTAGACCTTCATTAGACTTCTCCTTTTTTTCCTTTGTGGTCTTCTGCTCATCCTTGTTGTCCATCTTCTCTTCCATTTTGTCTATGAGCAATTTGATATGATCATTGGAGGCTTTGAGGATGTTGAAATTTTTCTCTACTATACCTTTTATGGTTTCCTATAGGCTTTTCATTTGACCTTCCAGAAGATTGATCCTAGAGTCCAAGCTTCACTTATCCTCTGTGACTTTGTGATCCTTGTGAGCTTTACACTGGATAGTGTCCTTGAGTTCTTCTAGCTCATGGAAGATCCAATTAAAAGACCTGAACTGGTCCAACATGCTATTGTTAGCATTGTTAAGGAGATTCATCTCCATTTCCCTAGCCTTGTAATTGAGGATGACCAATGCGGGATCAATCACGTCCTCCTTCTTGATTCTTCCATCGATGTCCTCGATGATTTTGGGATTCACATCTTCCCTGATAATCCCCATCTACACTATGTTCATGTTGAAGTTCCTCCAAACTTTTTCCCCTTTACTAGAGTCTTCACTTTGATACTCCCCTCTAGACTAGTTCTTTTCTTCAGAGAGGTCTTGCGAATTGGGTGAATGGGTAGAAGGGTTTCCTTGGTCATTGTTGGGCTCCTCAATGTTAGGGTTCTGAGTATTTTCATTGGCTCTTGAAGGGGGAAGGGGGGTATTATCTTCATTGATGATGAGGTCAATAGAGAGATGGCCTGAGCTTTCCCCCTTTGTAATGAATTTTTACCCTGTGATCTATTCTATTTTCTTACTAGCCTCACCTTTTGAGATTCCCTCCTTGTCATCTATGTTCATATCTTCCACATTGTCATTATATTCCTCTTTTGAGAAAATCTTATTTATGGACTTCTTTTTGGGGGGTTTTTCTTTCTTGACTGAGCACATGGGTCTCTTCTTCAAAGAGGAGCCTTGCTTTGAATTTTTGACCTCTTCTTCCCTGTTATCCTCAGAGTGCATTCCCAAAGCATAATCTTGGTTTGAGGGGATGTAATTCGACCCAAAAGCATCGTTTCTTTCATTTTTCTCTGCTATCTCCTTTCCCAGGGTTTTGGCTTTGAAGAATTAATATATTAACAGTAATAGACCCTCATGTAGAGCAGGGTTACCTATATTCTTCTCCCTAAAACCATTTATATTTTCATTAATTGAAGAATATAGGTAGAATGGGATGGAAACCTTCATACTATGCCTAAGATGGTTCAATAGCACAAAGTGGTAGATCTTGATTCTATCAAACCTTGTGTCTAGAGTGACATAGGAGATCAGGGCCTTAAGAACAAACTTCTACAACATTTTGATTCCCTCGGGCTGGTAGTAAGTTCCCATTTTGACTATTGCTTTCTTCTCTTCATCATCTCTCACGAAGTCGTTGATGGCATTATCAAAAATTGTGGGGTCCCTGTAAAATTTTTTCCAACAATGTGGATGCCGGTGACTTTTGAAATGACCTCCTTAGTGACAGTAAAGGTCTTTCCCTCTATCTCCATGCTTTCTTCATTCCATCTTTTCACGAAGATGTCAGTGACTACTTGCTTACTGCCATGTAACCTTTCAATGAAGGTTGTTATTCCCCTTTCTGCAGAGTGTTCTAGACCTTTGTGCATCTCTTCCATTTCACATTGTCATTTGCGGGCTCCCTTCTATGTCTTTCCCCCACCATCATGCTGATTCAAATTTTGGTGGTTCTCTGGTGTGACTGAAAACTTTTGTTGTGTTTCTTCTTGCCAGTAGTCATTTTTAGCTTTCTTCTTTTTTCTTTTTTTGTTCCTTTACGCATGTATGCAATTCTTGGGAATGAATACCCAAAAAGTGTGTGGAGGGGGCGCATAGTAATTAGCCTTTATGTCCCTCCAGTACATACCATTTATGGAATGGCACATCTAAAAATCCCCATTACTTATCATATTTACCATTTATGATTCCCTCAGTTCCTTGGAGTTTGGCCCTTTCAATTAAATCCTTCACCTCATGAGGGAAATCTCCACCATGATGCCATCTCATCATTGCTTCCATTTTAAATGATAAGTTGGCAAACCAATCTGCAACATAGTTGGCTTCAATGTACACGTGGGATATGTGAACCACTTCAAATGAGTTGAGGAGGGCCCACATTTCTACGATCATGTTGGATATAGTCCACGAAGGGGAATGGTTGAATTTTAAGCAGTTGATGATATTCATGGAGCCTCCTTCAAGCCAGAGTTTTTTGATCCCTATATCCTGGGCTAGTTTTGTGACTTGGAGGGTCATACTTGCTTTAGCAAAGTGGTTAGTTTGACACCTGAGAGGTAGGATGACAATAGCAGAGCCAAAACCAAAACAATTACTGATAACACCTCCACTATCCGTCAAGCCAGGATTCACTTTGGCCACACCATCAAAGTTTACTTTGAACCATCCTTCTGGGGGACAACTCTAGGTACAGTTCTATCTTTTGTTTTGGGCGACATCCTTGACCTTTCCTGCAAAATGGTTAGAGCCACCACAATAATAATTTTTTTCTTTCATAGTGAAATGAATCTTTCCAAAGATATTTTTGGGAGGAGAGGAGCTATCATGCAATATACGATTGTTGTGTTCTTTCCAAACTCCCCAGTAGAAGTGTGGAATACTCTGGGAGCAAAATTATCGAAAATCAAAATTAAACACAGAAAAAGCCCATTGAGAAAATATTTTAGGGAAAGATAGGGGAATGCACCAGGAAAGATCCAGAGTAGAAAGGAGGAGATTCCAGATGTTACTTACAAAAGAGTAGTGAATAAATTGGTGATCAATTGATTCTGCTTGGCATCTATAGAGCACACACTTGTTGGGGATCTGGAAGCCTCTATTGATGAGATTATCAACTATCAGAATGTGATTATGAATCAAGAGCTAGAAGAAGACATTGATTTTGGGGGTAAGGCCAGGGATCCAGGCTTTAGCCTAATGTGGTTTAGAAACCTGAGTCTGAGACAACTGCGAGGAATAGGTAGAGGCCACTATGTAGTTTCCATCTAGAGAGCTTTCCCAAATGAGCTCATCCTCGGAAGAGGATAAAGAGGCCCCATTGAGGGCTATCATTAGGGGAATCATTAGTATGAAATTAAAGTTAATCCCTATTATCAAGGGGTTTATGAACTAACATAAGAGATGTTTTCTTCACAAAAATCCTTAATATTTCACAAAATGCTTTTTATGAGAAGGTACAATGGGACTTTGCCAATTCATGATATTTTTTATTCTAATTTTTGTGAGAATATTATGAGTCTGAATAGAGGTAAGGGAGGTGTTAATATATTTCACCTACTACTTGCATTGAAGTATAATAGGATTCAAAATGAGATAATTTCACTAATAATTTTAGGTGCTCATAGATACTTGGTGACTTGGGCACTAAGGTTGGGGTTATCTTTGGATTAGTTACATTTGTTGAGATAGTTACTCTTTGATGTTATTTTAGTAGAAATATCAAGGAGCTTTCATCTAGATATAGATTCTAGTTTATGATGGAATTGAGAGGAGATTATTCGTGAAGTGAGTCATGATGAATTGATTACCTTAGAGAAGCATTATTATTTCCAAATCTTAATTGATTCAATATGTTGCACCCTATCTTATGATATTTCTAATACTTTTACCATTTATGTTAATGTGTGGTAAATATACATATGAGCCTATGTGTACATCAGATATACATGTTTTAAAATGAGAACATGTAAATATAATGATTATAATTAATATTTTATGATATATGATTATCTCTCTTGTTCAAATATATAGGATGTTATTTATGCAATAGGCTAATTACTATTGTGGTCACTAAATTGGATGTAAGATGATTAACCTATGAGATAATCACCTTAATTTGCTTCTAGACATGAAAAGTAAAACTTAATTTTCTTCTAGACATGAAAAGTAAAACTTGAGGGGAAAAGGGATAGAAGGAGTGCTTGAAAGTGAAAATGCTTGAAAGAAAACTACCTACTAGGTAATACACCAAAATTAGGTTATGAATTATAGCATAGAGGGATATAACCAATGAAAGGCTTAGGTCTAGTAGGTCACAACTTACTGAATAGGCTTGCATAAGTGTTTCATAGGAGGGCCTGAACATAAGACACAACCTATGACCTGCAAGCGGACATTCACTTCTGCAACTTGGTGTAGGATTGAGACAAGACTATTAGGGGGCTGAAGTATACCCACAAAAACATCTAAATCAGATCAAACACAATAACATACATAATTACAAAAAGTAAGAGGGATTAGGAACCCTAAGTTTCCATTGAAAACATGCATAGACTTCAATTCATTAAGAGATGATCCAAACAAGGAAGCATAGGGACATGAAGAATTGTCACAAAATACCTCTCCACTATTTGAATAATCAATGGGAGATTACAAAGAGTAGAAGACCAGAGGGTAGAGAAGATACTGCAAATAGCCTTTTGAGAAAGGATGACTTTCTTTCAAAAGTGGACTCTCTCCTTTACAAAATGTGAACTCTCTGAGCACTAAGGCTCCATAATATAATATATAAATCTCAACTACACACAGGAAGGAGTCAAAAACCTAACTAGGGTTATATATTTTTACAATACAATAATCAAACCCTAAAGGTACTGATGACCTATCATCAAATTCTGAGAATGTCTGGCTGATCAGAGCATATCCTTCTTTGCATGTACATCTCCTTACTGAGTCCACCTATAGACACAACTGACTTGATCCATCTACCCACCTACAACTCCACTAAGTCATGAAGGCTAACAATTTGATCTTATTTCCCTAAGTAACAGTACCGTTCAAAAGGTGGTGCCAACTCTTCTAGCACCTCCTGTCATGAAAATGTGGCAAAGTACCCTACAATGCCGACCATCAGTCACTTCTATCATCTTCACAACCACAACCATCCCGAGAATTTATTTCCTGAGCTACCCGATGTCATGCATGGTCAAAAGAGTAGAAGAATAGAAAAACCCTCATAGAGATATTCAAATTCAAATCATAACAGCTAGCAGGTCTGAAATTAAAACATGAACGTCAATGAGAAACCTTTCCCGGTAGATGAATGGCTACGATGCACTTGAAAATAGCTATGAACCTCCTTGAAAATTCAATGTACACCTCGGCATGCTTGGACCAATGAGAATCAAGCACGTCGGGACACCTATCATTTTGGCCCCACCTCAAGCTTTTCTTTCTTAAGTCACTCGGTGACTACATGACCAAAGACTTTTCTCTAAGTCATGAAGAACTTCTCATAACCCTAGTTTGGTTAAGCGACTACGCAAACAAAGTGGTTGCTAAATTTCTAAGTCTTTCGGCTAACCCTGGTTAAGTTTGGCGAACAAGAGAGAACCCCTAGTCACTGATTCGCGGAACCTTGCTAACCCTGGGCCCATTTGCCACTTGACAATCTTTCATTCACCTCGACTACTTTGTAGGGATACACCTCAGCACCTCTCTAACATCAAACCCACTGAGAACAAGATTTCAATCTAATGGCAGACACATGATCTCATGTGCCTTGAATATTCCTTTCGATCATGCACCAGTCATAGATCCTTTTAGAATTGGGATCCCACTGACACACAGGTCCACTTGTAAGTCCTCATCAGCACATGACAACCAATCATATTCGAGCAAGCCAGCAACACGTGATACTAGCCCCACCTAAAATTTATCCTTACTTCGGCCAATATGAAGATGACATATCACCCTGACTTGGCATTGGACCCATTGAGAGGACTTGAATACTTGGCAGATTGAATAATGGGCCGATGATCGCATGTGTCAAAAAACCTCTTCGCGAAGATATGCCAGTCATCGATCTTCATCCATCTGACATCCCTACAGAGACTCTGACATGGCCCCACTGACAAATCTTAGTCATCGCTATGTGGACCAATAGAAGATGAGAACATCAGCAAACGAGGGCCCACCCACAAGGCTCTGACAACAAAGTGAAATTGATGGTTAGTGCATGATCTCGTGGCTCCTACTAGTATGGATGAACTTATATATCTAAATCAAACTGTAAAGAGACATATTAATTACAAAAACTTAGATCATTTACTTACAATGGATGTGGAATAATAGAGATCATTTTCTAATGTTCAACCTTTAAGTCTTGCTAAGAAGAGGTCAATGAATAGGATAGCAAGAGAAATATTGACTAAATTTGATAATTTTGAAACACTTGAACAAGCCCAATTTCTTTCAGTTATACTTATTAAAAAAAAGTTGGAAGATAGATTAAAATTATTGGGTATAGACACAACATCAAAGAAGAGAAAAGTTGTTGACATGTAAATTGATATGATTGAAAATCTTAGGAAAGGTTTGAACTAGGTAGGGAAGTGATTTGAACTAAAGATAAGACCATTAAAAGAAGAGTTATGTTGACATCCATTGTAGGTAACACTATGCCCCAAAATAGACAAATATCTTTAGTTTCATCTCAGATTGGTTTTAGTAGGAAAACAATATCACGATATGTTAAGAGGAGAATTCTTTTGGATGATAGTACCTTGGAAGGCAATTGGGAAATCATGTGTAGATGTCCTTGTTCTAATAGGACTAATGAGGAAATCAAGAATCTGGTCACATTATTTTGGAATGATAATACTTGTCCTTCATCAAATGATAGATATGTTATCACACATAGAATTGCAACTAATCAATATGAACATCATACCAAACATTGGTTAGACACAAAAAAACATGAAATGTATGTGTCATTTTGTAGTTCAAGTCCTAATATAAAGATTGCACATACATTGTTTGAAAAATTGAAGCCATATTATGTCAGGAAAAACAAAGTGTTTGAAACTTGTTTTCATCATTATCATATTGAAATTGATCTCCACTATTAGGTTTTTCGAAAGTTTTTAGAAGACACTTATGGTTTTGAATATGCTCCTCCTACTAGATGAAGTGAGTTCATCTCATCCATTTTATGTGACAAAAGAGATGATGCAATTCGTCAACTAAATTGCATAAAAGGAATATGTGAAACATGTGCACTGATTTTTCTCTTTTTCCTTTAAAAAATGAAAATATTGATGTAACAAAGATGGTAAATTGATAGTTACAAATATTTTAAGAATGAAACAAAATTTGGGAAAGAATCTAGAAGATTAGAATATGTTGAAGAGGAACTAACTGTTGGAGCATTTATGGACAAATTTTTAAAAATTGATTCAACCCTATATTCATCATGTTTTTTTTGCTAAGTGGAAAGAAAAACAATGCCAAATACTGAGAGAAAATTTCCCACTTGGAATTATTCTATCAATTGTTGATTTCACAAAAAACTATTCCTTTGTTCATGAAAAGGAGGTTCAATTAGAAAACTATTTTTTAGATCATATTACTATTAGCATCGTACATGTGTGTTATCGACATGCACAGTTAGATTTGGATGGTATTCAGAGCACATTTGAAGTAGGGGTCATCAAGAAGGAATATCATTTTTATATAATTGATGATAAAGAGCATGACATTCATTATGTAAAACATTGCTTCAAGATGTTTGTTGAAAATTTGAAAGAAAGACACATAAAAATTGATAAACATAATGTATGGTTAGATAGATGTGCTGCACAATTCAAATCATCAGAACTATTTTATGCACTATGTAGATATTAGCGTAATGAAAACATACCACATGTCTGGAGTTTCTTTAAGAGTGGACAAAGAAAAGGTGAACATGATGGTGTTGGAGCTCGCATCAAATGTGCTCTACAAAAGTATCAAATGAATTATAAGGGATTTTGTATAAAAAAATGCACATGATGTTGTTGAATGGTGCAGGACACATTTCACATCAAACCAGGATGGCACATCATCATGAATGACTCAAGCAATATCACATAGAGAATTTTGGGAGATAAAAGGTATGCATGTGTTTCTAAACTATGATTGTGTGATATATATATATATATATATATATATATATATATATATATATATATATATATATTCTTGTTTAAATTTTACATTCTTTATTCAAATTTATAAAATGAAATTCATATCATATATGCATGTTTTCAGGTGTGGATAGAAAAATTATGCATGTTTGCAAGAGGTTAGAAAAGACGCGATCTTTGCATTCACTTATGAGTACAAATTGTCACAATTGGACATAGAGAGAGAGAGAGAGAGAGAGAGAGAGAGAGAGAGAGAGAGAGAGAGAGAGAGAGAGAGAGAGAGAGAGAGAGAGAGAGAGAGAGAGAGAGAGGGCATGGACAGAGTATTAAAGAGTTTGGTGAGAGAGTCATAATGGGCATGGGGAGAGACAAAGTTTTAAATTTTTCTAACATTTTCTAATAATCTTCTAATTTTTTCAAAGGTTTTGAATTTTTCTAAATTTTACTAAAGTTTCAAGGTTTTATAAATTTTCCTAAGGTTTTATTTTTTTCTAAAGTTTTTAATGTTCTTAATTTTTTGATAAAAATAATTTTAAAGTAACATTTTGACATTACTAATTAAAAATAATTTAAAAGCAAGTACTAATATTACTAAAATACTAAAATTTTATAATATTTTCTAACGTTTACTAACATAATTTTGTAAATCAATTCTAATTTTTTAAATTAAAAATTATCGAAAATGAAATAACTATTTGAAAATAAAAATTGGACTAAAATAATTTATAAACATATAATTTACAATAAAAAATAATTAAAAAAAGGAAAAATGTGTGTACCTGGAATATATAATAGCCGAAGGAGGTGGAATAGAAGGAAAGGAGGACAAAGTCAATGAGTTCATGATGAGGTCATCAGGGGGTTTGTTCCAACTCTAGGGTCTACAAGCTCTCAGTGAATAGTAATTGTGAAAATAACCCCTTCGCCAAAAATTTGTAGGGAATCCGACGTAGCGGGTCTTCGGGGGAAGAGGGTCTTCGCATCAAGACATCATTATCCCTTCGACTGAAGTACCCCACGTCAGGTTCTTTGGGTGAAGGGGTTGTACCTCTTTGTCTGAAGACTTTAAAAAATTATTTTTTTCACCTGACCAAAAATCCTTCATCCCCAAAAGTGGGACTCACTTTTGTGGGTTCATGCCCACCTCTCTCATGAGACTACCATTGTATAAGAAGATGATATGTTGAAGAGGTTGATATGATTGATAATGACACTTACCCTCCTATCCATTTCAATTACCTTTCATATAGAGATGAGGCATTAATGAGTGATATTTTTCCCTATCCTAAAGTATCCCCTATTCATGAATAGACTTGGGAAAAAGGGGGTAATATACTTAATTCCCTCCCTTCTACAAATGGAACCTTAGAAAATAAATATCCTAATCAAGTCAACACCAACTCCTCATTTAGTTCTTTTTCCAATACAAAAGGAACACCATCAAATCTTCAAGAGGATTATTAGGGAACATTAGAATTTACACCCACTTTTCATAGGAAAAACAAAATCCTCAAATTTGAGATTCATACCCCTTACTTTAACAAATGTATGGATATTGATTGGGGCTCTTAAAATTTCAATCCAATTTCACCTAAGGGTGACCCTTATCACTTTTATATTTTAAACCTTGATGATAGACACGGTATAGGATGTGTGCAACAAAGCATCAAGACCCATGTTAAACATACATCACAATTGTCCAAAGAAGCTCTAGGTTAAAAAAATCCCCATTCATCCCATAAATATATAAATTATTCTCCTAGTTTCTCATTGCAACAAGAGAACATTTTGTTTGAACCTTTCCAGGATAACTTGATTATTCCTCCTTTAAAAAACAAATGAAAAAATAGGAAAAAAAAGAAAACTAATCCTTCTATTTATATGTATCATCAAATTCATGGCCATAAGAGTAATGAATGTTATGATTTGAAGTGTAAAATTCAAGAATTCATTAATTTTTTTATGATTCAAATGAAACATAATAAATGAATGACACCTTTGTCTTGACCATTCTAAAAAGCATCTAAGTTCCTATTCTGTTGTTCGTCACTATGTGGAAATGGTAGCAAATCCTTTTGAGGGCTCATTGTCATTCATGGTGTTGAAATTTTAGGTGAAACCATACTTTGTGAGAAAAATAATAGTCCTTCTTATTCCCTATCTCAACACTTGTGGGGCGAGGATACTATTTCTATCTCCTATCTATTCCAAGGGACCATTTTCTCCCTTTTTCAAGTTGTGTCTTTTATAACATGATACCCTTTCTTGCATATATTTTGTTTTTCTACATAAGTATTTTCTCTTTTTCAAGAGGTTTACATCCTTTTTTACAACCTTTTCTTTTCTTGAAAGCGCATGTCTAGTATAAATGACCTTTCACTTAGGATGGATTTAATATGTTTTCTTTTTCCAAGTATTCCCTTACATAGCAATAGGGAAGGTATGTATAATTTATTTTCCTCATATTCATGCTTGTGAGGCAAGGCATATGCTTCAATTTGCTATCTTTACAAAAGATTCACTATCCCTTTATTGACTTGTTTCTTTTGTAACATGATGTCCTTTCTTGCATTGGCTTGTTTATTTTACTAGAGGATTTTTCTCCTTTACAACTGGTTTACATCCTCATTTACAACATTTTCCTTGCTTGAAAGTTTATGTCTATTATAAAAGATCTATCTCTTAGATTATATAATGTGTTATATTTTCCCTTTCCTTCACCCTTGGAGGGAAATGTTTCATTTCACAATCTCTTATTCCTTTCTAAGGATCCATTTTTTATTGGTTATGTGGTATTTTTTTGTTATATAATATCCTTTCTTGCATGGATTTTTTTATTTTACATGAGGATCTTCTCTTATTCAAGAGATTTACATCCATTTTTACATCATCTTCCTTTCTGAAATCACATGTCTATCATAAAAAAATTCTATTAGTTGGGATTTCAAATGTGTCATATTTAATTAAGAATCACATTTTCACCTAGCAATAGGGGGCATAAAAGGGTGATTATTGTTCTCCTCCCCCTCACTTCATCTTGATTTTTTTTTGGTTTTCAAGAAGTCCTCCTGGAGGTAGATGTTTGATAATGAAGATATCTTCCTTCCAAGGGTCTCTTTCCACTTGCTGCAAGATATCCTTTTACAATTATATTTTTCTTGGATAGCAAGGGTCTTTCTTCTTTTATAAGGATAATGAATACATTATTTTCTTAATTTCATATATCCTTTTTGTTGGAAGTGGGTACCCTTGTTCACTTTTTCTGAAGATATCACCACAGTCTTTTTTTTCCATCTTAAGGAGAGGGAATAAATGTTTCCATCTTAAGGAGGGGGGATTCACTACAAATAGACCACATCTATCAATATCCTACAACATCCTTAACATAATATACATGAAAACACTCAATAACCATATGAGAATATGCAATTATACTCTCTCTCTTTTTTAGCCTTGTAAAAAAAGGTAAATTAAACTCAAAATATTTATATTTTACCTCATAATCCTTTTTTGCCCCAACATCCTCTTCATTCTCATCTTTATCATCTAGAATATTTTCTCATTCCACTATTTCAATCACATCTTCTTCATCCTCTTTATTTACTATAGCTACAACTTTCTCCTCTATTGCATTGAACAAGTTTTCAGTCCTCTCAATGTCTTCCTCAAGAGACTCTTTCTCTTCATTAGGCTCCTCACCAATCACTAGAACTTTATGCATCAGTAAACACTCTATCTTAACCATATACTCCTCTACTATATTTATGTTATACAAAGGACATTTCTTTGCAACTGGGTATATGCACAAAGATGGGGGACCAAAAAGATGCCACTTTTCTTTTTGGTCCCCCATCATGCATAGTGCATACGCACTAAAGGGCATGTGCCCTATGGCTTGGGTTTCCAAAGCCTTAGGCTTGGGCAATCCAAAACAAAGTGTGTGCGCCCTATAGGGTGCACACCCTTTGAAAAAAGCCTTCTTAAATCTTGCTGCGGGTCGGAAAGCTCATTTTTCTTCCCTCAAACCTGCGTTTGCAGCTAAGAAGGGCTTCCCAAGCACGCACACACTCTTCTTTTGGCTTGTGAATCCATTGTTTTCATTCATCCATCCATCAAATGGCTCCATGATATCGTCAAGTTTGATCTGGAAGAAGAGGTAAGTGATTTTACAATCCATGCCTCTTATTTGTTTTAAAATTTTAGTTTTGTAGCAATTTGTTTTGTAGAAATTTGTTTTTGTTTAAATTTGTGTGTAATGAATATTTTAAAATCTAGTTTTTTAAATTGCTAGGAAGAAATAATCTTCCTCAACCAAACCCTCCACCAAACTCTCCACCAAATCCTTTGTCTCCTCATGAAGAACCGAATGAAGACATAAATGAAGAAAATGAACCTCAATTGTCTCTACCAATTGAGAAACCTCCTCCTAGAACACAAGAAAATTTGATGAACCAAATTGAAAGAGGGAAAAAATAATTAAAATCTTTAATTACTAGGTTAAAAGATTCTAGTGATACAAATCTTGGAAGGGAAAGACTTGCAAAATCATTGGAAGCAATCTTGACCCACGTAAGCTTGGTTAGTGGGTAAATTAATTTATGGCGGGATAAAAGAGAAGAACAAAAACAATATTATGCCAATAAATTATCTTATGCAAACATAAAAAATAAAAAAATCACAAAAGATGACATTTGCAAGCTATTTAAAAAACCAAGGGACACATATACTCTTAGAACTACAACAAGGAGGTTCCCAATGCATTGGTGCTTAAATGAAGACATTAAATTTTTTTTTTGGTAGAGATGGTGGATGGTCTTTGATTTTCCTCCTTGTAACAATCATAAGGTTCCTATATATTTCTTGAGGAAACTCTATTGCGAGTTTGTACTCAAGGAGGTGCCTAATTATTTTGACTATCTAGATTCTCAGGGTAGAGGAGGGGGGTCATCATTTGATCAAGTGGGGGCACATCATGACCCTAAAACACCTAGGATTCCTATTGGAAAGCCACAGATGGATCATGTTACTATTCCTTCCATTGTGAAGGAACATGTAGAGGTGAACACACTAGGCATGATTAGTGCTCTGACACAGACTCTCATTCAGTGTACCACTCCTTTGAGGGTGACCATGGTCAATCTTTGAGGGGGAATATTTGTCAGTCATATGGATACTTGTGCATATTTGGTACTAATGAGAGAGAGGAAAAGGATCCTGGAATGATGACTGATAGTTTTCTAAATATGACATTTGGCATTGACACATAGGTAAATATTTCCAAGTTCATTAAATTGCTTTAATCATATTTCATGTATAAAAGAATAACTAATTAATTTAGTATCTATTGATTATGATGAAAATTCAGGACAAGAGTGTTAGTGGTGGTGGAAGTGGCAGTGGTAATGATCCCAATGTCCCCTTCTACACATCATCATCAATTCCACAAGTATGTATCAAATACAACATTTTAATTAATATATTTGAATATTATGTAATTATATGAATAATTCTATCATAACTTATTGTGCATGTGCATTAGATGTTCACTGGTGGACCATCGACATTCACAACAGACAGGGAATGGCATCATGCCACTTTCCTTGAGGTATCTTTATTTACATGTTAATTTGATTTACTTGATTATATTTAATTAATAAATGAATGAATAACTAAATTACTACACAAATTATGATCAAAATCCAGAGTCACGATCATCACATTCTTTCACCTAGTTTTGTGATGTCACCATTGAGTCAACATGTATATATGTAATAATGCATTATAATTAACATGTCAGTAGTATGTTCTCATATGAATGGTTATCTTATAATTTTCCATGTACATGTGCACTAGTTGAATGTTAGAGCTTCGACTTCAACATCGCACACTGAAGGATGTAGTGGAACCTTCATGGAGGTATCATTTACTCATTAGTAGGGTTGTAAAAAATATATGTAATCTTGATAACTGCATAATACTTTTTTTGTTTCATTTTTAGTTATTGACATCAGAGACTCCTCCTTCTGTCTGTGATACTTTGGATCATGGAGTAGCTACAATAGTAGCTAGTTCTGAAGTACTAAATGAGGTATGAAAGAGATCAGTTAATTTTAATTGTTATTTTAATAGTTTGTATTGAATTTTATCATGATATTCATGTATCTATTTTAATTATTATTTTGATCATTATTGTAGGGACTTATTACTCCAGATCACCAGCATGCACCTTCAATGGATGAACATAGTGACTATTTGCTAGCGGTAAGTGAATATTCAATTTTATATCATTGTATAATTCAATTTTGATGTATATTAGTTATTGATGCTTAAAATTTTTTTTATCAGCTTGAACTACAGAAGAGTCTAGATAGGAGGATGAGTAAGCACACTCGGAAGACTAGGGCATCCACTGCATCTCCATTGATGCGACGATCAAAGACAACTCAGGACTTGTTTTCTCCCCCTGGCAGGAAAGGACTAGATTAGGGATATGGATTGGATGCCTATATGGCATTAGTGGACATATTTTTTGTATATTGTATAAGTGATACGTTGTACATCCATTTGGATTTGAGGAAGCCAATTTAACTATATTGAATATATTCAATGTATGACATTATTGGACATATATATTTAGCTTCATGCCCTACGAATATATATTTTTATGTTTTAGGTATGTAATTCATGTTTTTGGTGTATTGATGTATACTAATTTATGTTTATGTGGATGTCTTATGATTTGTAAATTTCCCATGCCTTATAGTCATGCTTGTATGTTTATTGATGTATGTTCAACTTTTTGATTGTGCTACAAATGCTGGTCACTATCCTTAACAATAGTCAATTCCTTGAATATAATAATAACAAAAGTAATGAAATGAATGCAGAAATGTATAAATATAACATAAGGCAATATTTATACATCACAACCTATCCAAGATCATGTATAATCAAACATTTATATTTGTTGGTGTGTTGCTTGTTCTATAGGATAGTCACAATATAAAGACATGACCTCGAACAGGTGAGGCAACATATGGCAAGGTTGTCATCTATTGACCCCAATACAAGGCCTATTTTGATCTGTGGGTACACTAATGTTGGCAAGAGTTCTTCCATTAATAACATTACTACGGTGGATGTGGATGTGAAACCTTATGCTTTTATAAACTAACTTCTAATTTTCCCATAACTGACTGATTATTAATGACAAACATTAGAATACATATTTGCACTCATCCTACTGCTCACCTCGGAGTCATCGGTGGTGTTCAAATGACTGTGTGTGCCAAAAAAAGTTGTCAGTAGCATTTATCCAGTAGTTCAAAGTTGTTGGAACAAATGGTTCGATGCTACGACCGATGGTTTGAATGATACACAATGTTGGCCATTTGAATTGAAGAACACTATGAGTTCTAACATCGACTACAAATGTGTTTCCAAATATAAATGAACTTGAACCTCCAAAAATTGAGATAGGCTATTGTAGACCTCAGTAACAAGGTCCCATAGCACCTGACAGATTGATGCTACCTCACACGAGCTTTGAGATATGACCCTACAAAGATTGCTGATTTCATGCTTAAGGGACCTTGAGAGACACTTCAGCCTAGAGTTGTTGCTAGGGTTCAAACAACTGTGTGTGCCAAATGAGGTTTCCCCTAGCATTTAACTAGCCATTTTGAGCTATTATAATAGACACTTCGATGCTATGATTGACGGTTGGAAAGATACACAACATTGGCCATTTGAAATGAGGAATACTGTGAAATCTAACATCGATCAAGAATGTGTCTCCAAATATAAATGAACTTGAATCTCTAAAAACTGAGATAGGTTATTTTAGGCCTCGGCAACATGGTCTTATAACACCTAGTGGATCGATTCTACCTCGCACGAGCACCCAGATATGACCCCACAAAGATTTCTGATTTCGTGCTTAAGTGACCTTGAGGGACACTTCGGCTTGGAGTTGTCGCTGGGGTTCAAATGATTGTGTATGCTGAATGAGGTTTCCCCTTGCATTTACTCAGCCATTCAAAGTTATTGGAATAGATGGCTTGATGCTACAACTGATGATTGGAAAGATACACAACATTGGCTATTTGAACTAAGGAACACTGTGAGTTTTGACATCGATCAAGAATGTGTTTCCAAATATAAATGAACTTGAATCTCTGAAAACTAAGACAATTTTTTGTAGGCCTCGGCAACATGGTCCCATAACACTTGACAAATCAATGCTACCTTACAAAAGATCTGACATATGACCCCGCAAAGATCCCTAATTTCATGTTGTTGGGACCTTGAGGGACACTTTGGCCCATAGTCGTTGATAGGGTTCGAACGACTGTGTGTGCCAAAAAAGGTTTCCCCTAGCATTTACTTGGCCATTTAGAGCTATTAGAATAGACAATTCAATGATATGACCGACGGTTGGAAAGATACGCAATGTTGGACATTTGAACTGAGGAACACTATGAGTTTTGACATCGACTGAGAATGTGTTTCCAAATATAAACAAACTTGAATATCTAAAAAATGAGATAGGCTATTGTAGGCCTTGGCAACACGGTCCCATAGCACCTAATAGATTGATGCTACCTTGCACGAGCTCCGAGATATGACCCCACAAAGATTGTTGATTTTATGTTGTTGGGACCTTGAGGGACACTTTGACACAGAGTCATCAATGGGGTATGAATGACTATGCATGATGAATGAGGTTTCCCCTAGCATTTATCTGACCATTCAGACCTATTGGAATGGATGGTTCGATGCTACGACTGATGGTTGGAAAGATATGCAATGTTGGCCATTTGAACTAAGGAACACTTTGAGTTCTGACATCAAATAAGAATGTGTTTCCAAATATAAACAAAATTGAATCTCTAAAAACTGAGACAGACTATTGTAGGCTTCAGCAACATGGTACCATAGAAAATGAAGGATCCATGCTACCTCACATGAGCTCTGAGATATGACCCTGCAAAGATCACTAATTTCATGCTTTTGGAACCTTGAGGGACACTTTGGCCTAGAGTCATCGATGGGGTTTGAACAATTGTGTGTGCAGAATGAGGTTTCCCCTAGCATTTACCTAACCATTTGGAGCTATTGGAATAGACAGTTCCATGCTAGGACCGATGATTAGAAAGATACACAAAGTTGGTCATTTGAACTGAGAATCACTTTGAGTTCTGACATCGACCGAGAATGTGTTACCAAATTTAAATGAACTTGAATCTTTGAAAACTGAGACAGATTATAGTAGGCCTTAGCAACACAGTCTTGTAGCACCTGACAGATCGATGGTACCTTGCATGGGCTTCGAGATATGACCCCACAAAGATCATTGATTTCATGCTGAAGGGACCTTCAGAGACACTTCAGCCTAGAGTCATCAGTGGGGCTCAAACCATTGTGTATGCCAAAAGAGGTTGCCACTAGTGTTTACCTGACCATTCAGAGCTATTGGAAGAGATGGTTTCATGCTACGACTGATGATTGGAAATATATGCAACATAGGTCATTTCAATTGAGGAACACTTTATGTTTTGACATCGACCGAGAATGTGTTGTCAATTTTAAACAAAGTTGAATCTATGAAAACTAAGACAAGCTATTGTATGCCTCGGCAACATGGTCTCGTAGCACTTGACAGATTGATGCTACATTCAACGAGCTCCAAGATATGACCCTGCAAAGATTTATGATTTCATGTTCAAGGGACCTTGAGGGACACTTCGGCCTAGAGTCATCGGTGGGGATCAAATGACTATGTGTGCTGAATGAGGTTGCCCCTAGCATTTACCCTACCATTTAGAGTTGTTGGAAGAGATAGTTTGATGCTACAACCAATGGTTTGAAAGATACACAATGTTGGCCATTTGAATTGAGGAACACTTTAAGTTCTGACATCGACTGAGAATGTGTTGCTGATTTTAAGTGAAGTTGAATCTCTAAAAATTGAGATAGGCTTTTGTAGGCCCTAGTAACTCAGTCCTGTAGCACTTGATGGATCAATTCTACCTCTCATGAGCTTCAAGATATGACCCCGTAGAGATCAATAGTTTCATGCTGAAGAGACCTTGAGGGACACTTTGGCTTGGAGTCCTTGGCAGGGATCGAATGACTGTCTATGGTGAATGAGCTTGCCACTAGTATTTAACTAGCCATTCAAAGCTGTTGGAATAGATGGTTCATTTCTATGAATGACAGTTGTAAGGATACGCAATGTTGGCCATTTGAACTGAGGAACATTGTGAGTTTTGTCATTGACTGAGAATGTGTTTTCAATTTTAAATGAAATTCAATCTCTAAAAATTGAGACATACTTTTATAGGCCCCAATAACATGGTTTCGTAGCACCTAACAGATCAATGGTACCTCACACGAGCTTTGAGATATGACCCCACAAAGATCACCGATTTCATGCTTATACCCCTAATTTTCATATGCATGCACATTTGACAAATATCTATCCCAAGGTATCTATTTTTATCTTGCCAATCATCCTTGAAATTTTTATGATCTTATGCCATGTGCTCTAGCCTCTGCAAATTGTTTTATTCCCTGGTCTGTAGTTGAAAAAACTCAAAAAAGGTAGCCATTGCCAGGAAGTAACCCTAGCCCCTCATTCTATTTTCATGTTACTTTATCAGCCACTTATATTTCCTCAATACCCATGTGTGTAATTCTTCCTTCGGTTACCAGTTCTCTTATTCTTCTAGTGGTTACCTTTTCCTCTCGGTGAACTGGTGACTATAGTGTTTCTCCTAGTCAAAAAATAAAATGGCACTGCCCTAAAGCATTCAACGACTCTGCAAATTCCCTTTAGTCAGGCATTCACTAATTGAAACCCTAGGTTGGACTTTTGGTTTAGTGTTTCTGTGAATGCCTTGTTCACGTATTCTTTAGACTTAATCAAGATTAAGAATTCTATTCAACAACTGAGCAAATTTCCTTTGGCTGCACATTCACTAAGACTTCTGGGGTTAACTGATTTAAGTGGGGTCCCAGTTGATGAGATCAATGGTTTTTGTAAGATTTCATAGGGTCTATCAGAGGTTTGCGATCTTACAATAGTGATTGATCTTCCCTTTTTCTCAATGCTTCCTAATAGTGGGTCCATTGGGTCCATTGACACGTGGTTTGAGGTGTCCACTTCTAGTTGGCCGCAAGTTTGGTGACATGGAGAGGTGTTAGCGGGGCCCGATGGCTATCTTTCCTCAAGGATCTGATGGTTATCATGTGTTCACAAGGAATATTCCTTGCCCTTGCAATCATGTGACAATCGTTGATGCTGCTTTATTACCATGGCTCTGACAATGGGTCCTCTTTTCTGATGTGCTCACTCCTCATTGGCTAGGGTTTTGAACAGGTGGAAGTTTGTCAGTGGGGTTGGCTTCCTCAAAGGATTAAGTTTTGAGAAGGATTGATGATCATCATTATACTACTACCAAGGCAAGATGCATGCTATTTAAGCTAGTGGTATAACGACAATCATTTGATGAAGATAAAGAAGGCTGTGGGTCCGCGTTGTCAGATGGGCTGATGTGTAAGGCTTTTGATTGGTCTACATGGTGATGACTGGATTTTCAATGGGTCCATTTGTCAGAAGGGTCCCGGTCTAATAAAGATCTATGGCTAGCATAAAAGTGCAAGGAATCTTTTTGACATATGAGATCATGTGTCTGCCGTTAGATTGGAATCTAAGTTGAGGTGGGACCATGTCAAAACTTGCCGAGGTGTATGCCTATACAGCAGTCAAGGGAGAATAAAAGAATGACATGTGGCAGTTCTGGCCCCAAGGTTAAGAGTATTTCACGAATCTGCAACTAAAGAGCTTTTCCATGTTCGCCAGACTTAACCAGGGTCAACTAAAAGTTTAAATGATTCTAGGACTGAAGGAAAATTGGAACCTGAGGTAAATGCCAAGTTAGTTTTGTAGTCAAGTGCTGAGCCTGGGTAAAAAGGAGGATCTAACAGCTGCATTTTAAATTTGGATTAAAGTTTGAATGCCGACTCTTGATAAGGAATTTTAGTGCCACCTATGACCATTTTATCATTTTTTGAATACAAATATCTCACAGTATTAGATTTTAGCAGTTATGGTGAGCCTGAGTTGCAAGTAGGTAGATGGATCATGGCGGCTAGATTTTTTATAGGTATAAACATGAAATGGACATGCAAACATAGATATCTGATCAGCTGGGATATTTTTATGTGCATTTATGGCTAAACTTGATAGAATTAGGCTTTTATTATTATATGTAGATTAATGTAACCCTAATGAGGTTTTTCTCCAGCCTGTGTGCCAAATGGAGATGTATATATTGTTTTTTGGAGCTTTTAGTGCTCAAGGAGCTTACTTTTTGTAAAGAGAAAAATATCTTTTCTTAGAAAGCTATCTGTGACATTTTTCTATCCTCTGGTTTTCTACATTCTGTAACCTCCCATTGATAATTTAGATATTGAAGATATTTCATGACATTTCTCATGTCCCTATGCCTTTTTGTGTGAGTTATCCCTTAATGAATTTAGTATTTATATGTTTCTCAGTGATATCTTAGGGTTCTTGATCCTTCTTTCTTTCTGCAATTTTGTGTATTCTTGTGGATGATTTGATGTGAATGCTTTTGTGGGTATATTACAACCCCTTAGCAGTCTTGTCTCATTCCTATATCTAGTTGTAGAGGTGAATGTTTGTTTGTAGGTCATAGATTGTTGTCTAACTCTAAAGAGTGTTATCATTTGTGAAATAATCTCTTTTCCTTGAATACCCTCTTTAATTTGCAGACCCTTCTATGAAATACTTATGAAAACCTATTCAGTGAGTTGTGGTCTAGTAGACTTAAGTTCATTCATTGAATCCATCTTTTATACGACAATTCATACCTTCATTTCAGTGCATCACCTAGTAGGTAGTTTGCTTTGAAGTTATTTCCCTTTCAAGCATTTCTTCTATCCCTTTCCCTCAAAAGATTTCCTTTTCATGTCTAAAAGAAAATTAGGGTGATTATCTAAGAGGAACCAGCCTAGAACCTAGAGGTCTCATCTCAGTTAGCATAGGTCCCACAACCTAGAGATGATTCCCATGTTATACTAGGTTATCAAGACTAAGAGAGCTTGAAACAAGGGTGCAAACTTAGTGTATAACAATTCTGGCATGCCCAGTGGGAGTACAAGAGAAGTTCATTATTTGAAGATTATGTTATCTCTGATATACAAATAGCATAATACAATCTTTTAGAAGTGTTCTATCAAGTATATCTGGTTACTCCACTAGTTTCAAAGATTTAAGCCAACCTTGTTTAAATTTTATGAGAAAGATTGAGACTAGGAGCTCAAAACCTACTAAATTTTTAGAGTTACCCTCAAAAAGAAGTCATAAAGGTAGGTCAACTCAAAGAACATCCCCTGCAAGGAGAGTTCAGTCTACACCACCAGATACTTTAGAAAGGAGACCGTTTCCCTTTCATTCCAAAAGAAGAGGTAGATTTCTAACTAGAGATCTAGAGGAGGATTCAAACCCAATAGCAAATACAGCTCATATAGTTGTCAATCTTCAGATTCCAACTCCTGCAATGGCTAGACAGTTTTCCTTTGCACGTTGCAACCAAGGAAGCCCCTTGGTATTTTCCCAACATCATGATGTGACCTTGGTGGCACTAAAGGGTATACCTAATTTCACAGGTGAAAGGAAGACAACTACTTTTGAGCACATAAGAGATGTGAACACCATCTACAACATACACAACATAACCCAAGAAGATGTGGCCACAAAATTATTAGTAGCCTCTCTAAAAGGTAAGGCTCTTGAATGGTTTAGAACTTTAACTATTGGTTGTATTAATTCATGGGATGAGTTAGGGGATGCATTAAGTAAGCATTTTGAGGACAAATCAGATAACTTGTCTCTAGTTGAGCAGTTAACAACTATTAAGAGAGACCCTCAAGAGTGAATGACAGATTACAATAGTAGATTCCTTAAGACATGGAATAGAATTCTAGCCTCAGTAAGGCAATCAACTAACCATGCTTTCCTATAATACTTGCAAAGTTTGAATGGTCAAATTTCTATCATGATCCAGTCTATGGGTGGTACTTCTTTACCCCAGGCTTTTGACATAGCTGTCAGGGCTAAAAATTGTCTGATTCAAGTAGGCATGATACAAAGAAGGCCTCCTATGCCTATTTTTCCTAGCCTTCAACCCATTGTACCTACACAAGTACCCCCATTTACCCCTATTCCCACCATACTAGTACCTTAGGCTAGTACTAGTGGCCAGGAGCCAATAGCTAGTTTCTCTCAAGAGTTACAAGAGATAAAGAATAGCCAATAGAGCAGTCAGCAAGAGATGAAAAATTTGTTGTAGACCTTGACTAAAGAGGTCACAAATCTAAAGAAACAAGGTCAAGGAATTAGACCACCATGTCAGCCATGAGGCCAAGGTCCTAATCAACAATATCAAAATCAAGGATAGCCTTATCAACAAAATAGGCCACAATACCAAGGGGGCTATCAAGGACAAAGGAAAAGTTTTAACCAAAGACCATTCCAGCCATATAACCCTGCACCTCTAAATTCTACAAATCTAGTGATAGATATGGTTCCTAGTCAAAATAATGTGGCTATGCATAATGAATGGTGTTTTCCTTGTAATTAGCCTCAAATGGATGGATGAACCAAGCACTAATGGTTCAGAATGCCTCACAAGCTCAATCAAAGGCTTCATCTAGTGTATCAGTTCCCCAACAAGAACCACAAGAGAATGAGACTGCTCTCTTTAATTGGGAGCAACTAGACTTGAATGGGGTCAATGATGAAGTTGCTTTTGTTGCCTATACAAGAGAAAAAAGGAGAGCTCAAGACATGGAAGGAGTAGATTCCAATGCCAAAGCCACTACATCTGCAGAGGCACTGCATCAAGCTACTCCCATCACACCTAAGGAGGCTCCTACCATCATAATCAAGGAAGGCCAAATTCAAAAAGAAGTGGAGCCCATCATGCCAAAGGCACAATAAAGAGTACACACTGTGACACCTTTTAATATCATAGACAACATGAAGAAGGTGAATGTCACCATGTCTATGTGGGACTCTTTGGCTATTCTGGGGTAGTTTGAAATTTTGAAAAAGGCCATAACTGAAGTAGCAACTCCTCAACTTGCAAAAGAAGCTACAAAGCTAGTGTTGGTTAACACTGATCAATAAAAGGAGGCTCTAAGTAGCAAATCCAAGGCCAATACCATGCAAGGTAGGAATTCAAAGCCACCTCTATTTTATGTATCTTTAATCATTGGAAAATCTTTAGCACATAATTGTATGGTAGATAGTGGAGCTACTAGCATTGTAATGCCCAAGAAGGTGGCTGACCAATTAGGACTAAAATATGAGCCCTTTCAAAAGAAGGTTACCCAACTTGATGGATCCTCAATCAATACTATAGGTGTAGCCAAGGATACCATTTTGATCCTACATACTAGTTGTAATTTCTCTATCCTCCTTGATATATATATTATAGATCTCCCTCCATTATTTGCTATATGTCTATCAAGGGAGTTTATAGCCAAGATAGGGGGCTATCTATCTTCTGATTGGTCTCACATGATATTTCATACAAGGTATGGGACTAAGGTCACCATTAAATCAGAACCATTGGCATCACACCATATAGAACCATATGTGTCCAATACCATCAATGTAAACTACCCTATATTTGATAACAGTGACTTCCAAACCATTAGTGAAGTAGACACTAAGATAGAAAGTATCCCTGATATTCTTCTAGAGGAAAGAGCTTCAGAAGCCCAAGAAAGTCTTGTTTGGGATTTTGGTTTGGGAAGTTATTTAATACAAGAAGGTGGATTCATAGAGAAAAGCCTTCTCAAGGAAGATAATGATTCAGAGGATCAGAACAATCATTTTTGGGAACTATTTTTTGATGGAGCTAGAAGTAGACACAGTTCTGGTGGGCGTGCTATGCTAGTGTCCCCAAAGGGAGAAAGGTATTACACTGCCTTTAGATTCAATTTCTCTTGCACTAGCAATACTGTAGAGTATGAAAGCCTTGTAAATGGACTAGAGTGCGCTAGAAAAAGAGGGCTTAAGGCCCTAAAAGTTTATGGTGATAGTGAATTAGTTGTTATCCAAGTGAGAGGGATAAGTGCAACCAAAAATGACACTTTAAAAGCATACAAGCATAGAGTTTGGGATGTAATTGAATATTTTTGTGCTTTCAATATTGTTGCTATCCCTAGGAAGCTAAATCAAAATGCAAATAGATTAGCTATTGTTGGATCTTAGTATGATATTCCAAATAGCATTTCAAAAGAAATGGATCAACATCATATCAAAGTGATTGTCAGACCCTCTATTCCTAATAATAATGTCAATTGATAGGTGTTTGACAATGATGAACAAATTCTCCAGTTCTTGTTTGAAGAAGATGTTTTTTCAAAGCATAATCAAGGTAGGTTATCACAAAATTATGGTGATCAAGTGATACAACTTAAGTCTAATAAGATGCCTAGAGGTCTTGTCACCTTAGAGACTATCTTCAACAAGGATGGTGAAGTTAAGAAAAATAAAGCTGGCCTAGTAGTTCAACAAGAACATTGTGTTGAATTAGAGTTGGAACCAAGTAAGAGTTTACAATTTGGAAAGATAAACATTGAATTGGAAAAGCAAGCTTATACCCAATTATTCAAAGAATTCAGTGATATATTTGCATGGAAATATGAAGAACTCAAAGGTTTTGATCCAGCCCTTGCTCAGCACACTATTGAGTTAGAACCCAATGCCAAACTGGTGAGGTAGAAGCAAAGACCTGTTAATCCCAAGCTTGAGCCACTCATGCATAATGAAGTACTCAAATTGATAGAAAGTGGTATCATCTACCCCATTAAACATACTAGTTAGGTTTCCAACCTTGTTCCTCTCAAGAAGAAGAATGGGGAGCTGAGGTTATGTGTTGACTTCAAGGATCTTAATAGGGCCTCTCTAAAAGACCGCCATCCATTACCCTCTATGGAAAAAATCTTACAATGTGTCTCTAGATGTGAGAGATATTCATTATTGGATGGCTATTCAGGATACAATCAGATCCTAGTAAATGAGGAGGATCAAAACAAGACTACATTTACAACCAAGTGGGGAACCAAGGCTTATCAAAAGATGCCCTTTGGTTTGTCAAATGCAGGTGATACATTTCAAAAGGAAATGAATATGGCCTTTAAAATCCTCATGTACAAGTTTTTACTGGCCTACTTAGATGACATAATTGTCTATTCAAAACATGCAACATATCACATCAAACATTTAAGGTAGATCTTTGAAAGGTGTAGAGAGTTTGGGATATCCCTTAATCCCAAGAAATGTGTGTTTGTAGTTCATGAAGGAAAACTATTGGGATATGTAGTATCCAAAGAAGGAATCACAATAGATCTTGAGAGAATTGCAGCTACCTTAACGCTACCATTTCCACATCATAAGAAAGGTCTCCAATCTTTCATAGGAAAGATTAATTTTGTTAGGAGGTTCTTGCCTAACATTGCAGATTTACTCAAGCCTTTGATAGCCATGTTAAAGAAGAGTTCAAATTCCAACTGGACTAAAGAATGAAAAGCTAATTTCTAGGCTATCAAAGAGGCCTTAACAAAGGTTTTTGCTCTCCTAAACCCAAACTTCAGTAAGGATTTTATCCTTTATGCTTATGGAGGGCATGATGCTATATCTACAATGTTGACCCAAGAAAATTCAGATGGATTGGAGCAGCCTATTGCTTTCTTTAGCAAAGGTTTAGAAGAGTATGAACAGAGATACTCTTTTATAGAGAAACATGTACTTGCTATGGTGAAGAGCCTTAAAAAATTTAGATATTTGTTGACCCATAGCAAGGTACACTTGAAGGTTACTCATCCAAGTGTCAAAGATTTTTTTCTTTCCAAGGACCTTAATGAGAAAAGAGCTGGTTGGATCACCAAGGTGATGGAGTATGACATAGATATTCAAACTACCAAGATGGTTAGAGGAAGAGGTATTTGTGAGCATTTGGTAGAGGATGAAAGTTCAAAGAAATCAGAGCAAATAGATGCATCTCTAGTGGTGCATTCTATAGAAGAACAAGCCAAGGCAACAAGTTGGTTGCCTAATATGATCAATTACTTAAAGATAGGACAATGTCCTGTAGGTTTGGATTTAGCAAAAAGAAGGTATTATAGATTGCAATCTGTTCCTTTTGTGTTGATAGATGAACTTCTCTTTAGAAAGGATCACAATGGTGTCCTTTTAAGATGCATTGATTCAGAAATGATAGTTGATGTCCTATTTGAATTTCATGATGGACCTTCTGGAGGTCACTTCTCTCCTAGGACAACTACTTTTAAAATCATGAGGGCCAGATACTATTGGCCATCTATCTTTAAGGATGGCCATGATTATGTGAGAAAATGCATCAAGTGTGCCATGTTGGCAATAAAAGAGAGGCTTGCAGCCTTGCCCCTATAGCCAGTCAGAATAGAGCAACCTTTCATGAAGTGTGGCATAGATTTTATTGGTGTGATGAATCCTCCATCTAGTGTAGGACACAAATGGATAATTATTGCAACTGATTATTTCTCTAGATGGATAGATGCCATTGCATTAATTGAGGCCAATGAGAGTGTTTTCCTAGGTTTTTATGATGATATAATTCATAGGTTTGGCACTCCTGATTCCATCATATCAAATAATGCATTGGTATTCACAGTCCTCAAAGTCTCAGAGTGGGTAGTCAAGAATGGCATCTATCTGAATACCAGTTAAAATTATTACCCTCAGGGAAATGGCTTAGCTGAATCAACAAATAAGAATTTGATTAGGATAATCAAGAAGACTATGTAAGACAATTAGAGGGATTGGCATACCAAACTGAGGTCTACCTTATGGCTGGATAGAATTACCCCAAATAAGATTATTGTTAATTCTCCTTACATGCTAGTAAATGGTAGAGAGGCCAAGTTGTCCATTTCAACTGAATTACTAGCTCTAGACTTGGCCACTCAATATGCCCTATTTGAGGAGGTAGATCCCTTACAGATCAAATGTGCTCAGCTCATGGAGTTGGAAGAATTCAGAGACAAATCTATGAAAGATATGGAATTCCATCAGATTTAGACAAAGAGGAGTTTTGATAAAAGAGCTAGGATCAGAAATTTTAAGGTTGGAGATGTAGTCCTCAAGTGGGATGAGTTCAGAGCCAAGCCTAGCAGACATAACAAATTTGATTCATTTTAGGGTGGACCATTTGTTATAACAGAGTGCAAGGGATCCAATGCTTTCTAGCTATCAACTCCTTAAGGAGGTGCCTTGCCTATCTCAGTAAATGTATTCCACTTGAAGCCCTACTTTGAGGTTAATCCCTCTCTGTAAATTTTTGTAAATATGTTTTTCCCCTGCTTTCTTTCCCTATTTTCTAGGTTAGTTTCTTGATTTTCAAGAAGTGCATGTGCACAAGTTTGTCTCTCTAGTTCCAGTTTTGTCTCTCTATCAAAGTTTTGTGTTCCTGAGATGACCCCATGCCCAATGAATTATGTCAAGGCCACTGGTTTTCCATGTCTAGTAGGCTGACATCCAGCAGAAATCACCAAAATGTTACCCTAATTTTCATATCAATGCAAATTTGGCTAATATCTATCCCAAGGTCTTTGTTTTTATCCTGCCAAGCATCCCTAAAATTTTTATGATCTTATGCCATGTCCTCTGGCCTCTAGAAATTGTTTTATTCCTTGGTCTATAGTTGAAAAAATTCAAAAAAGGTAGCCATTGCCAGGAAGTAACCCTAGCCCCTCATTCTATTTTCATGTTACTTTATCAGCCACTTATATTTCCTCAATACCCATGTGCATAATTCTTCCTTCAGTCACCAGTTCTCTTATTATTCCGGTGGTTACCTTTTCCTCTTGATGAACTAGTGACTGCAATGTTTCTCCTAGTCACCAAATAAAATGCTGGTGCCCTAAGCATTCAGTGACTTCATGGATTACCTTTAGTCGGGCATTTTCTAACTAAAACCCCAGGTTGGACTTTTGGTTTAGCGATTATGCGAATGCCTTGTTTGCGTATTCTTTAGACTTAACCAAGGTTAAGAATTCTATTCAGTGACTGAGCGAATTTCCTTTGGCTACACATTTGCTAAGACATTCAAGGTTAAGTGATTTAAGTGGGGTCCCAGTTGATGAGATCAATAGTTGTCGTAAGATCTCATGGGTCTGTCAGAGCCTTGTGATCTTATGACAACCATCGATCTTCCCTTTTGCTCAATGTTTCCTGACAGTGGGTCCATTGCCACATAGTTTGAGGTGTCCACTTCTGGTTGGCTGGGAGTTTGGTGACATGGAGAGGTTTCAACGGGGCCCGGTGGCTATCTTTCCTCAAGGATCTAATGGTTGTTGTGTGTTCCCAAGGAATATTCCTTTCCCTTGCAATCATGTGATAGCCATTATTACTACTTTATTTCCACGGCTTTGATAACGGGTCCTCTTTTCTAATGTGCTAACTCCTCATTGGATGGGGTTTTGAATAGGAGGAAGTTTGTTAGTGGGGTCGGCTTCCTCAAAGGATTAAGTTTCAAGCAAGATCAAAAATCATCATTATACTACCAAGGCAAGATGCACACTATTTAAGCTGGTTTTATAACAACAACCATCTAATGAAGATAAAGAAGGTCGTGGGTCTGTGTTGTCAGATGGGCTGATGTCTAAGGCTTTTGATTGGTTCATGTGGTGATGACTGGATTTTCAGTGGGTCCATTTTTTAGAAGGGTCCCAATCTAATCAAGATCTACAGCTGGTGTAAAAGTGCAAGGAATCTTTCTAACATATGAGATCATGCACCTGCCATTAGATTGGAATCTAAGCTGTGGTGGGACCATGTCAGAACTTGTTGAGGTGTATGCCTAAAAAGAAGTCAAGGGTGAATAAAAGAATGACATGTGGCTGTTCTAGGCCTAGGGTTAAGAGTATTTCATGAATCTGTGACTAAAGAGCTTTTCCATGTTAACCAGACTTAACTGGGGTCAACTAAAAGTTTAAATGATTCTGCGACTGAAGGAAAATGAGAACCCGAGGTAAATGCCAAGTTAGTTTTGTAGTCAAGTGATGAGCCTAGGTAAAAAGAAGGATCTAACAACTGCATTTTAAAGTTGGATTAAAGTTTGAATGCTAACCGTCGATAAGGAATTTTAGCACCACCTATGACTGTTTTATCATTTTTTAAATTCAAATATCTCACAGTATCAGATTTTAGCAGTTATGGCGAGCCTGAGTTGTAGGTAGGTAGATGGATCATGGCAACTAGATTTTTTACAAGTATAAACATGAAATGGACATGCAAACATAGATATTTGATTAGTTGGGATATTTTTATTTTCATTTATGGCTGAATTTGATAGAATTAGGGTTTGATTATTATATGCAGATTAATGTAACCCTAGTTAGGTTTTTCTCCAGCCTGTGTGCCAAATGGAGATGTATATATTATTTTTTGGAGCTTTTAGAACTCAAGGAGTTTACTTTTTGTAAAGAGAAAAATATCTTTTCTTAGAAGGCTATCTGTGACATTTATCCATCCTCTAGTTTTCTACATTCTATAACCTCCCATTGATAATTCAGTTATTGAATATATTTCATGACATTTCTCATGTCCCTATGCCTTCTTGTGTGAGTTATCCCTTAATGAATTCAGTATTTATATGTTTCTCGGTGATATCTTGGGGTTCTTGATCCTTCTTTCTTTTTGTAATTTTGTGTATTCTTGTGGATGATTTGATGTGAATTCTTTTGTGGATATATTACAACCCCTTAGCAGTCTTGTCTCATTCCTATACCTAGTTGCAGAGGTGAATGTTTGTTTGCAGGTCATAGATTGTTATCTAACTCCAAAGAGTGTTAGCGTTTGTGAAAGAATCTCTCTTTCCCTAAATACCCTCTTTAATTTTTAGACCCTTCTATGAAATACTTATGCAAACCTATTCAGGGAGTTGTGGTCTGCTAGACTTAAGTTCATTCATTGAATCCATCTTTTATATGACAATTCATACCTTCATTTCAGTGCATCACCTAGTAGGTAGTTTTCTTTGAAGTTATTTCCCTTTCAAGCATTCCTTCTATCCCTTTCCCTCAAAAGATTTACTTTTCATGTCTAAAAGAAAATTAAGGTGATTATCCAAGAGGAACTAGCCTAGAACCTAGAGGTCTCATCTTAGTTAGCATAGGTCCCACAACCTGGAGATGATTCCCATGTTATACTAGGTTATCAAGACTAAGAGAGCTTGAAACAAGGATGAAAACTTAGTGTATAATAGTGACCTTGAGGGACACTTTAGCCCGAAGTTGTCGGTGGGTATTGAACAACTATGTGTGGCAGATAAAGTTGCCACTAGCGTTTACCCAGCCATTCAGAGCTATTGGAATAGATGGTTTGATGCTACGACTAATGGTTTGAAAGATACACAACATTGGCCATTTGAACTTGAGGGACACTTTGAGTTCTGACATCGATCGAGAATGCGTTACAAATTTAAATGAAATGGAATCTCTAAAAACTAAGATAGGTTATTGTAGGTGCAGTAACATGGTCTCATAGCAACTGATAGATTAATGTTACCTAGCATGAGCACTAAGATATGACCCCACAAAGATTGGTGATTTCAAGCTTAAGCAACCTCGAGGGACACTTCGGCCCCAAGTTGTCAGCGAGGATCGAATGACTGTGTGTGGCAAATGAGGTTGCCACTAGTGTTTAACCAGCCATTCTGAGCTTTTGGAATAGATAGTTTGATGCTATGACCAACCATTTGAAAGATACATAATGTTGGCCATTTTAACTAAGGAACACTTTGAGTTCAGACATCGATCGAGAATATGCTGCCAAATATAAACAAACTTGAATATCTGAAAATTGAGACAACCTTTTTTAGGCCCTACCATTCAGAGTTATTAGAATAGATAGATCAATGCTACATACAATGGTTGGAAGGATACACAATGTTGGCCATTTCAACTAAGGAACATTGTGACTTTTGACATCGACCAATATTGTGTTGTCAAATTTAAACGAAGTTGAATCTCTCAAAATGGAGACAGGCTTTTGAAGGCCTGAGCAACACGGTCCCATAGAAACTAAAGGATCGATGCAACCTCACATGAGATCCTAGATATGATCCTACAAAGATCACTGATTTCATGCATAAGTGACCTTGAGGGACACTTCAGCCCAGAGTCGTCAGTGGTGACCGAACAACTGTGCATGGTGAAAAAGGTTGCCACTAGTGTTTAGCCAGCCATTCAAAGCTATTGGAATAGAAGGATCAATGTGAAAAATGACTATTGGAAGGATACACAATGTTGGCCATTTGAATTGAGGAACACTATGACTTTTGACATCGACCGAGAATGTGTTGCCAAATTTAAATGAAGTTGAATCTCTCAAAACCAAGATAGGCTTTTGAAGGCCCAGGAAACACGGGCCTGTTGCAACTGACAGATTGATGCTACCTTGTATGAGCCCCGAGATATGAACCCTCAAAGATTTTTGATTTCGTGCTTAACTGACCTTGAGGGACACTTTGGCCTGGAGTCATCGACAGTAATCAAATGACTATGCATGGTGAACGAGGTTTCCACTAGCATTTACTCAGCCATTTAGAGCTGTTGGAATAGATAGTTTGATGCTATGACCAATGGTTGGAAGGATACACAATGTTGTCCATTTGAACTGAGGAACACTGTGAGTTTTGACATCGATCGAGGATGTGTTGCCAATTTTAAATGAAGTTGAATCTCTGAAAACTGAGACAGGCTTTTTTAGGCCCCGACAACACGGTCCCATAGCAACTAAGTAAGGTCCTAGATAGGGACATTATAGATCCACACATTGTTTAGTAGATACCTCAAAGAACCCACATACATGGGAGTAGGTTTGAAGTAAGACTAAGATTGTTTATCAGTTCAAAAATATTATTGTGTTGTACTTTTGATTAACATCTAATGATTGGATGTGGAATTCACAAATTTGATTATATTACCATTGGTTCTATTTCAAATTCTAGAAAAAATGGATATTTGACATATGTTCATAAATTTCAGTCAACACCATTTTAAAATAACAAATCAATTTATTTTTACACATTAAGAATATCATCAATAGGAATTGAACTAAAATTGACATAGGTCATAGGAAATAAATGCCCCAACTATTTGCTATCTTCTGCATTTTGAGTTTCTTATTACAATCAGGAGAAGAATATTACTCTCCAAATGGTTTTGGACAATAACATTTGTACTTCCTCTTCACAAATATTTCTTCCCTCATCTTGCTACCTATTGATACCGACAAAGTGAATCTAGGCATTTCTGCCACGTAATGGGAGAAAAATGGTTTCCTAATTGATATTGCTCACTAACCCTTTACAACATAAAATGTTTACAAAAACTGGCATGTACTTGGTGAGGACATTATATATTATAGAAATCCTGCATAGAAGTAGCTGGCAAGCCGCTCAAAAAGTAGTAACTGATAGCAAGTGGGATAATGTAGATTCTTTAATAAACCACTATCTTCTTTTACTCAAGAAACATCTGGTTCATCTACTTGAGTGGGGAATGTTTGTGAATAGAAAATATCCATTTAAACTCAAGTCTCTGGAAGCAGTTATATTTGTCAGTGGAGGAGATACACCAATTGGATCTACAATAACTTTATGCTCACTGGAATTTCCATTTCTCTTCAATTGTGATACTCTTTCAAAAATTGCATCTACCTTTTTACCAATTTGGGAAATCAATGGGTCTATTTGTGGACATCCAAGGAGTTGGTCACCTAAATGAGAACCTTGAGATGAATCAGGAACTTCTCTACGAAAGAGATCAATACCTTGAGAAGCTCTCCACATTTTAGCTTAGTTAAAACCTTGGACCATAGATGGCTGCCCTTTGTTGTAAAATGAGGAGTGAGACTTCCTTGCCAAAGGTGGCAATGAACTTAAATTTGAGGGATAATGCCCAACTGAACATTTTGTAATCAATTGAAATACAATCATAGTTTTCTCTTGGCTAATCTTGTGGCTTGCAATTGAGCCTGTAGATCCACAAAAGGGTTGAAATATGGATCTGGTGGAAGAGTAGTATTAGCAAGAAGTCATTCACTAACATCTCATCTTTATAACAACTAAATTTGGATTCACTAGAAGCATTAGCTCTAAAAAAAAAAGTAAAAGATACTATATATAATGACAGTGTCAGCACTTGGCTGCATCATATAATAAGTTGAAATTAGATAATCATAAAACACTTTGTAAAGTACAGCCTACATATCATATATAGCCACATCAAATGAGTTCAAATTAATATTTAGAATCTTGGACTACATCAAGAAAGATGTTTTTTTTTCAAAGTCTTTGTAATTTCTCTATGGCTGGTAGCCAATTGCTTATTCACTTAATTTTTTCTTCCTCAATTGGTCAAAATCTATATGGATACATGGAATCACACTGTCACCATCTAATCATAGCAAGGTATAGAAGCTCAGGAAAGGTGTAATGAATTAATATGTAAATATTTTTGTCTATAACAATATTTTCTGCATTTATTATGATATTGATTTGATTTGATGCACCTTCGCTATTTGATCCATACTTCCCTTTTATTTCACTTGCTTTGCTCATTTTGCACATCATAGGCCAAGATTTGATAGCGGGTATGACCTTGGTACTACTGGTGTTAATGATAAATTTTACCTTTTAGCTATTAATTTTTTGTCATTTTTCTTGTATGATGCTTTTGTATATGAATTGTGGATATTCTCTGGGAAACTTTTCATTTTTTCCTATAGGATGCCTTTGTATACAAATTTTGGAGAATCTTTGTTAAAGAGTAGGTAAGGATGGCTAAGCTAAGTGCAATGGAGAGGGAGAGGTCTAAATTGAAAGAGTGGAGGCAGAGAGCGATAACGATGAAAATATTTTTAGGGCTTGCGGACATATGGAAATTATAATCTTCCTCCCAGAGAAGACATTAATGAAGTTCTCTGTGCCTTAGCAGAGGAAGCTGGTTGGATTGTTGAAGCTGATGGTACTACATACAAAAATGCGGTATGTATGTCTTGCATTGATTTGAATCAAATTTTAAATCACTATTTTTAGCATGTCACGGTTTGGGGTTCCTATGTCACTATTTTGATTGGAATCTAATAAAGATGAGCATCATCCCATGAAAGTAAAGGCCTAAATTTCATGTAATGAGCATATCTAACATGTACAATACAAATCTAATGCTTTGCTGTGCAGACAAGTAAAAGAAGAAGTGATCATAGTCAGCAAATGGTGGAAAATACATTGAATTTCATGGCAAGGGTATAGCACCAAAAGATTGGTCTTAAGGATAGGGATATATAATGATTTGGATCATCTTATATTGTTCATTTAAAGGTTAATCAATAACCGTTTGAACCTAGAAGTTTTTGGAGGGCTTCGATTTGAGAAACCCTTGGTTTAAGGGTTTGAAGAGACCAAATTTGGGGTTTTTTTAGGTTATAGGAGGTCTGAGTATAATTCCTTTGGTATTTAGAGGTTTTATGACATAATAAGATATTTTCTATAGTTTTAAGTCTTGGGGTTAATTATTTCATATAGTTCCTTTGTTAAATCACTCACTTTTCATGTATTTTTGGAGCCATAGGGGTGAGCAGTAGTACACGCTCCAAAACAACCATATATTTCATTTGGATAAGACAACATATAAATAAAAGGGTACTAAAAAAAGTAATTTTTTTGATTAGTCCTTTGGAAAGTTTTAGAGATAAGTGGCATTTTCCTTTGTTGCAGGGCTACTAGATAGGGCAATTCATTGATCTATCCCCTTTATGTATTTTTTGTCACTTGGGGATGGATCCAAACCTTGTAACTTAGTATTCTAACATTGGAAATGCAGGAAAGAAGAAGATTTTGCAAGGTGAGAGTGATTGAAGGAGTTTGATGAGTTTGAAGGGTGCATAAGGCTCATGAAATTGGTGCAAGGGTACAACAGTAGACGTTCTAGCCTTTGGAGGGGGGTATTTTATGCATGAATCCATCATAGGATGGTAAAATTATGGTGAATCAACTTTGGTTCATTTTCTATGGTGTTGGGAGATGAGACATTTGGTGAGCCCTAGTTTCTAGGGGGTTTTGGGACAAATTTGGGGCTTTTACATCTAGAAGTGTCAAATATTCATATTGATGGTAGAATCCTCTAATTAGAGTCATTTTAAGACACTGTTGAAAGTGGAAAGTTCTAGGAGTGAGTCCTTAATATGGCTACTTTGTTAATTGAGCCTATTAGGCCTAGTTGGGAAACATGAATCAGCAATTTTAAGGTGTGATGTTCCAAAACACATAGTCTTTTTTTTTGACGTATGTTATGCAACTTGAAAAAGGGTATTCAAATAATTTGATCACCATTTCAAGAAGTAATCAATAATTTGGTTGATGGAACCAATTGGCAAGCTTAAACAAGCATGAACCAAGAACTTGTTTGATATGGTGGATATGGAGTTGTTGAAGGAAACCTGAGGTGTAGATTCTTAAAGTAGATGGTATGAAAGGAGAGAATGAAGTAAGGGGTTCTCCAAAGCTAAGAAAAGAAAAGAAAGTGATTTTCAAGCGCACAAAGGATTCAACAGTCAAAGCAATGAAATCTGAGAATAAGAAGAAGAAGAGGAAGAGAAGTGTAGGAAGTTACAAAAGGTTTATATTCAAGGTGTTGAAACAAGTGCATCCCTCCAAGGGAATATCTAGTGCTTCCTTGAATTGAGTTGGTTCCTTAAGGCTCTTCCATGGCCTCCCAAGTATTATGTTCCTGTAAGTCATTGGCATAACAACATAAAGTTTTTTTTATTAATAATGAGAAATATTTTTACAACTCAGCTCAATAGGAGCACTAGAGGAAAGAGCTAAGAAAAGAAAACCTTCCGGTATTGCCCCAAAAAATAGAAGAGAAAGGTTGTCATTAAATCTTACAAACTTCCCATTATACATATGGGGTAATGCATGAGCAATTTACAGTCCACCCAATTTACAGTGCTATATAAATTTGACATGCTACGATATTTTATATCTCCATTTAGTCCAATGAACCAATTGGTTTTAACCTACCCTTGATTGTCTCAAGTGTTGCCTCATGGCCTGACTCACGAACCTTCCAAAGAGTTTTATTATGTGATCTTCCCCCATATCTGATCTAGTGGACATTTGATGCATTGACGAGGTTTGAATAATGAAGAATCTTTCTATGTGTCTTCCAATCCTCGAACAACCATAACCTAGGGTTCTTCATAGCATACTATCTAAGCCATGTACCAATTAGAACCACTACTCCTATAGAGTATTCTAATGCTTCACGATTGATAACTAAGTGATCCAATTTCTTTTTTGCCTCAACACAATGACAAAAATAATAATATGTCCCTTCTTCATTGCCTTCAAGTGCAATAACAACAAAAATATGGCCTGTAATGATATAAACATAATGATGACATTAGTTTACTGAATATTTATGATAAAGTACTAAATTTGAGATTAATTATATGTGGAAAATTTTACCTTGCTGTGCTAGATCAGATAAGTGATCAAAGTTAATGGATGATTCCATTTCTATCAGTTGTAGTGATTCATGGGAATGATAGGAGGCAAGTGAACTCAAAATACCTGTATACCATTCATCAACCCACCCATCCAAATCTTCATCTACACATGATGATCAAAAGCATGCCATATGTTGTGTGTGGATACTCCATGAACCCGTATTAGAACTTCTAAAAGATTGTAGCTCACTCGATCAAATCAATGTAAAACAATCCTCATATGGTGCAATGTTAGTTTCATCCATCAACCAAAAAAATCTATGAACCGTAGACTCACCTTCATTACCTGGACCCATTGTAGAATTACACCACTAGACAATACATCTAGCATCTGACAATGTTGCTTTCTCTTTGTACTTTAATTAATCACATGCTAAGGATCTTTTAACACATGAACCTACACCACCATGCTCTCCCTTTCCATGAATGGCCTCTATAAAAGTCCACATATATTGAATTCCAATAATCTTATGCATCCTACAAAATCAATAAAACATCTGAGAATTCTTGAATTGTGATACACAATTATCTGACCATATGATATGTCAATGATATTTTATGCCCCTATTTTCCAAATGACTATAAAATAGTTGAAACAAACCATGTACAAACTTTTTAGAATGTGAGAAATCATCATTGATATAAAAATGATACTCCCTAAATATCTTCCTGTTCTCCTCTGTACTATCCGGTGCATGCATGAATGCTATATGAACAAATATAGCAACTTGTTGAGAGCTGTAATACTTTGCTTGCACCTCATTCTATGGTTGTAGTGTGTATTTCTCTGCAAAGTCCACAACTAAAACAATGGATCAAGTGGGAATGTGTCCTTGCACAACTTGAATTGCATATCCAACCATCACGCTCTATGTGTATGCCTTGCATACTCATAAATAATTTTTATACAAAAAATGTCCATGAACTGATGCACTGGAATTTTTCTAATTATTAAATCACATCTTTTATCCTCTTTTCCATCTTTTAGATCGTATGTCATGGTCTTATATTTTTCAAATTCTACCATTTCATTACTGATTGCATGCGTACTCTCCATATGTTGACAATTTGGAAAATGTCGCAAACCTCCACAATCTATGGATGTACCATTCAAGCATGAGAGCTTGTAAAACTGTTGACCATCCACTCTTTCACATAAAATGTTAGATATTAATTCTCTTGAAGATCTAGGTGGGACATTTATGTTAGAATCTTGCAAAACATTGTTAGAGTAAAAATCTACACATATATTCCTATAAACTTCAAAATGGTTAGAAAATTCAATATGTACCCTACAACAACAAGTTGTGCATGTGTGACTTATCTTCACATAAAAAGGTTTACACATTTAAAAATATCTTTGACTAATTTTAATTTGAGGATACATATGCATAGATTTTGCAAAGAATTGTGTCTGAGTTGAATCAAAAAAATGTTTTGGATGTGGAACACAAATTTGACTACCAATCCTCCTTCTTACAACATCTCTTTGATTAGGAGATACCCATGTATTGTTCTTCCAAAATTCTTCAATCAACGATTTCAAAGCTTCAAAAATTGCTTTATCTTTTCATGGTAGTCTACCAAAAAATGCCCATAACTCATTTCTATTTGGATCTTCCACTCTTTGACACCTTCCCTAGGATATCATTAGAGACTTTCTACTTATTTTCAATTTTTTTCTTGTCTTTCTAATGAGTCAAGATTTATTCATTTGAGTGCTTACTATCATTGATGTAAGTACACATCATGTGACATTACTATCTTGCATGCATGATGTAGAACACACACTCTCATATGCAGTCATTAGATTCTTTACAATAGCCTTTTCACTTGACTCATCCATCCTTCTTAGCCCAAGAATCTTCATGATGGGCCTAAATTTTAGATTTCTCATCATTTCAACAAATAGTTGACATCTTCCTATCATGTTTAAATTCTCAAAAAAAGATTTCCAAATATGATTAGCATTTCTTTGAAAAGTACATTTGGAAATCTTGTCAAGCATTGCTTGCAAAATGTTAGTATCAATATCAATCAAATATTTTGGCTTTCTATAAATAATTGTAGGAACATCAAAAACATTATGTGTGAATTGTGTACCATCTTGAGTGCCTCCAACATGAGATGATGTTGTGCCTACACCTTGGGATGTAGATAATGGTGTGCCTTCAACATGAGACGATCTTGTTCCTACACCTTGGGATGTAGATAATGGTGTGCCTTCAACATGAGACAATGTTGTGCCTACACCTTGGGATGTAGATAATGGTGTGCCTTTAACATGATACAATTGTGTACCTCCACTTTGGGATGTAGACAATGGTGTGCCTTCAACATGATACAAGGGTGTGCCCACACCTTCAGAAGTAGACAATGGTGTGTCTCCACCTTTGGAAGTAGACAATGGTGTGACTTCAACATGATACATTGGTGTGCCTCCAACATTGGATGATGATGTCTCTTGAGCTTGGAAACTCATAGATGATGTTCCCACATCTTCATAATCCAATTGTCTTGTTGCACACAAGTTTCTCATTCATTTTCTTTTTGTTTCCAATTCCAATTCTCTCTTACTTTGTATTGATGTTTAATGTTCCTCATCCAAAGAAAAATCTTCTTCTATGGTATCTAATTTTTTTTTTCACGAAGCTGTCTCATTCTTTCCCTCTTCTTCTATGGTATCTAATTTTTTTTTTCACAAAGCTGTCTCATTCTTTCCCTTTTCTTCTCTTTGTGTCCTTCATGCTCTTCTGGTGTTAAATTCTTTCCTCATTTCCTTGGCATGATGATGATTTCTACAAATGAATTGATTACAATTTTAAAAATATAATATAAATGTAAAACAATAAGTCAAATTATAATATAAACCTCTTACAATATGACAAATTATAATATAAATTTATTACAATTATATCAAATTATGTATTGAACAAGTCTATATCATACCAATTATCAACTAAAGCACTCTTTATTCACATTTAAAATATAAAAAACTAAAAAACTTACCTCAATCGATAAATTTCAGTGATAATGATTGACTTTCACAATTCAATGTTGATTTTTAAACAAAAAGATGGTGCAAATTGATAGAATATGCTTCTTTGTCACTATCAACACCATGAAAAGTGAATACTTGTCGGATAAGACGTAGAACTCAAATAGCAACAGAAAAAGTGGTCCTCTTTCATGAGATCCTTGGCAAAGAACATTTATTTTAGTTTTGCATAGCGCAAGCGCCCTATAGCGCATGTGCCCTATGCAAAACTAAAAAGTGTTATGAATACTCTTGAATAGGGTGTGCGCCCTATGTAAAATAAGAAAAATGGAAAATATAAAGGGTATGGGGGAGAGAGAGAGAGAGAGAGAGAGAGAGAGAGAGAGAGAGAGAGAGAGAGAGAGAATATGTGTGTGTGAGAGAGAGAGAGGAGGTGAAAGATGGTAAGAAGGGAAAATATAGAGGATAGGAAGGTGTAGAGAGAGAGAGAGAATATGGGAGAGCTCTCTCTCTCTCTCTCTTACTATTTCTCATCACTATTTAAATCTATGACTTAAATAGGGTGCACGCCCTATAGGGCAATCACACTATTGAAATCTATGACTTCCATAGGCTACACGCCCTATGGAAGTCATGGATTTTAGTAGTGCACTCACCCTATAGGGTGTGCACCCTATAGGGCGCACGTGCTTTGTAAGACATTGAAATTTACCAATCCTAAGGCTTGGATTTTCCTTAGAGATCCCACCCAAAGGCTTGGACAATTGAAATAGGCCTGAGACATATTTTCCAGTAGACATACGAAAAAATGACATCTTTTTTGTGTGCTCCTTGTCAAGATTACTCGTGGCTCAAGAATGTAAAAATCAGACGACGTGATATTGTAGATCTCTCTGTTAGCTATCTAAGCATATAATTTCTTTTGAATTCTGATTTTGTTAAGTTTTTTAACACTAATTTCTTTTGTGTGTATGTCCATTTTTTGTAAAAAACCAATGTGTAGTATTTTTGGCATAGATTTTGGCTCATTCATCAAATTTTGTAACAAGTTACCTTTTTAGAAACTAGACTCCATTCTACACACTTTAGAAAAAAAAGAAAAATTGATTTTTGATTAGTTTTAAATGTTTTATAGGGGAAGCACACATAAATTTCATGTTTTCAAGATGTGTGCACTTCATAAAGTCATCAAAAATTATAAATTCATCAAAAAATTATCAAAAAATTCCATGATAAACTACGTGGTTTTAGCTAATTTCTCACTAGAGCGATTAAAAAAATTCAAAAAAAAAGTTAACATTTTAGGGGGAGCACGCTAAACGCTATGTTATGTTTTTTCACAAAAAATAGGACCACTGTTTGTGCTCCCCCTTTTTGAGGGCCTTAATCTGCACCATTTTCAAAATAATCTAGTAGTTTAGGAACTAGATTCAGAGTTTTAAAACTCTTGTTTTTGTCGCATCTTAAAATTTTGAGTCTAACTATCTTCAATTTCTTGTTGAAGTTTAGAGTTTGCTGATTTCAAGAAAAAAGTGGCATCTTATAACCCCTTTTTGGTCCCCCATCTTTGTGGACTTACCCAGCTACAAATTTGTCTTTTATCATCTCTTTCTTTATCTCCTCCAAGGAATCTCTTGCCTCTTGCCTAGATTTATTTGTTTCCCTTTTAAACACAATCATCCATATCTTCTTTATGTATTTTCCAAATATAGGGATCATCAAAACCTAACTAATCATAAACCCATTCTTCTTCTTTCCTTTCTCTACCAATAGATTCAAGTCTCTACATCTCTCATCATTATAGGACTCTGCCACACCTACACTAGTATATTAAGATTTTATTAGACTCTCACCAATTTAATATCTTCTTTACGACTTTAAGCTCTTAACCAATTAGGACTTCATACACCTGCAATTATCCATTTGAGCCCTCCTCAATTGCTTCACAATCTCCACCAAAAACTATATTACAACTTTTAATTTATTCACACCACTTAAATCTTCACCCATAGGTCCTAACATAAGCTACCCTTAATTTTGGATTATGCTTATCGTAAAATCCACTCTTCACCGTCACGTCCTACTGTTGACTACCTCAAATTCAGAGATCTATCCAAACAATCAAGACCATTGACTCTAACACCATTTGATACTACTAGAAGTCCTTATTCATCTTGTCAAAAACTCACAATTCACAAGATTGCAATAAAACATGCTTCAAATCATCAATTTAGTTGTTAAAACAAAAGAACACCTCTTACAATTCTTGACCTTTTTATGGTCTCTTGAAACCAAATTTGCTCCTAGAAAAATGCACACTGCTTATACCCATACACTTGAGCTTAGATTTCATCGTCGAAAACCTTCTCTCTTTTTCCTTGCATTCAACTTTTCCCCCTTTTATTTCTTAGTACATAATTTTCTATTAGAATAAAGTATTAATTTAATTATGTTAATTAAATTAACTTTACTCCCTTCTTAAGATTTCCCTTTATGCACATGAATTAGTCATTTAATAATTAAATTAATCGTACATGAACTTTTAGCACTCAGGGTTTTCCCTTTTAGGTTTTTGATCTCCTTTTATAAGGATTGATCCATTGTATATTTTATATGGTTTTTCATTAAGAAAATATATTCTTCATATTTTCAGAGCCAAAACCCTTGCCCTCTTCTTGTCTCTACCTCCTTGTGATAGGTTTTTGTATGCAGGTTTTCTTCAGGTTTTGTGGATTTGTATTGCTCAAATCCTTCATAGTATCAAAGCTTGATCTGCTACAACTTGTTTGTGTTTAAAGGAAATAGAGATCAAAGGATTAGCTAGTTTAGATCTGAGCTTTTTCACATATTTTTTTTATTGATATTAGGGGGTCACTATTTTTTGGTGCACTTTGGACTCAAACAGATCTCATTGTTGAGCTTGCAACACCCAAAAACCCCTATTTCAATATAAAATACATCTTATTTGGACAATGTTACAAGGAAAGGCAAAATATTTTTGTCCTAGGGTTGTACTATTATGCACGTATCTCGAGGAAAAAAAATTTTGTACACAAATCAAGGTTTTTGACATGGAAAGTTTTAAAAAAATCATGCTTCTTGTGTGCCACCTGTTGTCCACCACCACTCTACCGCCACCTACAGGCCATCCATAGTGGTAACTGTTGGGATCCCATAGCAGTCACTATCATGGCTAACCGCCAATGGTTAAGCCCCCATCAGCTGCTAGCCCCCATCACCTAGCGAGCAGTCACATGCTCCAGCTGAGGGCTTTGTTTCTTGGCCCCTTCAATTTTTTTATTTTTATTTTTGAAGATTTTTTTGCTTCAGGAGCCCTTGCACTAAAATTAGCATAACTGGAGGTACGAGCATCATTTTTTTGGCAAACAAGATATTGACAAAAAGCTAGTTCTAAGCTTCACAAATGGATGAGGTTTAATATGGATTTTTGTTCCATCTTTCTTACTATTTATTCTGTCAAATCCAAATGATCATTTTTGCATTATAGGGGGCCTAATTTGCTCAAATTATCTCCATTTTTTAATCTGGAAGAAGCGTCAGAAAAATATTCTTGAGAACTATCCAGATAACTTCCATTTTTCATCATATTTTTTTCAAGGTACAAATGATTCATATCTGAAGCCTTTTTTTTTTCTTATATAAGAAAATCTTTTTAGCTTCTGGGGTTCGGTTATTTGCATTGTGGGGGGTGTTTTTATTTGTTGTTTCTATCATTTAATTTAGTAAACTAGATATATATCAAAACAAAACCCTTATAAAAAATGGCCCAGACCTCTTCTTGTCTAGAACTTCTGACCCCACATAATTATCGCACATAGAAAATCTCGATGACACAATCCTCCATTCAAAAGGGTTGTGGTCTTGTTTAGATGAAGTGCAACTAGTGTTAACAAGGTAGTGCAACCAATAGTAAATATGGATGGGGCTATGGCGTTGATTGCTTAAGGTTTCAGATAGTTTTTAGTTTCATCTTGATGGGTGCAATACCCCTCAAGAGATGTGGGATAAATTTGAGAACTTATTTGGTATCATCAATGAGTGTAGAGCACTTCCAATTGAGGCAAATCTTACCTCCCTTGTACGTGATTCTTTTCCCTCTATTGAGGACTTCCTGATGAAGTTTAAATAACAAATATCTTTGTTACATAGATGTAAAAGAATAATACTGATAAAGAGTGCATTTATTTGATTCTATCTAAGCTTTGGAGAAAGTTTCAAATTTTACTTCTACCTTCCACTCTACCATGGATGCTTTGGGACCTAGATTTACCATGCCCACTTTTGAGGTGTTATATGATTGTTTGACTAGAGAGAAGGCTAAAATTACCTAGTTGGACTCTCTAATAGGATCAAAGAACCAAGCATTGGTTTTCCAACCATCAAAGGGAAAGTAGAAGAAGAAACCCAAGCCCAAAACAAATTCAGTTGGCAGTGAATCGAAGCCACCTCCAAAATTAGATCCCAAGAAATCTACTCCAAAAGGAAAACATTCTAAGTTTTGTCAATATTCCTACAAGACTATGAAGTACATAGGTGATCCTTGCAATTTTTGTGCCAAGGAAGGGCATCCAGTTTCTAGGTGTTGGAAATAACTTGAGGCTCTAGAAGAAACCATGAAGAAGCATAGTGTTGTTTCTCTGAAGTCTCCACCTTCTCTCACATGGAAAGGACATGCACTTTTTGCTCAAGCTTTGTCTTCCACTACCTCATGGATCATTGATTTAGGTGCTTCACACCATATGTCACACTCACCTAGATTGGTTACGTCACTTGCTCAGATTGTTACTATATATATTGTAGTTGGTGACTCAACACTACTTTCAATTATGGGTTGTAGAACTATTTCATTGGATGGTCATCCTCTATAGGATGTTATTTTGGTTCCATCCATTTCTACGAACAACCTATCTATTTATCAGATTTGTCATTTTGGCTCTAGTAAGATAGTTAATTTCTCACTACATAATGTGGTTATTTGAGACCTCCACGATCCTGATTTGGTTATTACTACTGGGAGTGTTGATTCAGAGACTCACTTATACAAGTTTGATGGCTCAAAGAGCTCTGATTATATAGGTATTTCTCTTTTTTCTCATGCAGACATAACGAGAAAGCTTTGGCATGGGCATTTTGGCCATGTCAACTACAAATATCTACAATAGATGAGTACATAGGAGCTAGTGATTAGGCTCCTTCAAATATCTTGTACTAATGGTGTTTATCATAGTTGTGTACTTGGAAAACATCATAGAGATCCCTTTCCAATAGGTAGATCCTCATGTTCTTGTTACCCTAATTTCCATGTACATGCACATTTGGCTAAAACCTATTCCAAAGTATCTATTTTCACATTGCCAGGCATCTCTAAAATTTTCATGATTTTATGCCATGTCTTCTAGTCTCTACAATTCATTTCATTCCCTAGTCTATAGTCTAAAAAATTCATAAAAGTAGTTGTTATGTCAAATTAACCCTACAAACCCTAGCCTTCATTCTATTTGGTCATTACCTTGATCAGCAACTTAAGTCCCTAAATTTCCCATGTGTGTAATGCTTTCCTTTCAATCACAAGTTCTCCTAATCCCCAGTGGGTTGGACCTTTCATTCCCTAACTACACAACTGTAGTGGTTCACATAATCTCTTAATCCAGGTGGTTAAGTCCTTAACAGTTAGCGACCCAGTGAAATGGTTAACTTCCTTCAGTCAGGCATTTGCTTATTGTAACCCTAATTTTATGCATGATTCAGTGAATTAGTGAAATCCCTTTGTTCAAGTATTCATTTGACTTAACCATAGTTCATCAAAGCACTAAGCAAACAAGAGAAAGCTTTCAATCGCTAAATCACCAGGTCAAAGTGGAGTTAGTTCTGTAGGCAGCGGTAAGATTCTACATCGGACGGTTATCTGATAATCTCATGGAATCTTTTAAGTCATGAGGAGATGGGACTAGCCATAGATTTGGTATCAGGGAGATTTGTCAGAATAGGGTCCCAGTCAAGTAAATCTGACGGCTCTCATAAGCTTGCAAAGAATCTGTCAAAGCCATGTGATCTCAAGACAACCGTCCAATTAGATGCTGAGTTTTTGTGGGTCTAGTGCCAGGTGTGCATAGTTGGCATATTATGATTGGTCCACATGTGCTGAGTCAACTTATCTGTTAGTAGGACCAAGTTATTTCAGTGGTCAGAGGCTCTGACATCTATAGAGGATTGATAGCTGTCATATGTTTGTAAGGCTTTGTGTCAAAGCATACGATCATGCGACAGTCGTTGATCTTGCTTTATCTTCAGGCTCTGTCAAGTGGGTCCTCGGTGTGCTGATGTGCTCAAATATAATTGGTTGCCAGGTGCTGACAAAGATTTCCAGGTGGGTCCACTTGTTAGAAGGGGTTCAAGCTTAAAGAGATCTACAGTTGTTGCATGATCTGAAAGAATATTCAGGGGCATGAGATCACGTGCCTGCCATTATATTAGAATCTTATCTTTAGTGGGACCGATGTTAGGGGTTGCCAAGGTGGTTGCTGGTGGAGTAGTCAAGGACAAATAGAAAGGTGACATGTGGCAACTTGGGCCCAGGATTTGTAAAGCATCTTGTGAATCAATGACCAAAAGGTTTTCTCATGTTCACTTAATGTAACCAGGGTTATTAGAAAGACCCAGTGATTTAGCGAAAAGCCTTGTCCGCTAAATCACTTAACCAGACCAAGGTTACGAAAAGGATTCCATGAATTAGAAAGAAGTCTTTGATCGCGTGGTCGTCGAATGACTTAAAAGAGAAGAGCTCGAGGTGGGTCCAAAAATGATAGAGGTGTTGACATGCTCAATTCCTATTGGCCGCTGACTTCCATGGTGTTTTTGACTTTTTAGAGGGGTTTTAAGTTGTTTTCACAGTGCATCACAACCATTCATCTATCGGGGAGATTTCGCATTGACGGTTACATTTTATTATATCTGCTAGCCATTAGTATTTGAATTTAAATATCTATATGAGGGTTTTGCTAGGGTTTTTCTCTTGTAGACATCCATGTCAAGATGGGTAGCTGGAATTTAATTCTTTAGGATAGGGATTGTTGGAGAGATGATGATGGACGATCTGATAGTTGGCACCATGGACTTTACAAAGTACCATGTCATGTTGAAGATTTAATGAGCTTGGTGCCACCTTTTGCAGGGTTAATTTTTTTTTAAACCCAAATATCTTCAAGATCAGATTTGTGAGCCTTCATGGCTTAGTGGAGTTGCAGGTGGGTAGATGGATCAAGGTTGCTATGTCTGTAGGTGGGCTCAGTATGAGATCAACATGCAAGGAAGATTTGATCTGATCAGCCAGACATTCTTAGAATTTGATGATGGGTCATCAGTGTACCTTTAGCATTTAATTATTGTATTGTAAATCTTGTAACCCTAGTTAGGTTAGTTTTGACTCTTGCTTGCATGTAGTTGAGTGTGTATATATTGTTTTTTGAGGGCTTTAGAGCCAGGAGTTCGCATTTTGTAAAGAAGAAAGTCCTTTTCTTGGAGAGCTATCCATGGCATTTCTTCCTGCCCTCTAGTTTACCACAATTTGTAATCTTTCATTGATGATTTAGATACTGTAGATGTATTTTGTGACAATTCTTCATGTCCCTATGCTTCCTTGTCTGAGTTTATCTCTTTCTGAATTGAGGTCTATGATGTTTTCAGTGGTTCTTAGGGTTCCTGATCCCTCTTACTTTCTATAATTGTGTGTTACTATGTTTGATTTGATTTAGATGTTTTTGTGGGCATACTTCAACCCCCTAATAGTCTTGTCTCATTCCTACACTGAGTTGCAAAAGTGAATGTCTGCTTGCAGGTCATAGATTATGTCTTATGTTCAGACCCTCCTATGAAACACTTATGCAAGCCTATTTAGTAAGTTGTGACATACTAGACCTAAGCCTCTCATTGATTTCAATCCTCTATAATGAGAGCCAAACCCTAATTTCAGTGCATCACCTAGTAGGTAGTTTGCTTTTAGTCATTTCCCTTTCAAGAACTCCTTCTATCCCTTTCCCTCAAAAGATTTACTTTTGTATCAAGAAGCAAATTAAGGTGATTATCCAAGAGGAACTAGCCTAGAACCTGAAGGTCTCGTCTCAGTTAGCATAGGTCCCACAACCTGGAGATGATTCCCATGTTATACTAGGTTATCAAGACTATGAGAGCTTGAAACAAAGGTGCAAACTTAGTGTATAACAATTCTGGCACACCTGGTGGGACCAAGAGGTCATAGTTTTCATAATTCTTGCTGGTTCTGATATGCTTCCAGTAGGTTGCAGACCTTTGAGGGGTCATTGTTTTGCATATCTGGCGACTCTGAATTCACATCCACTAGTTTCAAAGAGTTTCAGTACCTAAAATGGACTACCATCCTTCTTTTCATAAGGACATCCCTTCATTTCATGAAGGTCAGCTTTATCAGAGTAGTGGTACTTTTGATTTCATGCAAAAATATCTAGTTGTAGCAGTGGAGAAACATTCAGCTCATGCTTACCCCCCACCCACCCAACTTCTAGTATCATGGCAGCATCAATACACATACTAGCAACCTCAAGAGGAGATGCTTTCTTTGAAAGAGCATGTTCATCATGCCAAGATCCAACAACAACAAGCTTTGGCTCAACAGGATCAAGGTTATAGGAGGTACCTGGTAGAGTAATACAAGAGGAATGAGGCCAAGCTCGCTGAAGGGTTGGAAGCACAAAAGAGGCACTATGAAGAGGTGTTGGAAACACAAAAAAGGAATATGCAGACACAAGAAAAGGAGAAGTTTGATGCTAGATGGAAGTAGCACTATGAAGAAATCATTGCAGGACAACTAGAAAGTCAAGCAGCCCTTGCAAGTTATCTAGCAATGCTGAACAAAGTTCACAAGGAAAGCTTGATTAAGGTTAGTGCTACTAGAGTAAAAAAAAAGGAAGATTTTCAAAGAATATTAGTAGCTCAGAGGGATGCTTATGAAGAATTAGAGGTTCATAAGACTAATTGTGAAAAGGTGGTTCAAGACCAAAGGGTTTTGATAGAGGCCATGTTTGATAAAAGCAATGAATTCCAAATTGAGAAAGAAAAATAATTGAGAGCTCATGAGGAATTTCGTGAGAGAGAGTTGTAGGATCTCAAGAAAAATATAAGATTCCTGGCTTCTACAACTGAAACATATAAGAGAGGCTACCAGATGCAGATTGAGAAATATTCTCAACTCGAGGAAGAAAGGGAGAGCATTAAACAGAAGATTGCTGATCTAAAGGAGGCTCTCTCTAAACAAGTTAAGACAAATGAGTTCTCAACAAATCATGATAATTGTGCTAACAATGGTATACTTCTCCTACAAGAGAATCCAGAAGAAGAAGAAGAAGAAGATCAATTTTGGTACAAGATGGAACATTTTTGTCTGCATCTTGATGACAAGCCCACACTTCTAGAGAACACCTACAAACTACAGGAGATAATTATTTCCAGTCGGCATAAGGAGGAGATCAATCAAACTAAAATAATCTCTCAGGAGCTTGATTTTATCAAGGAGAGCTCTAGGTCCAGCATCTCTCATGGTTGCCCTATCAGGTATTTGGCCAGGATGGAGGTTATCAAAGGAGTACAAATTATGCCAGCATCCCAACATGATATTCCACCAGAAGCTGAGGCTGAGAATGAAACAAATCAGCTTGTTGTCCCCATTGACCAACTAAGTAAGGTCTTATTGCTACTTTCTGTTCCTCCTCAGAATGATAGTGCTTACAATCAGCTTGACCAAGTGAGTAAAATCCATATCAATCAATTCCTTGTCAAGTAGGTGATTTTGCATATCTCCTATATTTATCTTTTAATAGCTTTCCAGAAACATGTGGATCATTATAATTTGAGAAGGATGGGGAGTTATTTTTCACAAATAGTAAATGGTTTTGTCTGATTGGTGTTATGTACTGGTTAGTTTAGGTTAGGTATGTTTTGTTTCCTTTCCCCATTTTCTAGGTTAGTTTCCTGCTTTTCAAGAAGTGCATGTGCACAAGTTTGTCCCTTTGGTTCTAGTTTTGTCCCTCTGTCAAGGTTTTGTGCTCAAATGATGACCCCATGTCCAATGGATTGCTTTAAGGCCACTGGTCTTCCATGTCTAATAGTTTGACATCCAACACAAATTGCCAAAATGTTACCCTAATTTCCATGTACATGCAAATTTGGCTAAAACCTATTCCAAAGTCTCTGTTTTCACCTTGCCTGGCATCTCTAAAATTTTCATGATTTTATGCCATGTTTTCTGGCCTCTAAAATTCATTTCACTCCTTGTTCTATAGTCTAAAAAATTCATAAAAGTAGTTGTTATGTCAAATTAACCTTGCAAACCCTAGCCTTCATTCTATTTGGTCATTACCTTTATTGGCAACTTAAGTCCCTAAATTTCCCATGTGCATAATGCTTTCCTTTCAGTTGCAAGTTCTCCTAATCCGCGGTGGGTTAGACCTTTCATTTCCTAACTATGTGACTATAGTGGTTTGTGTAATCTCTTAATCCAGGAAGTTAAGTCCTTAACAGTTAGTGACCCAGCGAAATGGTTAACTTCCTTTAGTCGAGCATTTGCTTATTGTAACCCTAAGTTTATGCATGATTCAATGAATTAGCAAAATCCCTTTGTTCACGTATTCATTTGACTTAACCATAGTTCATCAAAGCATTAAGCAAACAAGAGAAAGCCTTCGGTCACTAAATCACCAAGTCAAAGTGGGGTTAGTTTGCAGGCAGTGATAAGATTCTGCATCAAACGGTTGTCTGATAATCTCATGGAGTCTTTTAAGGTCACAAGGAGATGAGACTAGCCATAGATTTGGTATCAAGGAGATTTTTTAGAATGGGGTCCCACTCAAGTAAATCCAACGGCTCTCATAAGTTCAAAAAGAATCTATTAGAGCCATGCGATCTCAAGATAGTCATCCAGTTAGATGTTGAGTTTTTGTGAGTCTAGTGCCAGGTGTGCATAGTTCGCATATCCTGATTGGTCCACATGTGCTGAGTCAACTTATTTGTTAGTAGGACCAAGTTCTTTTAGTAGTTAGAGGCTTTGACATCTGCAGAGGATCGATGACTATCATATGTTCGCGAGGCTTTGTGTTAGAGCATGCGATCATGTGACGGCCGTTGATCTTGCTATATCTTTGGGCTCTATCAAGTGGGTCCTCAGTGTGCTGATGTGCTTGAATATAATTGGTTACCAGGTGATGATAAATATTTCCAAGTGGGTCCATTTTTCAGAAGGGGTTCGAGCTTAAAGAGATCAGCAGTTAGCGAATGATCTGAAATAATATTCAGGAGCCATGAGATCATGTGCCCACCGTTAGATTAGAATCTTATCTTTAGTGGGAGCGATGTCAAGGGTTGCCAAGGTGGTTGTTGATGGAGTAGTCAAGGACAAATAGAAAGGTGACATGTGGTAGCTTAGGCCCATGATTAGTAAAGTATCCTCTGAATTAGTGACCAAAAGGTTTTCTTGTGTTCGCTTAATGTAACCAGGGTTATTAGAAAGACCCAGCGATTCAGCAAAAAGCCTTGTTCGTTGAATCACTTAACCAGACCAGGGTTACGAAAAGGATTCCACAAATTAGAAAGAAGTCTTCAGTCATGTGTTCACCGAATGACTTAAAAGAGAAGATCTTGAGGTGGGTTCAAAAATGACAAACTTGGTGACATGCTCAATTCCTATTGGCCACTTACTTCCATGGTGTTTTTGACTTTTCAGAGGGGTTCTAAGTTGTTTTCTCAGTGCATCATAGCTATTCATCTGCCAGGGAGATTTGGCATCGATGGTTACATTTTAAAATACATGCTAACTATTAGTATTTGAATTTAAATATCTCTGTGAGGGTTTTGCTAGGGTTTTGTTCTTGCAGCCATGCGTGACAAGATGGGTAGCTAGAATTTAATTCTTCAGGGCAAGGATTGTTGGAGAGATGATGATGGACGATCTGATAGTTGGCACCACAGACTTTATAGAGTACCATGTCATGTTGAAGCTTTAATGAGGTTGGTACCACCTTTTGCAGGGTTAATTTTTTTTAAACCCAAATATCTTCTGGATTAGATTTGTGAGCCTTCATGGCTTAGTGGAGTTGCAGGTGGGTAGATGGATCGAGGTTGCTGTGTCTGCAGGTGGGCTCAGTATGAGATCAACATGCAAGGAAGAGTTGGTCTGATCAACTAGACATTCTTAGAATTTGATGATGGGTCATTAGTGTACCTTTAGGGTTTGATTATTGTATTGTAAATCTTGTAACCCTAGTTAGGTCAATTTTGACTCCTGCCTGCATGCAGTTGAGTGTGTATAGATTGCTTTTTGAGAGCTTTAGAGCCAGGAGTTCTCATTTTGTAAAGAAGAAAGTCCTTTTCTTGGAAATCTATCTATGGCATTTCTTCATACCCTCTAGTTTTCCATAATTTGTAATCTTTCATTGATGATTTAGATACTGTAGAGGTATTTTGTGACAATTCTTCATGTCCCTATGCTTCCTTGTATGAGTTTATCTCTTACTAAATTGAGGTATATGATGTTTTTAGTGGTATCTTAGGGTTCCTGATCCCTCTTACTTTCTATAATTGTGTGTTACTATGTTTGATTTGATTTAGATGTTTTTGTGGGCATACTTTAGCCCCCTAACAGTCTTGTCTCATTCCTACACCAAGTTGTAGAAGTGAACGTCTGCTTGCAGGTCATAGATTATGTCTTATGTTCAGACCCTCCTATGAAACACTTATGAAAGCCTATTTAGTAAGTTGTGACCTACTAGACCTAAGCCTCTCATTGATTTCACTCTTCTATACTGAGATCCAAACCCTAAATTTAGTGCATCACCTAGTAGGTAGTTTTCTTTCAGTCATTTCCCTTTCAAGCACTCTTTCTATCCCTTTCCCTCAAAAGATTTAATTTTCTATCAAGAAGAAAATTAAGGTGATTATCCAAGAGGAACCAGCCTAGAACCTAGAGGTCTCATCTCAGTTAGCATAGGTCGCACAACCTGGAGATGATTCCCATGTTATACTAGGTTATCAAGACTATGAGAGCTTGAAAAAAAGGTGCAAAATTAGTGTATAATAGTTCTATAGCACCTTTGGAGTTGATCCACAATGATCTTATGTCATTTCCCACTCCTTTTTCTAGTGCTTGATATGTACTTACCTTCATAGATGATCTCTCTAGATGCACATGGGTGTACTTATTAAAGTACAAGTCTAATGCCTTTGAATCATTTTGACTCTTTAAGTCATTTTTAAAGAAGCAATATGGTCTTTCTATCAAGCATATATACACTAATAATGGGGAGAATATGTGAATCAGTCTTTCAAATATTTTTCTACTATGCATGGTTTACAAGATTAGTTCATACTTCCTCATACCCCTTAGCAGAATGGGACTACTCAGAGAAAGAAAAAAAACATTATGAGAGATTTCCAATTGTATGCTACAGTCTTGAGCTATGAGTGCTTCATTTTGGGTTGAGGCTATCAATTGTGCCTTGACTATATTAATAATCAGATGCCTCATGAGAAATTATGATATTTGACTCTTGAGGAGCCTTGGACTCATGTCAAGCCTAATATTTCTACATTCTATGGTTTTGGTAGTGAGGCTTGGGAATTTATTCTAAATGCTTTGTGGAAATCCATGGAGAGGAAGAAATAATTATTACCCTAATTTTCCTATTCTATACAAATTTGGCTAAAGTTCATTCAAGAGTCCCTATTTTAACCCTTCCAAACATCCTTGAAAATTTCATGGTTTTATGTTTGCTTTCCTGGGCTCTGCAATTTGTTTTATACCCTAGTCTGTAGTCAAAAATTCATAAAAGTAGCCATTGTGCCCAATAAGCCCTAAGTAACCCTAGCCTTCTTTCTACTTGGCTGTTAATTTTTCAGCCACATAAGTCCCTAGATTTAGCATGTGCACTTTAATCTGATTGGTCGGTCACTAGTTCTCTTATTTCTCCGGTGGTCATCTTTTCCTTTCGGCAAGCTAGCACCTGCATTGGTTCTCATAATTGCTAAAAGTTTGGTGGTTAGATCTAAATATCTTGCAACTCAGTGAATGTTACCCTTTCTCCAGACACATGATCACTTAATGTCTGGCGGTCTCTTCTAAGCAGGGTCCTAGTTAAGAAGATCAACGGTTAGCACTTAATCTCATGCGGTCTTTCTAACACATGTGATCTTACGCTGACCATTGGATCTTCCAAGTATGCAGCACTTCAAACCTTGTGTGGATCCACTACCATGTCATTCTATGTGGAGGCTTTTCATTGGCTGAAGGTAATGACTTGTTTAGTTTGTCATAGCAGGCTTGGCAGACTGTATCCCTTTAATCCAACAGCAGGACCATAATCTCATGGAGTGTGTCAGAGCCATGAGATTACGCACTGACTATTGATCTTTCTTTATTGTAGAGGCTCTGTCAGGTGGGTCCTTCCTTGCTGATGTGCTTGAATTTGATTGGTCCACATAGCGATGACTGGAATTTGTCAGTGGGATTGTGCCAGAGGATCTGCAGAGATGTCAGAGGGATAAAGATCAACGATTGGCACAGGTTCTGAAGGAATCTTTTGAGGCCACGAGATCTTGCACTGACCATCCATTTCGCTAGGTGTTCAGCCTCTGTCAGATGGGTCTGATGCCAGGTTAGGCTGACATGCTCATTTCTCATTGGTTAAAGTAAAGAGAAAATCTATGGGACCATGTTGCCAGGCATGCTGATATACTTGATTCTCATTGCTCCAAACATGCTGATGTGGATTTTTGACTTTTCAGGTGGGTTTGTGACTATTGTAAAGTGATCTGGGCCATTCATTTGCTAGGAAATAAAGGATATCAATGATCACCTTTTAAAATGACTAGCTAGCTGTTATAATTAAAATTCAAATATCTCTGCAGAAGCTTTTTTGCCAGTATCTAATCTGATGGGCTGCGAATGGTGGGGTAGCTAAAGAATTTATGTCTTCAAGACATTTTCAATTGAAAGAGGATGACAATTAAGTCTAGGTGGCCATCATGGGTCAATTCTTGTCCTTGAGTGGTACCATTTTTAGCATTAATGGTGAGACCTTATGTAGGAAAGTTGATGAATCCAAGTTGCTTGTCTGCAGGCAATGTAGTATAGGGATAGGCACGTAAACAAAATATCTGATCGGCTATGATATTTCAAAATATGCATTTATGATTAGACTTGGTTGAGTTAGGGTTAGCTATTATTCTATTGAAAATTTGTGTAACCCTAGTTAGGTCTTAACTCCCGCCTACGTGCAAAATAGGAGAGGTATATATTAATTTTTGGAGCTTTGAGAGCTTAGAGTTGGACAATTGTAAGAAAGGTTTACCTTTCTTAAGAGTCATCTGTGGCATTTTCCCTACCCTCTGGCTTTTACAGTTGTAATCTTCCATTGATAATCCAAATATTGCAGAGGTATTTTGTGACATCTTCTCTGTCCCTATGCTTCCTTGTTTGAATTATCTCTTATTGAGTTGAAGTATATATATGTTTTGATTAACATCTTAGGGTTCCTAATCCCTCTCTCTTTCTACAATATTTGTGTATTCTTGTGGATGATTTCATGTGAATGCTTTTGTGGGTATACTACAACCCCCTAACAATCTTGTCTCATTCCTATATTGAATTGCAGAGGTGAATGTTTGTCTGCAGGTTGTAGATTGTGTCTAAATACTTAGGAATGCTATTGTTTTTGAAAGTCTCTCTCTCTTTACCTAAATAGCCTCTTTCTATTGTAGACCCTTCTATGAAATATTTATGCAAGCCTATTTAGTGATTTTTAATCTCCTAGATTTGAGTTGTTCATTATTTTCATCCTCTATACTGAGATTTGAACCCCTTCATTTTGGTGTATCACCTAGTAGGTAGTTTGCTTTCAATCTTTTCCCTTTCAAGCATTCCTTCTATCCCTTTCTCTCAAAAGTTTACTTTTCCCATCAAGAAGAAAATTAAGGTGATTATCCAAGAGGAACTAGCCTAGAAGTTGGAGGTCTCATCTTAGTTAGCATAGGTCCCACAACCTGGAGATGATTCCCATGTTATACTAGGTTATCAAGACTAGGAGAGCTTGAAACAAGGGTGAAAACTTAGTGTATAACATTTCTGGCATGCTCGGTGGGACCACAAAAAGAAGTTCATTGTTTGAAGATTATGTTATCTCTAATATACATATTACATATTATAAACTTTTAGGAGTGTTCTATCAAGTATATCTGGTGACTCCACTGATTTCAAGGATTAGGGCTACCTTATTCAAACTTTATGAGAAAGATTGAGACTAGAAGCTCAAAGCCTACTAAATTTTTAGAGTTGCCCTCAAAAAGAGGTTACAAAGGTAGGTCAACTCAAAGAACATCCCCTGCAAGGAGAGTTTAGTCTACACCTACTGATACTTCAGAAAGGAGACCTTTTCCATTTCATTACAGAAGAAGAGGAAGATCTCTAACTAGAGAGCTAAAAGAAGATTCAAATCTAACATTAAATATAGCTCATATAGTTGTTAATCTTCAAATCACAGCTCCTACAATGGCTAGGCAATTTACCTTTGCACCTTTCAACTAGAGAAGTCCCTTAGTATTTTCTCAACATCATGATGTGCCCTTGGCAGCACTAAAGAGTGTACCTGATTTTAGAGGTGAAGGGTAGACAACTACGTTTGATAACATAAGAGATGTGACCACCATCTATAGCATACACAACATAACCCAACATGATGTGGCCACCAAATTATTAGCAGCCTCTCTCAAAGGTAAGGCTCTTGAATGGTTTAGAACTCTAACTGTTGGTTCCATTACTTCATGGGATGAGTTAGGAGATGCATTAAGTAAACATTTTGAGGATAAATCAAATAACTTGTTTGTGGTAGAGCAGTTGACAACCATTAAGAGAGACCCTAAAGAGAAAATGATAGATTACAATAGTAGACTCCTCAAAACATGGAATATAGTTCCAGTCTTTGTGAGACCATTAGCTGACCATACTTTTCTATATTACTCACAAAGCTTGAATGGTCAAATTTATGTCATGATCCAGTCTATGGGTGGTATTTCTTTACCCCAAGCTTTTGACATAGCCGTCAGAGCTGAAAATTGTTTAATCCAGGGAGGAATGATTGCTAGAAGGCCACCAATGCAAATCTTCCCTAGCCTTCAGCCCATTGCACCTACACAAGTACCTCCATTTACCCCTATTCCCACCATATTGGTAGCTCAGGCTAGTACCAATGGTCAAGAGCTAAGAGCAAGTTTCTCTCAAGAGTTGTAAGAAATAAAGAACAACCAACAAAGTAGTTAGCAAGAAATGACAGATTTGTTGCAGACCTTGACTAAAGAGGTCACAAATCTAAAGAAGCAAGGTCAAGGAATCAGACCACCATTTCAGCCACAAGGCCAAGGCCCTAATCAACAATATCAAAATCAGGGACAGCCTTATCAACAAAATAGGCCACCATACCAAGGAGGGTATCAAGGACAAAGACAAAGTTTTAATCAAATACCATTCCAACCATATAACCCTGCACCTCTCAATTTTGCAAATCTAGTGAGGGATATGGCTCCTAGTCAAAATAGTATGGCTATGGATAATGAAGGTGCTTTCCTTGTAATCAGCCTCATAATAAGGCTACATGTTCAAATGGATGGATGAACCAAGCTCTAATGGCTCAACATACCTCACAAGCTCAATCAGAGGCTCCATCTAGTGGATCAGTTCCTCAACAAGAACCACAAGAAAATGAGACTGCTCTGTTTAATTGGGAGAAACAAGACTTCAATGGAGTCAATGATGAAGTTTCTTTTTTTGCCTATACAAGAGCAAAAAGGAGAGCTTGAGACATGAAGAGAGAAAATTCCAATACCAAAGCCACTACATCTATAGAGCCATTGCAACAAGCTAATCCCATCACACCTAAGGAGGTTCCTATCATCACAAGCAAGGAAGGTTAGACTCTCAAAGAAATGGAGCCCATCATGGTGAAAGCACAACAGAAGGTGCACACTATGATACCTTTTAATATTGTAGAAAACATCAAGAAGGTGAATGTCACCATGTCTATGTGGGACTCTTTGGCTATCCTAGGGGAGTCTAAAATCTTGAAGAAGGCCATGACTAAAGTGACAACTCCTCAACCTGCAAAAGAAGCTATAAAGCTAGTATTGATTAATAATGATCAAGAAAAGGAGGTTCCAAGTAGCAACTCAGAGGCCAATATCATGCAAGGTAGGAACTCAAAGCCACCCCCCTTTTATGTATCTCTAATTATTGGAAAATCTCTAGTACATAATTGTATGGTAGATAGTGGAGCTACTAGCAATGTAATACCTAAGAAAGTGGTTAACCAATTAGGACTAAGATATGAACCCTTCCAAAAGAGGGTCACACAACTTGATGGGTCCTTAGTCAATACTATACATGTGGCCAAGGACACTAGTATGATCCTACATGCTAGTCCTAATTTTTTGATCCTCCTTGATATATATATCATAGATCTCCTTGCATTGTTTGACATATGCCTGTCAAGGGAGTTCACAGCCAAGATAGGAGGCTACCTATCTTCTGACTGGTCTCACATGCTATTTCATACAACATATGGGACCAAGGTCACCATTAAGTCAGAACCACTGGTAGTGTTATACACTAAGTTTGCACCTTTGTCTCAAGCTCTCGTAGTCTTGATAACCTAGTATAACATGGGAATCATCTCCATGTGTGGGACCTATGCTAACTAAGATGAGACCTCTAGGTTCTAGGCTGGTTCCTCTTGGATAATCACCTTAATTTGCTTCTAGAAATGAAAAGTAAACTTTTGAGGGAAAGGGATAGAAGGAATACTTGAAAGGGAAATGACTGAAAGAAAACTACCTACTAGGTGATGCACCAAAATTAGGGTTTGGATCTTAGTATAGAGGAATGAAATAAATGAATGGCTTAGGTCTAGTAGGTCACAACTTACTAACTAGGCTTGCATAAGTATTTCATAGAAGGGTCTGAACATAAGACACAATTTATGACCTGCAAGTAGACATTCACTTCTGCAACTTGGTGTAGGATTGAGACAAGATTGTTAGGGGGCTAAAGTATACCCACAAAAGAATCTAAATCAGATCAAACACAATAACACACAAAATCATAGAAAATAAGAGGGATCAGGAACCCTAAGATACCACTAAAAAAATCATATACTTCAATTTAATAAGAGATAAACTCAGACGAGGAAGCATAGGGACATGAAGAATTGTCACAAAATACCTCTACAATGTTTGAATTCATCAATGGGAGAAATACAACTATTGAAGCCAGAGGGCATAGAAAATACCATAGATAACTCTCAAGAAAGGTGAATTTCTCTTTTACAATTGTCCCACTCTGAGCCCCAAAAGCTCAAAAAACATTATATACATACTCAACTACACATAGGCAAGAGTCAAAACCTAACTGGGGTTACAAGAGATTTTCATTAAAATAATAGCTAACCCTAAGTCAAACAAGTCTGATCATAAAAGTATTTATGCAACATCATGGCCAATCAGATATTTTTTTATGTGCCCATCTCTGTACTATAATTGCCTACAGACAAGCAACCTGGATCCATCTACCTACTTGCAATTCCACTAAGCCATGAAGGCTTGAAATCTAATCTTATTTCCCTGGGTAATAGTACTGCTCAAAAGGTGGCGCCAACTCTTTTCATCACTTCTCAACATGGGGACATGGAACAGTACCCTGCAATGCTGGCCAACAATCACCTCCATCACCCTCTCAACCATGAATGCCCTGAGAATTAAACTCCTAAGCCACCTGACATCATGCATGGTTGAAAGAACATAAAACCCTAGCAAAACTAGTAGAAAACATTTGAATTCAAATGTTAACAGCTAGCCTGATCATTTTAAAATATAGCCATCGATGCAAAACTTTTCCTGGCAGATGAACGGCCATGATGCACTGAGAAAACAACTTAAAATCCCCCTCTGACAAGTTAAATGCCACCTAGAAGTTAGAAACCAATGAAAATCAAGCACATCATCATGCTTGGCAAACTTGGACCCACGATCAACAAAGAGAGCATCAGATGGTTATCGCTATACCATGATGCTAAAATTAAAGCATCTTGACCAAACGGTATAATGAAAACCACCAAATCAAACCAAATGTTAAGTGCTTTAGAAAGGTCTGACCCCATGGCCCCATTGACAACCACCACGTAGCACACCAACCAGCCAATCACACACTACCAAATGAGACACATTACAGACCCTTTTGACAATAGGACCCACGACAGAAAAGATCACATCAAACGGTTGTCACTATATCGCAAGGGTAAGGAATATTCCTTGTGATCAAGTGACAACCATAGATCTTACTTCCATGCAAATACTCTAACATGGACATACCAAAAGAGCCCAATTGTCATCTGACCACCCAATGAAGAAGGAGCATGTCAGAAACTGAGGACCCACCTAATAGAGCCTGAAGATAGAGCAAGATCGATGGTTGTCACATGATTGCATGCTCTGAGACAAAGCCTTGTAGACATACACCAGCTATCGATCCTTATCAGACTGGGACCCATCTGACAAATAGACCCACTACAAATCTAGTCATCACCATGTGGACCAATCAAATTCAAGCATGTCAGCATATAAGGACCCACCGAAGGAAACTTTGACACAAATCAAGATCGACAGTTGGTGCATACTCTCATGGCTCTGACACAATGCATGAGATCATACGCTACTTGTAGGATCATCTAAACACAGTCTATCGGGCCTGCTCTAAAAATTAGACAAGTCACCATCTCTTGACCAATGAAAAGCCTCCACATAGGATGACATGGCAATTGACCCATAAGGGTATGAAGAGCTGAGAAAAATGGAAGATCAGTGATTATCGTAAGATCACAAGCCTTTGATAGACCCTATGAGATATCATGACAACTGTTGATCTCAGTAACTGGGACCCCACTAAAAATCTAACTCTGGAAGTTTTAACGAATGCGCGACCAAAGATGAAATGCTCAGTCACTAAATAGAATTCCTAAACTTGGTTAAGTCTGTAGAATATGTGAACAAGGCATTTGTACAATCGCTAAGTCAAAAGTCTAACCTGGTGTCTCAGTTAGCGAATGCCCAATTGAAGGCAATTCACGGAGTCACTGAACGTTTAGAAGCACCACCATTTTATCTTGCAACTAAGAGAAACACTACAGTCACTAGTTCATTGAGAGGAAAAGGTAACCACCAGAATACTTAGAGAACCTATGACTGAGGAAAGGAAAACCATTCGCTGAGTCATGGGATGTTAAGAACTTAACCACCTGGATGAAGATATTACACAAACCACTGTAGTCGTGTAGTTAGGGAATGAAAGGTCGAACCCGCTGCGGAATAGGAGAATTTGTGACTAAAAGGAAAGAATTATGCACATGGGAATTGGGACCTTTAAGTTGCCAAAAAAGTAGCAACAAATCATAACAAGGCTTAGGGTTTGTAGGGTTAATTTAGCACAATGGCTACATTTTTCAAAGTTTAAAAGGGTTCTACACCTAGCCAGGGACCTAGAAAAGGTCGCAGAGACCAGAGGGAAATAGATAAAGCCATGAAATTTTTAGGGATGCTTGGCAAGGTGAAAACAGAGGCCTGGGGATAGGTTTTAGCCAAATTTGGATGTACATAGAAATTAGGGTAACATTTTGGTGATTTCTACTAGATGTTAACCTGCTAGACATAGATCAATGGCCTTGACATATCCATTGGGCATGGGGTCATAACAGGGACACAAAAATTCAACAGAGACAAAACTAGGACCAGAGAGACAAACTTGTGCAAAGGCACTTCTTGGAAAGCAAGAAACTAACCTAGAAAATATGGAAAGGAACAGAAAAAACACAGTTACAAAATTTTACAGAGAGGGATTAACCTCAAAGTAGGGCTTCAAGTGGAAACCATTTACTGATATTGGCAAGGCATCTCCTTCAAGGGTTGATAGTTGAAAAGCATTAGACCCTTTGCATTCTATTATAACAAATGGTCCACCCCAAAATGAATCAAATTTGGTATGTCTACTAGGCTTGGCTCTGAACACATCCCACTTGAGAACTAAATCTCCAACTTCAAAATTTCTGACCTTGGCTCTTTTGTCAAAACTCCTCTTTGTCTGAATCTAATGGAATTCCATATTCTGCATTGATTTGTCTCTGATTTCTTCCAATTCCTTCAATTGAGCATACTTGATCTACAAAGGATCTCCCTCTTCAAATAGGGCATATTGAGTGGCTAGGTCCAGAGCTGGTAATTCAGTTGAAATGGACAATTTAGCCTCTTTTCCATATACTAGCATATAAGGAGAATTACCAATGATCTTCTTTGGGGTAATTCTATCTAACCACAAGGCAGATTTTAGTTTGGTATGCCAATCTCTCTAATTTTCTTGAAGAGTCTTCTTGATTATCCTAATCAGGTTCTTATTTGTTGATTCAGCCAAGCCATTGCCTTGGGGGTAGTAATTAGAACTGGTATTCAGATAGATGCCACTCTTCACTGCCCACTCTGAGACTTTGAGGCCTATGAATGCTAATGCATTATTTGAAATTATGGAATCAAGAGTGCCAAACCTATGAATTATGTCATCATAAAAACTCAATACAACATTCTCATTTGATTCCCTTAATGCAATTGCTTCTGTCCATCTAGTGAAATAATCAGTTGTAGTAATTATCCATTTATGGCTTGCACTAGATCAAGGGTTGATCATACCAATGAAATCTATGCCCCACCTCATAAAAGGCTATTATGTTCTAACTGGTTGTAGGGGCAAGGCTGCAAGCCTCTCTATTCCTACAAACATGGCACACTTGATGCATTCTCTAACATAATCATGACTATCCTTAAAGATAAATGGCCAATAGTATCTAGCCCTCATGATTTTAAAAGTAGTAGTCCTAGGAGAAAAGTGACCTCTAGAAGGTCCATCATGAAACTCAAACAGGACATCTGCTATCTTTTCTTAATCTATGCATCTTAAAAGGACACCACTATGATCCTTTCTGAAAAGAACTTGATCTATCAGCACAAAAGGAATAGATTGTAACCTATAATACCTTCTTTTTGCTAAATCCAAACCTGCAGGACATTGTCCTATCTTCAAGTAATTGATCATATTAGGCAACTAGCTTGTTGCCTTGGCTTGTTCTTCTATAGAATGCACCACTAGAGATGCATCCATTTGCTCTAATTTCTTTGAACTTTCATCCCATGCCAAATGCTCACAAAGACCTCTTCCTCTAACCAGCTTGGTAGTTTGAATATCTATGTCATATTCCATCACCTTGGTGATCCAACCAGCTCTTTTCTCATTTAGGTCTTTGGAAAGCAAAAAATCTTTGACACTTGGATGAGTAACCTTTAAATGTACCTTGCTATGGGTCAATAGATATATGAACTCTTTAAGGCTCTTTACCATAGCAAGTACATGTTTCTCTACAAAAGAGTATCTCTATTCATACTCTTCTAAACCTTTGCTAAAGAAAGTAATAGGCTACTCCAATCCATCTGAATTTTCTTGGGACAACATTGCAGATATAACATCATGACCTCCATAAGCATAAAGGATAAAATCCTTACTAAAATTTGGATTTAGGTACAGAGGGGCTTCTATTAAGGCCTCTTTGATAGCTTGGAAATTGACTCTCCCTTCTTTGGTCCAACTAAAAGTTGAACTCTTCTTTAACATGGCTATCAAAGGCTTGAGTAAATTTGTAATGTTAGGCAAGAACCTCTTAACAAAATTAATCTTTCCTATGAAAGATTGGAGACTTTTCTTGTCATGTGGTAGAGGTAGCTCTAGGATAGCTGCAATTCTCTCAGGATCCACTATAATTCCTTCTTTGGATACTAAATATCCCAACAATTTTCCTTCATGAACTGCAAACACACATTTATTGGGATTCAGAGATATCCCAAATTCTCTACATCTTTCAAAGATCTTCCTTAAATGTTTGATATGATCTGCTACATGTTTAGAATAGATAGTTATATCATCTAAGTAGACTAGCACAAACTTGTACATTAGGCTCTTAAAGGCCATATCCATTTCCTTTTGAAATGTAGCACCTGCATTTGACAAACCAAATCACATCTTTTGATAAGCCATGGTTCCCCACTTGGTTTTAAATACAGTCTTGTATTGATCCTCTTTATTTACTAAGATCTTATTGTATCCTGAATAGCCATCCAATAATGAAAATCTCTCAGATCTAGAGACACATTGTAAGATTTGTTCCATGGAGGGTAGTGGATTGCAGTACTTTAGAGAAGCTCTATTAAGATCCCTAAAGTCAACACATAACCTCAACTCCCCATTCTTCTTCCTGACTGGAACAAGGTTGGAAACCCAACTAGTATGCTTAATGTGGTAGATGATACCACTTTATATTATTTTGAGTACTTCTTTATGCATAATTGGCTCAAGCTTGGGATTAACAGGCCTTTGCTTTTGCCTCACTGGTTTGGCATTGGGTTCTAATTCAATAGTGTGCTGAGTAAGGGAAGGATCAAAACCTTTGAGGTCTTCATATTTCCATGCAAACACATCACTAAATTCCTTGAATAGTTGTGTGTAATCTTTCTTTTCCAAATCAGTATTCACTTTTCCAAATTGTAAGCTCTTACCTAGATCCAACTCTAATTCAACACAATGTTCTTGTTGGACTACCAGGCCAGCTTTGTTTTCCTTAAGTTCATCATCCTTGTTGAAGACAACCTCTAAGGTAACAAGACCTCTAGGCATCTTAATGGACTTGAGTTGTATCACTTGACTACCATAGTTTTGTGATAGCCTATCTTGATTGTACTCTAAAAAAACATCTTCTTTAAACAAGAACTGCATAATTTATTCATCATTGTCAAACACTTGCCAATTAACATCATTGTTAGGAATAGATGGTCTAACAATCACTTTGATATGCTATTGATCCCTTTCTTTTGAGATGCTATTTGGAATGTCATACTAGGATCCAACAGTAGCTAACCTATCTGCATTTTGATTTAACTTTCTAGGGATGGAAACAATATTGAAAGCACAAAAATCTTCAATTGCATCCCAAAATCTATGTTTATATGCCTTCAAAGTGTCATTTTTGGTTGCACTCATCCCTCTCACTTGGCTGACAACTAATTCACTGTCACCATAAAATTTTAAGGCCTTAAGCCCTCTTTTTCTAGCCCACTCTAGTCCATTGACTAGGCTTTCATACTTTGCAGTATTCCTTGTGTGGGAGAAACTGAATCTAAAGGTAGTGTAATACCTTTCTCCTTTTGGGGACACTAGCATAGCACCACCACCAGAACCATGTCTACTTCTAGCTCCATCAAAAAATAGTTCCCAAACCTGATTTCTCTGATCCTCTGGATCAGTGTCTTCTTTACGAAGGCTTGGCTCTATGACTCCACCTTCTTGTATCAAACAAATTCCCAAAACAAAGTCCCAAACAAGATTTTCCTGGGCCTCTGAAGCTCTTTCATCTAGTAAAATATCAGGGATACTTTCTATCTTTGTGCTTGCTTCACTAATGGTTTGGAAGTCACTTTCATCAAATATAGGGCAGTTTACATTAATGGTATTTGACACATATGGTTCTATGTGGTGTGCTTCTAATGGTTCTAATTTAATGGTGACCTTGGTCCCATACCTTGTATGAGATAACATGTGAGACCAGTCAGAAGATAGGTAGCCTCCTATCTTGGATGTAAACTCCCTTGACAAACATATGGAAAATAATGTGGGGAGATCTATGATATATATATCAAGGAGGATGGACTAAGGATCCATCTATTTGTGTGACCTTCTTTTGAAAGGGCTCATATTTCAGTCCTAATTTGTTAGCTACCTTCTTGGGCATTATAGTGCTAGTAGCTCCACTATCTACCATACAATTGTGTACTAAAGATTTTCCAATGATTAAAGATACATAAAAGGGAGGTGGCTTTGAGTTCTTACCTTGTGTGACATTGGCCTTGGAGTTGCTACTTGGAGCCTCCTTTTCTTGATTAGTGTTAACCAACACTAGCTTTGCAACTTCTTTTGTAGGTTGGGGAGTTGCTACTTCTGTCATAGCCTTCTTCAAAATTTTTAGGTTGTCCTGGAAGAACCAAACAATCCCACATGGACATGGTGTCATTCACCTTCTTCATGTTGTCTATGATATTAAAAGGTGTCATAGTGTGTACTCTTTGTTGTGCCTTCACTATGATGGGCTCCACTTCTTTAGGTTGTTGGCCTTCTTTGCTTGTCATGATAGGAGCCTCCTTAGGTGTGATGGGATTATCTTGTTGTAGTGGCTCTGTAGATGTGGTGGCTTTGGCATTAGAGTCTTCTCTCTCCATATCTTGAGCTCTTCTTTTTTCTCTTGTATAAGCAACAAAAGCAACTTCATCATTGACTTCATTGAAGTTTAGTTGCTCCCAGTTAAAGAGAGCAGTCTCATTCTCTTGTGATTCTTGTTGAGGCATTGACCCACTAGATGAAACCTCTAATTGAGCTTGTGAGGCATTTTGAACCATTAGAGCTTGGTTCATCCATCCATTTGAACACGCAGCCTAATTATGAGGCTGATTACAAGGAAAACTCCATTCATTCTCTATAGCCATATTATTTTGACTAGGAACCACATCCCTCACTGGATTTGTAGAATTTAGAGGTGCAAGGTTATATGGTTGGAATGGTCTTTGATTAAAACTTTGTCTTTTTCCTTGATAGCCTCCTTGGTATGATGACCTATTTTGCTGATAAGGCTGTCCTTGATTCTGGTATTGTTGATTAGGACCTTGGCCTTATGGCCGAAATGGTGGTCTTATTCCTTGACCTTGCTTCTTCAAATTTGTGACCTCCTTAGTCAAGGTCTGCAATAGATTGGTCATTTCTTGCTTACTACTTTCTTGGCTATTCTTTATCTCTTGCAGCTCTTGAGAGAAACTAGTTGTTAGCTCTTGACCACTGGTACTAGCCTGAGGTGCCAATATGGTTGGAATAGGGGTAAATGGGGGTACTTGTGCAGGTGCAATGGGTTGAAGGCTAGGAAAAATGGGCATTGGAGACCTTCTAGCAATCATGCCTACTTGGATCAAATAATTTTCAGCCCTGATAGCTATGTCAAAAGCCTAGGGTAAAGAAGTACCACCCATGGACTGGATCATGATAGAAATTTGGACATTCAGACTTTGCAAGTAATAGAGGAAAGCATGGTCAGCTAATGGTCTTACTGAGACTGAAATTCTATTCCATGTCTTGAGGAATCTACTATTTTAATCTATCATTTAATCTTGAGGGTCTCTCTTAATATTTGTTAACTACTCAACTAGAGACAAGTTATCTGATTTATCCTCAAAATGTTTACTTAATGCGTCACCTAACTCATCCCATGAAGGAATAGAACTGACAGTTAGAGTTGTAAACCATTCTAGAGCCTTACCTTTTAGAGAGGCTAATAATAATTTTGTGGCCACATCCTCTTGAGTAATGTTGTGTATGGTGCAGATGGTGGTCACATCTCTTATGTGCTCAAAAGCAGTTGTCTACCTTTCACCTATAAAATCGGGTATAATCTTAAGTGCCACCAAGGGCACATCATGATGTTGGGAAAAATTCAATGGAATACCCTTATTGAAAGGTGCAAATGCAAATGGTCTAGCCATTGTAGGAGCTAGAATATGAAGATTAACAACTATATGAGCTGTATTTACTGCTGGATTTGAATCCTCTTCTAGATCTTTGGTTAGAGATCTACCTCTTCTTCTGGAATGAAAGGGAAAAAGTCTCCTTTCTGAAGTATAAGAGGTGTAGACTGAACTCTCCTTGTAGGGGATGTTCTTTTAGTTGACCTGCCTTTATGACTTCTTCTTGAGGGAAACTCTAAAAATTGGGTAAGCTTTAAGCTTCTAGTCTCAATCTTTCTCATAAACCTTTAACAAGGTTAGCCCTAATCTTTGAAATCAGTGGAGTCACTAGATATACTTAATAGAATGACTTCTAAAAGCCTATTTTATGCAACCTTTATATCATAGATAGCATATCTTTAATATGAATTTGATTCTTTTACTATCTCACCAAGCGTGCCAGAATTATTATGCACTAAGTTTGCACCTTTGTCTCAAGCTCTCATAGTCTTGATAACCTAGTATAACATGGGAATCATCTCCAAGTGTGGGACCTATGCTAACTAAGATGAGACCTCTAGTTTCTAGGTTGGTTCCTCTTGGATAATCACCTTAATCTGCTTCTAGACATGAAAAGTAAACTTTTGAGGGAAAGGGATAGAAGGAATACTTGAAAGGGAAATGACTAAAAGAAAACTACCTACTAGGTGATGCACCAAAATTAGGGTTTGGATCTCAGTATAGAGGAATGAAATCAATGAATGGATTAGGTCTAGTAGGTCACAACTTATTGAATAGGCTTGCATAAGTATTTCATAGAAGGGTCTGAACATAAGACACAATTTATGATCTACAAGCATACATTCACTTTTGTAACTCGGTGTAGGATTCAGACAAGATTGTTAGGGGGTTAAAGTATACCCACAAAAGCATCTAAATCAGATCAAACACAATAACACACAAAATCATAGAAAATAAGAGGGATCAGGAACCCTAAGATACCACTAAGAGCATCATATACTTCAATTCAAATAGAGATAAACTTAGATAAGGAAGCATAGGGACATGAATAATTGTCACAAAATACCTCTACAATGTTTGAATTCATCAATGGGAGAAATACAACTGTAGAAGCTAGAGGGCAGAGAAAATGCCACATATAACTCTCAAGAAAGGTGAATTTCTCTTTTACAATTGTCGCACTCTGAGCCCCAAAAGCTCAAAAAACATTATATACATACTCAACTGCATGTAGGTAGGAGTCAAAACCTAACTAGGGTTACAAGAGATTTTCATTAAAATAATAGCTAACCCTAACTCAAACAAGTCTAATCATAAAAGTATTTCTGCAACATCATGGCTGATCAAATATTTGTTTACGTGCACATCTCTGTACTATAATTGCCTACAGACAAGCAACCTGGATCCATCTACCCACCTACAACTCCACTAAGCCATGAAGGCTTCAAATCCGATCTTATTTCCCTAGGTAAGAGTACTGCTCAAAAGGTGGCACCAAGTCTTTTCGTCACTTCTCAGCATAGGGACATGGCATAGTACCCTGCAATGCCAGCCAACAGTCACCTCCATCACCCTCTCAACCATAAATGTCCTACGAATTAAACTCCTTAGCTACCCAACATTGTGCATGGCTGAAAGAACATAAAACCCTAGCAAAACTAGCAGAAAACATTTGAATTCAAATGTTAATGGCTAGCCTGGTCATTTTAAAACATAGTCATCGATGCAAAACTTTTCCTGGTAGATGAACGACCACAATGCACTGAGAAAACAACTTAAACTCCCCCTCTGACAAGTCAAACACCACCTAGAAGTCAGCAGCCAATGAAAATTGAGCACATCATCGCAACTAGCAAACTTGGACCCATGATCAACAAAGAGAGCATCAAACGGTTGTCGCTATACCGTGATGCTAAAAGTCAAGCATCTTGACCAAATGATATAACAACAATTGCCAGATCAAACTGAATGTTAAGTGCTTTAGAAAGGGCTAACCCCATGGGCCCACTAACAACCACCACATATCACACCAACTAGCCAATCACACGCTACCAAATGAGACATGTTGTAGACCCTTCTAACAACAGGACCCACGATAGACAAGATCACATCAGACAGTTGTTGCTATACTGCAAGGGTAAGGAATATTCCATTTGATCAAGCAACAATTGTAGATCTTACTTCCCTGTAGATACTCTGATAGACACCTACCAAAACAGCCCAGCTATCATCTGACTGACCAATGAAGAATGAGCATGTCAGAAATTAAGGACCCACCTAACAGAGCCTAGAGATAGAGCAAGATCAACAGCCATCACATGATCACATTCTCTAACACAAAGCCTTGTGGAGATACACCAGCCATCAATCCTTATCAGACTAGGACCCCTCTGACAAATGGACCCACTGCAAATCTAGTCATCACCACGCAGACCAATCAAATTCAAGCATGTCAGCATATAAGGACCCACCGAAGGAAGCTCTAACACAAATCAAGATCAACGGTTGGCACATACTCTCATGGCTCTGACATAATGCATGAGATCATATGCCAGTCGTAGGATCATCTGAACACAGTCTGTCAGAACTACTCTTAAAATCAGACAAGTCACCATCTCTCGACCAATGAAAAGCCTCCACATAGGATGATGTGGCAATGGACCCACAAGGGAATCAAGCACTGACAAAAAGGGAAGATTGATGGTTGTCATAAGATCGCAAGCCTCTGACAGACCCTATGAGATCTCATGACAACTGTTGATCTTAGTAACTGGGATCCCATAGAAAATCTAACTCTAAAATTTTTAGGGAATGTGCGACCAAAGAAGAAACACTCAGTCACCGAATAGAATTCCTAACCTTGGTTAAGTCTGTAGAATACATGAACAAGGCATTTGCAGAATTGCTGAGTCAAAATTCTAACCTGGGGTCTTAGTTAGTGAATGCCCAACTGAAGCTAATCCACGGAGTCGTTGAATGTTTAGAAGCAACACCATTTTATCTTGTGACTAAGAGAAACACTACAGTCACTAGTTCACTGAGAGGAAAAGGTAACCACTAGAATACTTAGAGAACCTGTGACTAAGGAAAGGCAAACCATTCACTGAGTCACAGGATGTTAAGAACTTAACCGCCTAGATTAAGATATTACGCAAACCACTGTAGTCGCATAGTCAGGGAATGAAAGGTCCAACCCACTGGGGAATAGGAGAACTTGTGACTAAAAGGAAATAATTACACACATGGGAATTGGGACCTTTAATTTGCATAAAAAGTAACAAAAAATTATAACAAGGCTTAGGGTTTGCAAGGTTAATTTAGCACAACGGCTACATTTTTCAAATTTTAAAAGGGTTCTGCACCTAGCTAGGGACCTAGAAAAGGTTGTAGAGACCAAAGGGAAATAGATAAAGCCATGAAATTTTTAGGGATGCTTGGCAAGGTGAAAACAAAGGCCCGAGGATAGGTTTTAGCCAAATTTGCATGTACATGGAAATTAGGGTAACAGGTAGCACACCATATAGAGCCATATGTGTCCAACACCATCAAGTAAATTGCCCCATATTCAATGACAATGACTTCCAAACCATTGGAGAAGTAGACACTAAGATAGAAATTATCCTTGATATCTTACTAGATGAAAGAGCTTTAGAGGCCCAAGAAAATCTTATTTGGGATTTTGGTTTGGGAAGTTATTTGATACAAGAAAGTAGATCCATAGAGCCAAGCCTTTTCAAAGAAGATGTTGATTTAGAGGATCAGAATAATTAGGATTGGGAACTATTTTTTGATGGAGCTAGAAGTAGACATGGGTCTGGTGGTGGTGCTATGTTAGTGTCCTAAAAATTAGAAAGGTATTATACTGCCTTTAGATTTAGTTTCTCCTGCACTAGCAACACTGTAGAGTATGAAAGCCTTGTGAATGGGCTAGAGTGGGCTAGGATAAGAGGGCTTAAAACCTTAAAGGTCTATGGTGATAGTGAGTTAGTAGTCAGCCAAGTGAGATAGATGAGTGAAACTAAAAATGATACTATGAAAGCATACAAACATAGAGTTTGGGATGCAATTGAAGATTTCCATGCTTTCAATATTGTTGCCATCCCTAGAAAACTAAATCAAAATGCAGATAGGTTAGCTATTGTTGGATCTCAGTATGACATTCTAAATAGCATTTTAAGAAAAGTAGATCAATAGCATATCAAAGTGATTGTCAGATCCTCTATTCCTAATAATGATGTTAATTGGCAAGTGTTTGATAATGATGAACAAATCTTACAATTCTTGTTTGAAGAAGATGTTTTTTTAGAGCATAATCAAGATAGGCTATCACAGAACTATGGTGATCAAGTGATACAACTTAAGTCCAACAAGATTCCTAGAGGTCTTGTCACCTTAGAGACTATCTGCTGGCCTGGTAGTTCAACAAGAACATTGTGTTGAATTAGAGTTGGAACTACGTAAGAGCTTACAATTTGGGAAGGTAAACATTGAATTGGAGAAGCGAGCTTACACTCAGTTATTCAAAGAATTCAGTGATATTTTTACATGGCAGTATGAAGACCTCAAGAGTTTTGATCATGCCCTTTCTCAGCACACTATTGAATTAGAACCAAATGCTAAGCCAGTAAGACAAAAGAAAAGGCCTGTTAATCCCAAGCTTGAGCCACTTATGCATAAAGAAGTGCTCAAACTAATAGAGAGTGGCATCATCTACCCCATCAAGCATACTAGTTGGGTTTCCAACCTTGTTCCTATCAGGAAGAATAATGGGGAGTTGAGGTTATGTGTTGACTTCAGGGATCTTAACAGGGGCTCTCTAAAAGACCACCATCCATTACCCTCTATGGAACAAATCTTGCAATGTGTCCCTGGATCCGAGAGATTTTCATTATTAGATGGCTATTCAGGATACAATCAGATCCTAGTTAATGAAGAGGATCAATATAAGACTGCATTTACAACCAAGTGGGGAACCATGGCTTATCAAAAGATGCCCTTTAGTTTGTCAAATGCAGGTGCTACATTTCAAAAGGCAATGGATATGGCCTTTAAGAGCCTCATGTACAAGTTTGTATTGGTCTATTTAGATGACATAACTATCTATTCTAAACATGCAGTAGATCACATCAAACATCTAAGGAAGATTTTTGAAAGGTGTAGAGAGTTTGGGATATCTCTTAATCCCAAGAAGTGTGTGTTTGCAGTTCATGAAGGAAAATTGTTAGGATATGTAGTATCTAAAGAAGGGATTATAGTAGACCCTGAGAGAATTACAACCATCCTAGAATTACCACTGCCACATCATAAGAAAAGCCTTCAATCTTTCATACGAAGGATAAATTTTGTTAGGAGTTTCTTGCCTAACATTGTAGATTTACTTAAGCCTTTGATAGCCATGTTAAAGAAGGGTTCAGCCTTTAGTTGGACTAAAGAAGGAAAAGCCAATTTCCAAGCTATCAAAGAGGACTTAACAAAAGCCCTTTCTCTTCTAAACCAAAATTTCAATAAGGATTTCATCCTTTATGCTCATGGAGGTCATGATGCTATATCTGCAATGTTGACTCAAGAAAATTCAGATGGATTGGAGCAGCCTATTGCTTTCTTTAGGAAAGGTTTAGAAGAGTATGAACATAGATACTCTTTTGTAGAGAAACATGTACTTGTTGTGGTGAAGAGCCTTAAAAAGTTTAGATATTTGTTGACCCATAGAAAGGTACACTTGAAAGTTACTTATCCAAGTGTCAAAGAATTTTTTCTTTCCAAGGACCTAAATGAGAAAAGAGCTGGTTGGATCACCAAGGTGATGGAATATGACATAGATATGCAAACTACCAAGCTGGTTAGAGGAAGAGGTCTTTGTGAGCATTTGAAATCAGATGAGAGTTCAAAGAAATCAGAGCAAATAGATGCATCTTTGGTTGTGCATTCTACAGAAGAACAAGCCAAGGCAACAAGCTGGTTGCCTAATATGATCAATTATTTGAAGACAGGACAATGTCCTGCAGGTTTGAATTCAGCAAAAAGAAGATACTATAGATTAAAATCTATTCCTTTTGTGTTGATAAATGAAGTTCTTTTCAGAAAGGATCATGTAGTGGTGTCCTCTTAAGATGCATTGATTCAGAAAAGGTAGCAGACATCCTATTTGAGTTTCATGATGGACCTTCTGGAGGTCAGTTTTCTCCTAGGACCACTGCTTTTAATATCATAAGGGCTGGATACTATTGGCCATCTATCTTTAAGGATAGTCATGAGTATGTGAGAAAATGCATCAAGTGTGCCATGTTTGTAGGAAAAGAAAGGTTTACAGCCTTGCCCCTATAGCTAGTCAGAATAGAGCAACTTTTCATGAAATGGGGCATAGACTTTATTGGTGTGATCAATCCTCCATCTAGTGTAGGACACAAGTGGATAATCACTGCAATAGATTATTTCACTACATGGATAGAGGTAGTTGCCTTAAAAGAATCAAATGAGAGTGCTATATTGAGTTTTTATGATAATATAATCCATAGATTTGGCACTCCAGACTCCATGGTATCAGATAATGCATTGGCATTCACAAGCCTCAAAGTCTTAGAATGGCCAATTAGGAATGGCATTTATCTGAATACAAGTTCAAATTATTACCTGTAAGGAAATGGCTTAGCAGAATCAACAAACAAGAACTTGATTAGGATAATCAAGAAGACTCTGCAAGATAACCAAAGGGATTGGCATACTAAATTGAAGTCTGCCTTATGGTTAGATAGAATTACTCCAAAGAAGATCATTGGAAATTCTCCTTATATGCTAGTGTATGGAAGAGAGGCTAAGTTGTCCATTTCAACTGAATTGCTAGCTCTGGACTTGGCTACTCGATATGTCTTGTTTGAAGAAGGAGATCCCTTGTAGATCCAATATGCTAATTTGATGGAGTTAGAGGAAATCAGAAACAAATCCATGAAAGATATGGAGTTCCATCAGATTTAGACAAAGAGAAGTTTTGATAAGAGAGCCAGGGTCAGAAACATCAAAGTTGGGGATGTTGTCTTCAAGTGGGATGAGTTCAGATCCAAGCCTGGTAGACACACAAAATTTGATTCATTTTGGGGTGGACCATTTGTTATAACAGAGTGCAAGGGGTCTAATGTTTTTCAACTATCAACCCTTGAAGGAGATGCCTTGCTAATATCAGTGAATGGTTTCCACTTGAAGCCCTGTTTTGAGGTTAGTCCTTCCTTATAAATCTTTGTAAATATTTCCCCTTATTTCTTTCCCTATTTTCTAGGTTAGTTTCCTGCTTTCCAAGAAGTGCTCATGCACAAGTTCATCCTTCCAGTTTAGTTTTGTCCCTTTGTCGAAGTTTTGTGCTTAGAATGACCCCATGCCCAATAGATTATGTCAAGGCCACTGGATTTCTATGTCTAGCAGGCTGACAACCAGCATAAATCACCAAAATGTTACCCTAATTTTCCTATTCTATAAAAATTTGGCTAAATTCCATTCAAGAGTCCCTGTTTTAACCCTACCAAAGATCCTTGAAAATTTCATTATTTTACGTCTGGTTTACTGGCCTCTGCAATTTGTTTTATCCCCTGGTCTATAGTTAAAAATTCATAAAAGTAGTCATTGTGCCCAATAAGCCCTAAGTAACCCTAGCCTTCTTTCTATTTGGTTGTTACTTTTTTGGCCACTTAAGTCCCCAGATTTAGCATGTGCGCTTTAATCTGATTGGTTGGTCGCTAGTTCTCTTATTTCTCCAGCGGTCATCTTTTCCTTTTGGTGACTTAGCAACTATGGCGGTTCTCATAATCATTAAAAGTTTGGCAGTTAGGTCTAAATATCTTATGACTTAGCGAACATTACCCTTTCTCTAGGTGCATGATCTCTTAATGTCTAGCGGTCTCGGCTAAGTGGGGTCCCAATTAAGAAGATCAACGGCCAGCGCTTAATCTCATGGGTTCTTTCTGACACATGCGATCTTATGCCAACCATTGGATCTTCCAAGTATGCAGTGCTTCAAACCTTGTGTGGGTCCACTGCCATGTCATCCTATGTGGAGGCTTTTCATTGGCTGAAGGTATTGACTTGTTCAGTTTGTCAAAGCGGGCCCAACAGACTGTATCCCTTTAATCCAATGGCTGGTGCATAATCTCATGGAGTGTGTTAGAGCCATGAGATTATGCACTGACCATCGATCTTGCTCTATTGTAGAGGCTCCATTAGGTGGGTGCTTCCTTGTTGATGTGCTTGAATTTGATTGGTCCACATAGTGATGACTGGGATTTGTCAGTGGGACCGTGTCCGGGGATCTACAGAGATGTCAGAGGGATAAAGATCAATGACTGGTGCATGTTCTGAAGGAATCTTTTGAGGCCATGAGATCTTGCATTGACCGTCCATTTTGCCAAGTGTTTGGCCCCTATTAGGTGGGTCTGATGCAAAGTTAGGCTGACATGCTCATTTCTCATTGGTTGAAGTAAAGAGAAAATATGTGGGACCGTGTTGCCAGACATGCTGATATGCTCAATTCTCATTGGTCCAAACATGCCGATGTGGATTTTTTAATTTTTAGGAGGGTTTGTGACTGTTGTAAAGTGATCTGGGCTATTCATTTGTCGAGAAATAAAGGATATCAATGATCACATTTTAAAATGATTGGCTAGCCATTATAATTCAAATTCAAATATCTCTGCAAAAGGTTTTTTGCTAGTATCTGATCTGATGGGTTGCGAACGGTGGGGTAGCTAAAGAATTTGTCTTTAGGACATTTTCAATTGAAAGAGGATGATGAAGAAGTCTGGGCGGTTGTCATGGGTTGATTCTTATCCGTGAGAGGTACCATTTTTAGCATTCATGGAGAGACCTTGTGAAGGAAATTTGATGAATCTAGGTTGCTTGTCTGTAGGCAATGTAGTACAGGGATGGTCACATAAACAAAATATTTGATCAGCTATGATATTTTAGAAGATGTATTTATGATCAGACTTGGTTGAGTTAGGGTTAGCTATTATTCTACTAAAAATATGTGTAACCCTAGTTAGGTCTTAACTCCTGCCTGTGTGCAAAATAGGAGAGGTATATAATAATTTTTGGAGCTTTGAGAGCTCAGAGTTGGAAAATTGTAAGAAAGGTTTACCTTTCTTAAGAGTCATCTATGGCATTTTCTCTGCCCTCTAGCTTTTACATTTGTAATCTTTCATTGATAATCCAAATATTACAGAGGTATTTTGTGACATCTTCTTTGTCCCTATGCTTCCTTGTTTGAATTATCTCTTATTGAGTTGAAGTATATGTATTTTTTGAGTGACATCTTATGGTTCTTGATCTCTCTCTCTTTCTACAATATTTGTGTATTCTTGTGGATGATTTGATGTGAATGCTTTTGTGGGTATACTACAACCCCCTAACAATCTTGTCTCATTTCTATACCAAGTTGCAGAGGTGAATGTTTGTCTGCAGGTTGTAGATTGTGTCTAAATACTTAGGAATGCTATTGTTTGTGAAAGTCTCTCTCTCTTTCCTGGAATAGCCTCTTTCTATTGTAGACCCTTCTATGAAATATTTATGTAGGCCTATTTAGTGAGTTGTGATCTTCTAGACATGATTTTTTCATTATTTTCATCCTCTATAATGAGATTCAAACCCCTTCATTTTGGTGTATCACCTAGTAGATAGTTTGCTTTCAGTCTTTTCCCTTTCAAGCATTCCTTCTATCCCTTTCCCTCAAAAGTTTACTTTTCCTATCAAGAAGCAAATTAAGGTGATTATCCAAGAGGAACCAGCGTAGAATCTGGAGGTCTCATCTTAGTTAGCATAGGTCCCACAACTTAGAGATGATTCCCATGTTATACTAGGTTATCAAGACTATGAGAGCTTGAAACAAGGGTGCAAACTTAGTTTATAACAATAACCACTCACATTTTTTGGATAGTATGAGGATGTGAAGGTGTACATGTTGTTTGATCCTGATTCTAGAGAAGTCTTGTTTTGGTGAGATGTCTAGTTTGATGAGCGCTATCCTCATATGGATCCTCCATTAGTAGCTTCATCTTCACTACCTAGTACTTCCTATTATCCTCTACATGATTCCATATCCTCTGAGGAAGTTTCATATGATGATCCACCTTCCTCACCTCCACTAGATATTCAGTGCATATCCAAGAGAGCTCGTGATATTCTTGATATAGCTAGACCTTTGGCAGGTGATCCTTAAGATACTTGTCTCACTCGTGCTCAGACATCTAGTATTGTTTTATTAAGTCATACTATTTTAGATAATTCTTAGAGGTTTTAATTAGTGACAAGTTAGCCTGAGTGGGATAGGGATATGAATGAGGAGTACTCTTCTCTGATAAAGAATCACACTTAGGATCTTTGTCCTCTTCTAAAAGGAAGGAAGTTGGTTCAGTGCAAGTGGGTGTACCATACTAAGTTTTCTACAAATGTTTCTATCGATAGGTATAAGGAATGTCTTTTTGCGAAGGGATTTTCATAGGTGGAGGGTATTGATTACTTCAAGACCTTTTCTCCTATCTCAAGGATGAATTCTATTTTCCTTGTTATTCTCTTTAAGCTTCTCAGAGATGGATATTATATTAGATGGATGTAAAGAGTTCCTTTTTACATGAGTACCTATAGGAGGAGATCTATATGGAGAATCCTCAGGGTTTTTTGTAGGACTCTTCTATGGTGTGAAAACTTTAGATGTCTCTATATGGTCTCAAACAAGCCCCTAGGGCTTGGTATGAGAAGATGGATTCTTTTTTTCTTACCTTCCACATCACACACTATCATTATGACCCTACAATGTATATTCAACATCATGGGGATGATCTTTTGATACTTGTGTTATATGAACTGATGATATCATCATTATAGGTAGCTCATCCTCTATGATTCAGAGTGTTCAATGCTCATTGAGAGAGTAGTTTGAGATGACAAATATTAGACTTTTGGACTATTTTCTGGGCCTACAGATCATTTAGTCTTCAGATGGGATTTACATAACCCATTAGAAGTATACTCTTGATATGCTTCATAGGTTCATCATGTTTGATTTCAAGATTGATCTCACACCTTTTTAGTTGGGTGTTGTTTTATCTACTCCTATAGTGAATTCCACATTATACAGATAGCTAGTGGGTCATTTGTTGTTCTTGAAATAGACTTGTCTTGATCTTTCCTTTGCGGTTGGCCTTGTCTCTAGATTCTTACATGATCCTCATGAGTCATTGGCAAGAGGTGAAACATATCTTGAGGTACAATTGGGGTACTACTTTTTATGGAATTCACTATATATCAGGGGATCCTCACATTGTTGGTTACACAGACTTAGATTGGGCTAGTGATATTACTGATCAGAGGTCTACTTAAGGATTTATTTTCTTTCTTGGTTCTAGTCCTATCACATGGTCTTGCAAGAAGCAGACAACTCATGCATTATCATCGATAGAGGAAGAGTACTGAGAAGATATGCTTTGTAGTGAGGAGGTTTTATGGCTTCGATAGTTGATGACAGAGTTTGGTTTTCCTCCTGATAGTCCCACTATTCTTTGGTGTGACAATCAAAGTGCTATACACATTTCTCATAACTTAGTTGAGCATCAGAAAACCAAGCACATTGAGATTCATATGTATTTAATCATTCTTTTGATTCAAGATGGATCTCTTAGAGTTTGGAGTATATTACCATTGCTAAGAAGGTTGCAAACATCTTCACCAAACCTTTTGCATCACTGTGATATCCTCAGTTGCATTCTATGCTTGGGGTGAAGGAAGTTGTGCTTAGGGGGTCTCAATGATCTTCATTCCATCTATTTCTATCTCTTCTTGGAGTAGGTTTTTTCCCCATGTGGTTTTCCTCATTTCTTCATTTTACAGAGATTTGGTTGTGTTGGGTATCTCATCAAGCCATGTTGTTGGGACCCATTTTTTTCTTTCAACACTTTAGATTCCATTTCTTTCTTCTTCCATTCTTCACATATATACATTGTTGCTCATCTTAAGGGGTTGTTAGAGTAAAGTATTAATTTTATTAAGTTAATTAAATTAACTTTTCTCCCTTCTTAAGATTTCCCTTTATGCACATGCATTAGTCATTTAAAATTAAATTAATCATTACTTGCACTTTTACCTCTTAGGGTTTACCCTTTTAGGTTTTTTATCTCCTTTTATAAGGATTGATCCATTGTATATTTTATATGATTTTTCATTCATAAAATATATTCTTCATATTTTCAGAGCCAAACCCTTTCCCTCTTCTTGTCTCTACCTCCTTGTGACGGGTGTTTGTATGCAGGTGTTCTTTGGGTTTTGTAAATTTGTATTGCTCAAATCCTTCATTTTCAAATTCCATGCAGTACTCTACTCCTCTCTCTTCACTATAGATTCCCTCTTTGATGCCTCATTTCCTATTCATCATTTTATTTTATTCATTTGGTTCACCATATTTTCATTTCTTTCCATGTCGCTTTATAATTTACCTTTATTTAGGCATTGAAAGAAGAGTAAATGGTCAATAAATACACAACCTTGTTTTGAAACTCCCCTCTTTGCATAGGTCAAGAGGATGCCAATAACAGTTGTATAATTTAGATACTACATATCTTGCAATCATGGAGACAAATTTTTGACGAGACAACCTATCAAATGCTTTCCAAATTTAGTAGACACCTTTTCCATGACAAACATGCCACACAAACACAAGAGATTTTCCTTTCATATTCTTCTAATTACATTTGATCTTGGTCTAGGACAATTCCATTATATTCTATACTTGCACTTGCCAAAAATGTTCTTATTCCATTTCTTGTAAGAAGTGAAGAAGTGGATCACCATCCTCCAACAAAACTATAAGAAGTGGATCAACATCCTAGACTATCAATGAACTCTTTACAAAACTATATTTTTGAAATAGGTGATCCTATGGTTGTAGATCATTCTTCTAGACCAAGAGTATAATATGTGACCTTAAAATATGATCTAGTTTAAAATGCATAGCTCTATAAATTGGGTCACAACAATCTTTATTTTCATTTATTGCTTAAGGATTGAAGTTAATTAAAAATGCCTTGGGGAGATTGTTGAGTTGCGAGTGATCAAATTCTCCTCCATTAACTCACTTGTGGTAGACAATGAGAAAGCATGGTAGCAATTCTTAATATAAAACCTAATGCAATAATTATTCCTTTTAGTCAATAAAGTTGAAACATTCATATTGAATGCTCCTTGATGTTCTATGACATCAATTGATTACTTGATGTGAAGTAATGTTGAATTGAATGTTTGTAAATAACAACACACAATGAATCATCACATACATATGTACTACATCAACTTCCAACATCTATGACAAAAAAGTAGAATTTGATCTTTGACTTTTAGGTTAGGTTAACATCATATGCACTCATTCTCTATTATAGAATTTACTTATGTTAGCAGAGTATAGATTTTAAGATATGGATGATACACAATGAAATCAAGATTAATAATGTTGTGAATATAGAAGAATTGGTACAAATAAGATTCAATATCTAAATATATGCAAAAATAAGAATAAATTAAAATAAACAAAAATTAAAGAAAAAAGTAACTCAACAAAAGAAAGAGAACCAATATGCTAAATAAAATTAATAATTTTATAAAGAAATGTTAATGTAAAATATAAAAGACAAACATAACATTTTAGATTGCCATGAGAAGACAATCACAAATCTACAATTTAATGCTATAAACTATACGTAACATCAAAAGACGTTAAATTGCTCGAATGAACAATGAATATTGTAACCGCTAACATTAATAATATGCTTTTCAAATGGTCTGCACAAAATATGCAAGTCGCATCACTCAAAGTATTGTCCTTCGTATCATAAAAAAATACAATATATCTGGATTTGTAACCTTAAAAGGCGGTATAAATCAGAAAACACAGCAATGTATGACTGAGCAATCGAAATCATTATAGGTAGCATGTATTCTCTAAACAAAATTGATCCATACAATCAATAATTATTTTTGTAGATCTCTCTGATATAATCGAGATCGAGGTGGTCAAATTTCGTGGGAGAATCCGATATATATTTTAATACGTTTTGAATTTTAGCCTGGCCGCTGGCGGAGAATAGATCCAAAACAAAGCCGGCTTCACCATTGAAGGCCTCACAATAATTCTCTGCAACATAATCGCTATAAATGCACGGTTTCCCACAACTTCCTCTCACACCAAAACATTCCCGGAATTCCCTCTTTCTGCTGTACTAATATTCTGAAAGAGATGGAACTCAATGGAGCATGTTTGATGGCAATTTTAGTGGTATTCAGTAGTGTTGGCGTAATCTACGCATCGGACCCTAATATTCTCACCGATTTCGTTGTTCCGGCGGACCAGAACCCACTTAACTTGACTGGCGATTTCTTCACTTTCACAGGATTTCGGGAATTGGGTAACACCAACTTGGCGGGGCAGACGGCAGTAATAGTGACAAAGGCGGCGGCGAAAGAATTTCCGGCGCTGGATGGGCTGAGCGTGTCAATGGCGGTTCTGCAGTTCCCGGCGGGCGGAGTGAACCCTCCTCACACTCACCCCCGTGCTTCTGAGCTTCTTCTGCTTTTGGACGGAACTCTCCAAGTTGGAATTGTGGACACCACTGGAAAACTCTTCACACAGACCCTCACTACAGGAGATTTGTTTGTGTTTCCGAAGGGACTCGTCCATTACCAAATGAACACGGATCCTGCGTACGAGGCCATGGCTATTTCTGGCTTTGGAAGCGCCAGTGCAGGCACTGTTTCGGTCCCGACTACTCTCTTCACAAGCTGTATCCCCGATGATGTTCTCGCCAAATCATTCAAGACAGATGCCAAGACTATCAAGCTGCTCAAGGCTGGCCTTAAAAGTCCCTAAGAACATGGCTTCTTCCACTATTCATGCTTGACTGCCATAGAATAATGTTCTCTCTTCTCTTCTGTCGATCTTCTCTATATTAGCCTGAAATGTGTTTTTCAGTCAGTCTGTTTTCTGTTGTGCTTGTCACTATAATGAAGCTTGGAATATGTTTTCCAGTCAGTCTGTTTTCTCTTGTGCTTGTCACTATAATAAAGCTTGGAATATGTTTTCCAGTCAGTCTGTTTTCACAAGCTGTATCCCCGATGATGTTCTTACCAAATCATTCAAGACAGACGCCAAGACTATCGAGCTGCTCAAGGCTGGCCTTAGCAGTCCCTGAGTACTTGGTTTCTTCCACCATTCATCCTTGACTGCCGTAGAATAATGTTTTCTCTTGTCTTCTCTCTGTCTTCTTTATATTAGCTTGAAATATGTTTTTCAGTTAGTTTGTTTCCTGTTGTGCTTGTCACTATATTAAATGAATTGATTTGTCTCTAGGGAAAGAAGAAAATAGAAGTTCATACACAAGGCATGAGACATTTCATTACGAAGTAATAATTATCATCATTTTTATCTACAACACAAAAGGTTAAAACCATTGTTTTCTTTTTTATTCAATCAGAATAGAAATTTGTCTTTTATTGTAGGCTGCTATTTTTATGTTTTTTTTTTTTAACTTGAAATCTCTTAATGTCTTCTACATAAAAATTATTTATAAAATAGAAATTTTCAAGTCTTACTTTCGTTGAACAATGGTCATGTTCTCTCTCTTTATTTCTATATATACACATAACATTTGAAGAGCAAGAAAGAAAACATAACGAGCTTTGTTTGCCTTATATTTGACTTTGTCTAATTTTTAAGTTTTGTGTCAAAATTAGTAATGGTCGTCATGTTGAATCTATTGTGATAATCGAGTTGGTGCAAGTTTATTTAAACACCTAAAGAGTCAAATTGTTTGTCCAAATTGAAGGTGTTCATTGTGTATCTACCTCCACTATTGTGAAAAGTCTATGCCACACATGGCTATGGCTAGTTTGACTTTGCCAGGTTAAAATAATTTTTAGGATTTGTTTGAGATGGAAGAAAATTGTTTTTAGGAATATTGGTGGCTTTATTGAACACATTATGGTTAGTCTTCATATCACAATACCTCCAATTTGGGAGGTTTCAATTTTTCAAAATTCTAGTAAACAATTTATTGAAGCAATCAAATAATAGTATTCAAATTGTTGGAGTAAAATAGATTAAGAGGAAGTTTGTAAAGTTTTTGATTAAGAAAATAGGTTTTACAGGGTGCCTAAAACCCACAACAGAGTAATTAAAAAGAGATAAACAAGATCAATTCAAATCGAAAGTTTTTGCAATCCAAGGGATAGGCCACAGAAAGGCCAGACATGAAACAACCACAAAAATGGATAGATAGACCAGAGCAAAAAGACAGGCACCGAAAAATGAGTTAAGCCAGGCTCTTGAGCATGACAACAACATTGCATTCAAGAGCCTTCATTAACTCTCCTGCCTCTTTAACATTTTGGATGCCTTGGGAAGTTTGTAAAGTTGCTACTAGTAATGTGACTAATATTAATTGAAATTACGGTTTTCGTTGAAAAGTTATAAAATTATATTAATCTATGAAATTGGATGGGTTAATAAAGATTTCCATGTAACAATAGTTGTCACTAAAACCAAGAGAATACAAATTCAAGGATGTTTGTTACAAATCCATTCTTAGTGAGCCCCATTAGAGATTTGGAAAATAAAATGACAACAAGAGAATGAAGGAAAAATATCAGTTTAAATCATAGACTCAAGAAAGAGATCCCCAATCATGAACATTCTTGCTACAATCAACATCAAAAGCTCATTTAATCAAACAATTAGAAACAACTTTCAAGTCTCAGAAAATATGAATTAATGAGATGGAATCAAAATTTCATCCTAGAAAATAATTTTTTGTCACATAAAGAGTCAACCTCATAAAACTTGGAGTCTTTATTATCATAAGGTTTCAAAAAAATATAAATTTTCATTTCTAAAAAAATTGGAAATTCCTTTTAACTTCTATAAATGCACATTAAATTCTAGAAATGAAATGATTAACAAAATATTAGTAGTTCTAAAAGTGTTATAAAAAATTGATATGATTCTTGAGACCTTTAAAAATCTTGATCTATGAAACAAAAGAAAAAGTGAAAAATCATTTGTCTAGTATTTAAATATGTTTGAAACCCTCTATGGACCTTTACAAAAGTTTTAAATCCTTGTTGCAGTCCAATAATCAATTCAAAACCTTTACTTTTTGATAGCCAATCATTTTGTTAGTGTGTGACCTTCTAGACATGTATGTAAAATATTGAAGCTCAAGCACAACAAATGGAAGTTTTCAAAAAGTGTATGGAGATCCATTGATGTAGAACCAAATACAAATTTGGTTTTGAAAAAGTGTATAGAATCTCTCGATGTAGAAATAAATGCAAATTTGGTTATGTGTTGTAATTAAGAATTATAGGTTATGGTCATGGAATGCAATAATTGTAGGTTATTCTTAGAAAATATTTTGATGATAATAATAATAAAACTTTCTAGTACATACAATTGAAAATTGGAGAGCCAAAATCAATTACCTTTGCCGTTGTCATCCTTTCCTATACTAAATTAATAGCTTTAGAATAGGGTTCAAACATACATTAAAATATCATAAAATGGTTTGTTTTTCATATGTAGTAGTCACAGATTACATCTTAGACATGCTTCTCACATATGAACATCCAAAACTTGATGGATTAAAAATGTTTGCATGGTAAAGGGTAATATTTGAGATGGAGAAAATGTCCTAGTGAGAGTGTATTCAAAATGTCTTACTAACTTACTAACTAGATTATATATATTTTAATATATAAAAAATACATTGAGAGATATGTTGGCGTAACCAAAATACATTGCAGTTTCTACGACTCATAACTGATGCTTCCATTCCTGTAATTAGTTAACGATTATTGGTTATCTGTTTCCTGCACTATATAATGTTGTATTCAATGATCAATAAAGCATCAAAGGTTTATCTTCATTATTATCTCTTTAGTTTGGCGTTGGCAAAAGGATGTGAGCCATGCACAATTACCTGAGATTGCCAATTATTCGGAGCGCTCCTAGTCTTTGATCCTATGAAAGAATAACGAGGCATCAGTATAAATTCAAAAATTAAACTCAGATAATAGGGCATGCTATATCAGTCTATTCAAGACTTTGATGCAAAATTCAATATATTCGATATAGAATGGCCATCGAACAACCTCCCCATCGCCAGAAGAGTCGGTGATTGGCTGTGACTGACCACAGTATGTTTTCATCAATTTTCATTAACAAAACTTAGATTTATTTGATTCGTATATTACAGTGAGGTCAGATTCATGTCTTTGAGATGCCTATATATTTGCTTTCGGAACATGTCACTTTCTAAAATTGGTAACCACGCAGGTAGCGTTCTTGTTGGAGCATAAGATTCTTTGGTTTGATTCACATACTTGTGCGATGATGGAAAGTTTGAGTTTGAACATAATTCTTGAGCAGAAGTGCTGACACAGAGGTGAGTTATTTATATGGGTAAATGATTAGTGTGTGAAAGATTTTCCCAGACCGTTAATTTGTGCAATCCCACGCTTTATTCATTTGAATTGAATCATTTGTTATGGTGGTGAGTTGAATTTTTTTTTAAAAAAAAGGAAAATTACTATGAATATGAGTTGGATGTGAGACAAAGTGTCCCATTGATTTAAGTTCAGGAAGGTAATGCAGGAATAAGGTGGTTAGAGACGGTTGTAAACCCTTTTACTATTCTCTCTGTGAATAAATTGCTACAATATTTTAAACAATAGGAGTTACTTATTAGAGGGTAATGATAAAAATAATTAGATATCTCTATTAAAATTTGTAGAGTATGAGCTCATTAATGGTATGATTGATCAACAAGTGTTATTTTTAGAGGTAAATTGCTTTGTGAGAGAAAATACAATCCAAGTTCATTTTACAAGTTCTATAAGGTGTCAAGAAGGTGATATTTCTTTAGTCAAATGTATTGATCAAATTATCTATCTTCTTACTCTCAGTCTTTGGAAAACTACAACTCAACACATTAAAACTTTATTGAGTATCTTGTAGATAAGTTTATCAATGCTGCCAATAGATCATCAATATGTAATTCTTGGTCATTCAGGGCCATCTTTGTTAAAGATGAAAAGGCCTTTGAAGACTCACATGCAAAATCTAAAGGATAGATTTTAGGTGGCTATTTTAGAGGTTCATGGCATCAGAGGATGGACTAGGAACTTCCAAGATCTCAAGTTAGCTTCTTGCTTTGAGATGGCGTTCTACATGTGAAGCTTTTTTGACATTTTTGGTTTTGTATTTTGTTTTTCTTTCTCATGCCGACAAATTTGAAGAATACATGTCTTGTGAAGACTTATTTTGAAGATAGGTTTGGGATATGGTTTTGAGCTCAATATAGATTGTTGTCCAATGAGCTTCAGAGTATATGATCAAGAATTATACCCTTTCATTGTCACTAGAAAATGATAGAGATCTGTCGCATCTCTTAGGGGTCATTGTTGTATAATTCAAGACTTTGTGATTTGATAGTTTAGGACTAAGAGCTTAAAAACAAAACTTGAAGCTACACCTTACCAAGGGTCATGAGACAATTTCATGGAGCCTTGAATGATTCAGGATTTCATCTTTAGAAGATTTTTTTCTCAAAATATGTATTCAGATTATGTAATTACCATACTTTTGTTTTCTCAGCCTTAAGGGGGGGTCCCTAGGGAAAGGTGAATTTGATGTTTTTTAGGATCAATGTTTTAAGGGAGGGAATGTTGGCATAACCATAATACATTATAGTTTTAATTATTCATAACTGATACTTCTATTCTAGTAAGAAGTTAATGGTTAATGGTTATTGGTTAACTATTTCCTACACTAGATAATGTTGTATTCAATGATCAATAAAGTAACTGATATTTATTTTCATTATCATCTTTCAAGATATCCTCCGTACTAACATAAGTTGCTGAAAATAGGAGCATAAAGAAGGATAGCTCTTAGTGTAAATTATATATATATATATATATATATATATATATATATATATATATATATATATATATATATATATATATATATATATATATATATATATATATATATATATATATATATATATATATATATATATATATATATATATATATATATATATATATATATATATATATATATATATATATATATATATATATATATATATATATACAAGCTAGTAGTAGTCACTGCACAATATGGAAGATATTATATAAACTAATATATAATTATATTATATTAGGATTACGGTTAGGGTTAGGATTACAATTAGGATTTAAGATTTAGGGTTAGGATTATCATTAGTGTGTGAGTTTACATCATGGTTAGGGTTAGGTTTCTATTAGGGTGAGGCTCAAGATTAGCGTTTAAGGTTTAGGACTATAATTGTTGTAAAGTTTAGGGTCTACATCATCTTAAATATCTTGGTTAGAGTCATAATTTTGATTATAGTTAGTGTTTAGGGTTAGGATTAGAATTATGCTTTAGGGTTTAGGGTTTGGATTATAATGTTTTATTAAGAGAAAACCATTTTATAGGGACCAAAAACCCTATACAAAGTACACATCTATAAGAAGAAATTAATTGATAAGAACCTACTATAAAATAAAAAAATAAACAACCATAAAAACAAGGGAATAAAACCCCAAAGTTCTTATAGATTTTTACTCAAAATTACATTTTTAAGCATAATTTCCTTGTTGATGTAAAGAACATTTTTCACAATGTTTTTAATAGGGCTAATCCCCTTATCCTTACTTCTAAGTCTAGTTGTAGGGCTAGGAAGAGAGACCATGTCATTTTCCTTCACAACAACTCTATGGTCATTAACAAAGGCTTTCTTGTTTGACTTAACACTACTAGAAGGATAAGTAGAAGTTCCTTTGGATAGACCTTGTAAAATTTTTCCTAGACATTCAATTTCGCAATACCTTCCAAATTGTTCTTCATGGTCATTTTACTAACAACCACAACCACCCTTAATTTATCATGAAAAGCACCAATTGATTCCTCCACACTCTTAATTCAAAGCTTATGGACCTCTTTTAAATCTTTAATCCTATTCTCTAGTGCATTAATATTGACCTTCACTTTATCCATTCCATGTATAGAATGAGTTTTAATAATTTTATCCTTTAAAACATTAATTTCTATCAGTATCCACAAAAACATAGTATTTTTGCTATCCACAACATCATTCACATTTTTATTTATATTTACTGTATCTTGAATAAAAGAACCCTTTTCCACAGGGGTGTCTTTTTCCATGTCTAATAGGATATCAACATGAATTCACACATCCTTATCACCCACATTATGAGGTTCATAAATAGGGGAGAGAAGAGTAGGGTCTACATCCTTTTGAATATCTTTATTAAATTTCATAATTATGAAGTTTCTCCCTCCACCAAGTAGGACTTGGTAAAGGGTTTATCATTTCCATTAGTAGACCTATGGGTTTAGACTTTCATTTTTCCTCCACCCTTATCAACATCACTTGGTTATAAATAATTCAACATGAAACCCTTTGGAGTTATAAATAATGAGATAAATAGGGTATCAATTATTTATAACCACAATATTGTTAACCACAACAATATTTATCTACTTGCTTGAATAGATAAATAATGAGATAAATATTTATAAATAATGAGATAAATGGGCAACCAAATGAAGAAAACCTTTAAGCTCATGAAAACATGATTAGTAGGACACATCATAATAAAAGAGAACCACATCAATTTAAACCCTTTTTCATGCTCGTGATCATCATTCCACAGAGGGAATTAAAATTGTCATTCCTCATAATCAATATGGACAATCATTTTGACCTCTTGTCAGATATTTTCATTAATCCCCCAATTTACCCTATTTTGGTAATGAAACCCTAGATTTATCAACCTATTGATAGATAGTTCCTATCTCAAAATTCTTAAGGAACACCTTATATTTATTAAATGAATTGAGAATATTAATACAATCAAGGATTGATGTTTGAATCATCCAACTAGGGTTATGCTTTCTTTGAAGATAATTAATTAAAATTAGAGAATCACTCTCCAACCATACCTTATTAAACCCCTTGAATAGTGCTATTCAAAGATCAGTGCAGGATGCATAAGCCTTGGTGAAGGGATTTGGATTATAGTTAAGATTACACTATTAGGGTTTACATTATTTATAGTGTTATCATTAGGGTTAGGATCATGATTTATTTTTGGGATTATGGTTAGTTATAGGTTTTATATCATGCTTTTAGTTATCATTATAGTTAGGTTTTAATTAGGGATAGGTTAATATTTTAGGTTTATGTCATGATTAGGGTTAGTGTTTGGACTAGGCTTATGGTATGGATTATGATCTTGTTTAGGATTAGAATTTAATATTGGTTTATTATTTAATGTGGATTAGGGTTAGGATAAGGGTTTAGAGTTTAGGGTTACTATTACAATTATAGTAAGGGTTTACATTACAGTTAATATTAAGGTTAGGTTTGATTTTAGGATTAGTGTTAGGTATATGACTATGGTTAGGGTAAGGGATACCATATTATGATTATGGTTTTTATTAGGGTTAGGGTCTAGTTTTTAGGATTAAGATTATCACTAGGATTATGGTTTACATCATGGTTATTTATATAGTATAATTAGGGTTTTGATTAGTGTTATGATAACTATTTAGGTTTATGCCATGGTTAGAATATGGGTTGTGTTTAGAGTTTGTATTATGATCTTGTTTAGGATTAGGATTATAGTTAATGTTAGATTTTAATATTTTGGTTAAGGCTTAAGATTAGATTTATGAATATAATTAAAGATTAGGGTTAGGATTTTCATCATGATTAGTATTATAGTATGGGTCAATTTTTTATTATTGTTAGGGCTTAGGTCTATATGATAACCTAAAACTGATTGAATATCTTGAAGGTAAGTTTGACAACATAATGGATAATTCAAAGATAATGATTGATGATCACCGAGCTACCAAAGTATATGTAAGACAATTAAATTAGTTAATGTATTGTCATTGATGTCAACTAGTTTTGAATGTACTTGTCATGATGGTTACAAACATCTAAATAAGGAAAATGGTAAAGGAATGAGATATCTACATGAAGATAAGATAGATAAGAAAGATACCATTTTGGTATACATTGGGTAACATATTGATGAGTCTATGGCATCATGTTGATGACTTGATTGTATTACATGATTCTATTATGTATTGAAGATCATAACTGAACAAGTTTATGTGGTCGATAAATGGAGATTTGTGTATACACCAAGAAAATGTAGTGTATACCAAGTATAGTATTAACTGAGCAAGAAATAATTGATGCATTAAGGTATTGACTGAGTGAAAGAAATAAAAATGGAGTTTGAAACAACTGACTAAAATGATGAGCTAGACAATTGTTTATGATTGTGAGGTAGAAGATAATGTTTGTTATGATGATCTAACAACTGATAAAATTCAAGATTGATCGGATGAAAAAGAATGAAATGTGTTAATGACACAATTGCTGAGGAAGGTTAAAGTGGCAAAATAAATGGTGAAGATTAAGAGGCAAAATCTATGGATGGAAATAAAATGGTTTATGATGTCTATATAAGGAGATAGAAGATTCATTATTGAAGCGAGGGCTACTTAATACTGTAGGAGAATTCACGTGAAAAGGATTGTTTTCATGCAACACTGATCAAACTACTTGAAGACAGAACTGAGAAAAACTTCAAATAACACCGAGGGTCAGAGAAAGAATATACCGAGAAAAATAGAGTTGGAGGAAATGAAGATGTTGAATTTATTATTAATTAGAGGTATTTTGACCTTAGCATTGATCTGAAAATCTAAAATATAAAAGTTTTATTTGAATTAGATCATTAATGTATCAGTTTAATTATTGCTATAGATAAATCTCTTAACCGAGTGGGACTTAACAATATTTATATTTCAATATGACATTCAATAAATGTTAATTATTTTCTTGTTGACCCCATAGTGAATGTATGGTCAAAGGAGAACTGTTAGTGATAAATCCTCTAACTAGGTCACACCTTAGAGTGTGTTTTATAACCTTTAACATGATTGGATCCTAACCGAGCTCACTTCATAGGAGTGAATTATTTTGGGTTACTGGTCCTAGGTGTTTTTTCCCCTAACAAGGTTTCTACATTAAAATCTATGTGTTATATATACATTATGATGTGTTGAATTGCAATTTTACTTTACACATTTCCATAACTAGATAGATTGGTGAACTCAATACCTAATTTACTAGTAATCGGTAGATGTAGAGAAATACATAGTTGATATCTTACTGAGTTGATTATTTATTTGAAAGGTTTCATTATATACATCTAGGAGATTTGGGACTATAGGATAATTGGACTTAACTGGTTCACCCCCTCTCCCAGTTATTTAACAATTGGTATCAAAGGATAAAGTTCTTGGAAAGAAAAGTTTTAAATACTTAATCAAAAGATCACAAGATGTATAAGAGAGAGGTGCCAAAGATGAACAGAGACAACTTCTCGATATGGAAAAGCAGAATGAGATTGCATCTCTCTGGAATTGGAGAATCTGCTATATACTACTTGGATAATGAATTTATCCAACCTATTGGACCCTTGATTGTTGATCGGATGAGAGATAGACATGAACACAATGTTTCAATGATAGATATTGTTTCTTCCTTATCAAATGACAAATTTGAAGATGTCAAGACATGTACTTCTTCTAAACAGATGTGGGATAAGCTTGCACTAGTTCATGAAGGAGATTTAAATGTGCTCAGGGATAAAGCTGAAAGTATTAGAGGAAAATTTTATGACATGAAAATGAAAGTAGGAGAAAACATTTCACAGTACAACAACTAAATTAAGGAGATTGTCAATGTTATTTGAGGAGTAGGAGGTATTATTGAAGAAGACACTATTGTAAGTAAAATTCTTAGAACTTTTTTGCCTAATTATTCTATTAGAGTCTCTATAATTTATGAGATGAGATTAGCCTTGAGTAATCATCTTACACTTGATAGTCTGATCAGTAGACTGATTGCTTTTGAGTTGAGTAACTTTGATAATAGTATAGTATTCCTACTGTTGAGTCTACATTTATGTCATCCTTGAAAATTGGTAAATCAAGTAGTAAACACATGATAAGAAATGAGAGTGATAGTGAAAGTGATGATGATGAACTTGATGAGCTTGAAGCATTAATGGCTAGAAGACTGCAGAAAGATAAAGGAAGATATAGAGGAAAAATACCTTTAGTATGCTTTAATTGTACAAAAATTGGCCACATTGCAGCTAGATGTCCAAACATGAAAGAAGATGATCAAGAAAATGAAAGATCCGGTGAAAGAAAATTTGATAGGAGAGATAACTGAGATCACAGAGGCAACTAATAATATGATAAAATATGTAACTAAGATTACAAAGACAAAGGCAAGAAGGCATATTACCTTGTTTAAGATGATGATGATGACACTAATGAAGACATTGAGGTGGTATTCATAGCTTTGAAAGAAGAATTAGAAAAATAAGAAAGGTATGTTGAAAAAACACTTATTTCTAAGTTTAGCAATAATGATACTTGGATTATCGATAGAGGTTGTACACATCATATGACTGGTGATGAAGAAAAATTTGAATACCTTGAAAATTATAATGGTGGATATGTTAAACTGGGAAATGATACACCTTGTCTAGTAAAAGGAAAAGGATCTATGTTGTTGAACAATAAGATTAGATGTGAGAATGCATATTGGGTGATGAGACTTAACTATAATCTATTGAGTGTAGCACAACTAAATAACATAGGTCACCGAGTTGCATTTGAGAATAGAAAGGTGAAAATCTATGACGAGACTAGAAAGTTGGTTAGTACTGGTGAACAATCTAAAGGTAATCTATTTTATCTTGATAATGATGAAACTTATTGTTTGTTGGCTAGAACTGAAGATATGTGGTTATGGCACAAAAGGCTATGTCATGTAAATTTTGACATCGTTAAGATCAGTAAGAAAATAATAGTTAGAGGTTCTACGAGATTATCTAAATAGGACCATGTCATGTGTAAACAATGTCAAATGGGAAAAATGTCAAAATCTAGTTTTTATAGAAAAAACTATTAATTTAATGCTATTTTGGAGTTAGTTCATACTGACTTGTGTGTTCTTATGAGAACTAAGAGTTATTATTGAGATATATATTTTATCTTTTTTGTTGATGACTACTCTAGGATGATGATTGTCATGTTCTTGAAAGAAAAATATGAAGCTTTTAAGATTTTAAAATGGTTTAAAGCTAAAGTGGAAAAGTGATGTGGAAAAGAGTTAAAATTCTTGAGATCGGATAAAAGTGGTGATTTTATTTATGATGAGTTCTCTATCTTTTGTAATTAACATGGAATTAAGAGACAAGTTTATACACTAAGGACACCACAACAGAATGGGATTGGTGAAAGGAGGAATAGATCTATTGTTGATTGTACTACAACACTAATGATTGAAAAGGATTTTGCACAAGTATACTAGAGAGAAGGTGTTAGTACTATTGTATACACATTAAACTGAGTACAACTGAAGAAAGATTAAAAAAGAACCCTATGAGTTATGGTATGGTTACACATCGAATGTAAGTTATTTTATAATATTTGGATGTAGATGTTACATTCTAAAAGATGATAAAAATGGGAAATTTGATTCAAAAGGTGATGAAGGAATATGCTTAGGATATTCTACTAAAATAAAAGCTTTAAAATGTTTTAATAAGGCTACTAACAAAATGATTGAAAGTGAAAGTGTGAGTTGATGAATTTGCTGAGAAAAATGATGAAGGAAGAAAAATAGAACTTGAAGACTATGGTAGATTTACATACATTAAGAAACTTGAAACTCTATTCGAGAAACAACCTGACATTGCCAATGAAGATCATGATGCTACACTGAGTGAAGAACACAATAAAGAACAAAGAACTAAACCAGTACTTGTAAAATATGTGAGGAAACATAATCAATAGAATTAGATTATTGGAGACAAGAAAGATGGCATGATGACATAGAGTAAGATGAGAAACAACACATGCTTAGTTTGTGAATTTGAACCTAAAACCATTAGAGATGCACTTGAAAATGATGAGTGGATTAAAGCCATGAATGAAGAAATTGAGTAGATACTGAAAGAAAAAACGTGGACATTGGTACCGAGACTAAATGATAATAATGTAATTGGAACCAAATGGATATTCAGAAATAAGTTGAATAAAAATGGAGAAGTCACTAGAAATAAAGCACCACTTGTATGCAAAATATATGCACAAGAATAAGGTATTGATTATGGTGTGACTTTTGCACCAGTTGCTAGATTTGAAGGAGTTACAATATTGCTTGCATATGCTGCCTACAAAGGATTTAAATTTTATCAAATGGATGTCAAATCCACATTTTTTAATGAAATACTTGAGGAAGAGGTATACATTGAACAACTTGAAGGTTTTGTTGATCCAAATCAGAAGAATGTGGTATGTAAGTTGTACAAAGAATTATATAGATTGAAACAAGCATCAAAAGCATGGTATGAAAGACTGCATTCCTATCTTATCAGTATTGGATTTTTCAGAACAAGTGATAACAACAATTTATACCTGAAAGGTGAAACTGATGATAAGATTCTTATTGCTGAAATTTTTGTTGATGATATCATATGTGGAGCACATGATAATCTATACAAATCATTTATTGTTGAAATGAAATTTTTTTTGAAATGTCAATGTTTGGAGAGATTAAATTCTTTCTTGGTTTGAAAATTTGACAACAAAGTGAAGGCATATACACCACTCAATCAAAGTACATAAAAGAAGTGTTGAAGACCTTTGGTATGAAAGATTCAAAATCGGTCGGTACACCTATGGTCACTAGATGAAAATTGACAAAGGATGATAAGTCAACCAAGGTAAATCAAACATTATACAAATCAATTATTGGTAAGTTGATGTATGTTGTGCATAGTAGACCATATATTGCACATGCAGTTTGGATTGTAGAAATATTTTATGCTAATCCTAAAGAATCACATATGACTACAGTAAAAAGAGTTTTGAGATAATTGAAGAACACTGAAGACTATGGTTTATGGTACAAGAAAGAGGGCAATTTTGAACTGAAAGTTTACACATGCAGATTGGGATGGAAATATTGATGATAAAAAGAGCACTACTAGTGGAGCATTATTTTTGGGAGAAAAATTAGTTACTTGGATAAGTAGAACACAAGGATGCATTTCTCAGTCCACTGGTACAACAGGATATGTTGTTGTTGCTACTAATTGTTCAAACATTGCATGGATAAAACAACTTTTGAAAGCTATGAATGAATAGAAGATCACTAGCCCAATGCTAATATACTGTGATAACAGAAGTTCTATAAACATTTCTAAGAATCCAGTAATGCATGCAAAGAAAAAGCATATATCTATAAACTATCACTACTTAAGGGAACAAGTACAAGAAAAACTAGTAAGATTGGAGTTTATGAAATCAAAAGAATAACTTGCAGATATATTTACTAAACCCTTACCTAAGGATACATTTGAGTACTTGAGGACAAGACTAGGGGTCCATCCCTTGTCAATCGGTCACTAAGGTGATCAGGAGGTTGCATCAACCTATACTTTATCAGAATATAAAATGATGTTGATGCATATTGTTCACACTTCAGGTTTCCTAATGTTGTGAAAGCTAGAAGAAAAACTAACTAAAACTACATATCAGTACATGAAAGGTACTTGATCTGAACCAAAAAATAGAGATAATATTTTGGCTACTAAAGAGCTATTTATTATTTTTGGCATTGCTGTCAATGGGATAGAAGAATCAGTGAAATATTTATCTAAAGGGAAAGAAGAAAACATGGAGAGAAGATACACACAAGAAAATGATCAAATCTACAAGGAGAAACTACATGGAGTATTAATGTTGTGTAGTGATTAAACATATTAAATTTACAAGCTAGGGAGAGATTACCGAGTTACAACATTTTATTACAAAGTTGTAGAAAAGATGTTTGGTATTCTATGACATATTTCATATTGTGTTGCCATCAATGCCAAAGGGAGGTATTGATAACCTACAACTAATTGAATATCTTGAAGGTAAGTTTGAAAATAGAATGGATAATTGAAAGACAGTGATTGATGATCATCCAACTACCAAAGTATATGTAAGACAATTAAATCAGTTAATGTATTATCATTAATGTCAACTAGTTTTGACTATACTTGTCATGATGGTTACAAATATCTAAAAATGGAAAATGGTAAAGGAATGAGATATCTACATCAAGATAAGATGGATAAAAAAGATATGATTTTGGTATACATTAAGTAAATTATTGATGGGTCTATGGCATCATGTTGATGACTTGATTGTATTACATGATTCTATTATGTATTGAAGATCAGAACTAAAAAAGTTTATGTGGTTGGTAAATGAAGATTTCTATATACACTGAGAAAATATAGTGTATACTGAGTATAGTATTAATCGAGCTAGTAATGACTCACACATTTAGGTATTGACCGAGTGAAAGAAACAAATGGAGTTTTCAAGACATGACTAAAATGATGAGCTAGACAATTTATGATTCCAAGGTAGAAGATAATGTTTGTTATGATGATCTAAAGGATGCCAAAATTCAAGATTGATTGGATGAAGGAGAATGAAACCTATTAATGATGCAATTTTTGAGGAAGGTTAAAGTGACATAATGAACGGTGAAGATTAAGAGGCAAAATATATGGATGGAAATAAAATCATTTATGATGTCTATATAAGGAGACACGATATTCATTGTTGAAGTGGGGGATACTTAATAGTGTAGGAGAATTCACATGAAAAGGATTATTTTCATGCAACACTAATCAAACTGGTTGAAGACAAAACTGAGAAAAATTATAGATAACACCGAGCATCAGAGAAAGAATATACTGAGAAAAAAAAAGTTGGTGGAAATGAGGATGTTGAATTGATTATTGATCAAAGGTATTTTGAGCTTAGCATAGATCTGAAAATATACAAATCAAAGTTTTATTTGAATTATATCATTACTTTATTAGTTTAACCATTGCTATAGATAAATGTCTTAACCGAGTGGGACTTAATAGTCTTTATATTTCAATATGACATTCAATGAATGTTAATTGTTTTCTTGTTGACCTCATAGTGAATGTATGGTCAAAGGAGAATTTTTAGTGATAAATCCTCTAACTAGGTCACACCTTACAATGTGTTTTGTAACCGTTAACAGGGTTATCTCCTAACCGAGCTCACTTCAGAAGAGTGAATTATTTTGGGTTACTGGTCCTAGGTGGTTTTTCTCCTAACAAGGTTTCCACATTAAAATATATGTGTTATATATGTATGATGTGTTGAAATGCTATTTTACTTTACACATTTCCATAACTGGATAGATTGATGAACTTAGTACTTAATTTAATGATAATCAATAGATGTAGAAAAGATACAGTTGATATCTTACTGAGTTGATTATTTGTTTGAAAGGTTTTATTATATACATCTGGGAGATTTGGGATTGTAGGATAACTAGACTTAATTGATTTAGCCCCCTCTCATTTATTTAATACTATAATTATGCTTAGGGTTAGAGTTTACATTATTATTAGCATAATGGCCTTGGTTAAGATTTTGATTAGGGTTAGTACTTATTATTAGGGTTAGGATTACAATTATGGTTAGTTTAAAAGGGATTACATCATGATTAGTACTATGGTTTGGATTATGGTTTTTATTAGGGTTAGGGTTAAAATTATGGTTAGTCTTGGCAGTGCATTAGTGTCCCTCATGGTTGATGACATGGTTTACCAACTTCCTTTGTCTTCTATAAGTCTATTCATTGTATCAAGAAATAACATGTCGATCTTTTAGTGCAACAAAAATTGATACTTTTAACAAGTGGTATCAGAGCTTGGTCATAGGTTCAAATCTACGCAAGCCATGATGAGTAACACTAGGAGGGGTATTTTTGGCAGTGTGTTAGAGTCCCTTGTGGGGATCTATAATATGCTTTAACATCCTCTTGTTTCTTATATAAGTCAGTTGGTTTTATCATGTTGATCTTTTGATCCATCAACAATAACTACTTCTAACAGTTAGGATAAGGGTTTACATCATGGTAAGTATTATGGTTATGTTTAGGGTTTTGATTAGGGTTGGCATTTAGTATTATAATTTAGATTAGTTTTTAAGGTTGATGATATGATTATTATTAGGGTGAGGGTAAGGATAATGGTGTAGATCTACATCATAATTAGGGTTAGTCTTGGGTTATGATCTTACCTAGTACTATAATAATTCCTAGAATTATTATTTAATTTTTAAATTAGGGTATAGTGTTAGGGATAGGATTAGAGTTTAGGTTTAGGGTTTACATCATTATTAGAATTATGGATAAGATTAGATATCTAGGGTTAGGGTTATGATTAGGGCTAGGGTTAGTGTTAAGTGTAGGGTTAGGATTAGGATTAATGTTATATGATTATGATTAGAGTAAGCTTAAAATTTAGGTTTAGAAATAGGTTTATGATTAAGATTAGGGTTAGGATTAGAGTTAGGGTTAGTATAAGAGTTAACGGTTTAGGGTTATGATAATATTAGCATTAGGTATATGATTAGGATTAGGATTTTGGTTACTGTTATGATCAGAATTAAAGTTTTAGGATTAGGATTATAGTTAGGGTCATGGTTACGATTAAAGTATAGGCTTACATTATGGTAAGCATTAGGGTTAGGGTTGGATTTTGGTTTTGGTTATTATCTAATTTAGAATTCATGTTTTAGGACAACTTATCAGCACAGCTGAATTTGAGTATTTCTAACTAAAATTATTTTTTGTCAAACATATGGTCTAGCTAGATTGATTCTAGCTAAGTTAGATAAGTTCTTCACCTTTTCCAATTGGAAATATCTATTAAATGCATGTTTTATAACAATTAGTAAAGAAGTAAAATTATTTCAAAAAAGTGATGTTTCAATAACTCTTACTCTTTTTAATGATATTTTTTTACAAATATAAAATATCATTTTTTAGAGCACAAAGTCAAGATTATCATCATATAATTTTTATAGTATTTTAATTAGATCTAATATATTTTAATTTTAAAATACTGCAAGTAGGTATTTTAACATTCGAGAACAAGATGCTCCAGAAATAGAAAAAACTAGTAAAGCTTATCAAAAAAATTGAAAATTTATATTTAACACTAGAGGAGAGAGTTATCTTCAAGAGTGTGTAATTTATTTTCTAAATGGTGTAGATTTGATAGGGGAAATTTGGCGCAAGATGAAAACTGTCGATTTCGGGTATGTACGACTTTGAGCAGTTATAACAGAGAGAATATACATTGAAAACTAATTTTTCTTCTTTTCTACGTGCTAGCTATACATTTTATCTATGACATATTTTGAAATCAAAGGACAAAAAGATTAATTTCATATACTTTTTTGGTGCGAACAAGACCCTTATTTTTCAGCAAGTAAAAAATGGACTTACAAAATTTAAAAACTATGTGAATTCTTGTTCAAAAAAAATTAAAAAAATTATAGGCATAAACTTCATCCACTTTTACACATTTCATTAGTTTACATCATCTCCAAATTTTAAACATAAATGCCATTTTTTTGTCGTTAAAGTTAAAAGTTTTGTGTGTTGTTGACCTTTTCCTTTATAAAAGTGTGACATAGCTTTGTACTTTTACCCTTTTATAGTGGGAAAAAGGGAGCCAATATAATGTAAGGAATTTCCCTCCTTTTCCCAATGCAAAATTAGAAGGAAGATGATTGAATAGGTTCAATTAGGTCATAAGCATTGGATGAGTCAATGATCCTTCATAGTAAAATTAATTGGCATAAGTTGGACTTGAGGAAAACTGATACTTGGATAATGTAAGGTAGTAGAATAAATAAGAAAATGACTCAAAATTTAAATAAAAAGATTATACTTAGCTACAGTATAAATTTGGAGCTGATCTACAATGTACAAAATGCCTAGAACATTTAAATCTTAGGAATGGATAGCTTGTGGAGTTCTAGTCCCAGTGGTCTTGCCTAAAACTTTCATAGTTGATTTGATAGATCTCACAACTTTGCTACCATTTCTCAGACATATAAAAGTGGGAAAAAGGTTTTGAGAAGGGATTTTCCTTGGTTAAACAAAAATTTGGGTTTTATATTTTTTGGGGAGTTTCTTAATGTTATCCCTATTAGACATTTAGGAAAGTATAATAGTATTAAATTGATCATGGGAGAGAACTAGATTAAATTCCCAATGTCTATTATTTTTGTAGGCTAAAAATATATATTGTTAGGAATAAAGTGACTTGACACATAGGAAAAATTGTGACAAACTTCGAACACTTATTCATGAGATTTCATAAAAAAGCTAGGATGGTTTAACTAAGAGTTTTCTGTTGAAATTCCTAATATATGGGGGCATTTAATAAAAAGAAAAGATTATTAACAAATAGTTTGATGGATTTATGGCTCAATTATTTTTATTATCAAACTATCATTAAAAATATCATACGTAGGTATCTCTATAAGAAATTATTGATCATAACTTATTCGTTTTTCAAGATAATCCTAAAGGAAATTCTTCCTAAAAGACATCAGGTTCATTCCATTCAACTAGTACTAGGAGCCCATTCACACAACATCAAGACCTATAGGTACTCATATATGAAAAATTCAAAGATTGAGAAAATGATTGAAGATATTGTAGAGTCAAGTGTCATCAAGGATAACTAGACTTATTAATTCTCTCCTGGTGATAGTATTTACAAAGGATGACACTTGACAAATATTCCATTCATCAACCTACTAGGTTGACTCTACAAAGAATGAAGAAAAGAGAGTAAAAGGTTATGTTTTAAATATGGAAACATATATAAGTGAGGTCATAAATATATTGAAAATAAATTATTTCATACTGAAGGGCTAAGTGAGGAAGAATAGGAGGAACTAACGTCAAAATGTGACAATGAGTTACTTGAGGAGTCAAGAGATAACCAACATTTTCTTATAAAATATGTTTTGGAGTTAGTGGTCTACATACTCTCAATGTGGTGGGCTTCCTAACGAAAGAGAGAAGAAAACTATTGAAAGATTCAAATAGAACTCAGAAATTCAATTGCAAAAAGTTAGCTAGTTTGTATTCTTTTATATACTGCACTCCATATTCTTGGGTCCAAATTGTGAATAGAAGTATTGTTAGGTCAATGATTTTTTTTGTAGCTAATATTCACTAAGTGACTAATATTTAAAAATTGGGAATATAAATTGGCTAATATTTAAACATTTATGGTAACTTAAATCACCATTTTTAAAGAAAAATTATTTTATTCTTATTTAAATTTCCAAATAATTTAATTTATTAAAAAATTTAACTCAAAGGTTCACACAAATATTCAATACATAATTAGATTCGATTTGATTAGACTATATAAGTTATTTTAGTAATCTAAATTAATTCAAGATTAATTTACCATAATTATTAGGTACTTTAGTATCATCAATATTTAGTTTCCACAATTGATTTAAAATATAGTCTAAAAATATACATATGATCCATGAGGTGACATTTGCCTACAATTTATAATACTCACAATGGGTGATTGTTGATCTTAATGGATATCAATAGTCTATAATGATTAATCTCATAGAATTTAATGAGGCTTATTAAATTAAATTTTAAACTAATGGTCTAGAAACTAAACATTATAGGTTTCCCTTTGAACTAATCAATGATTTCCACCTTTAGGATTTTTATTATTTATAATTATTTTATTTTTTAAAAATGGAAGTATTCAACATGGTAATTAATTGATTTTCCTAATTTTATCTAATATTCAACAAGACTTTCCACAAAGAAATTGTAATTTTAATAAAATTTTAATTTTCCTAGATGCATTGGTAGCGCCAAGAGGTTGCACCAGTGATGGAATATACATAACCAAATGGCTTCTTTAAGTGTGAATGACCCTAATAGTGTCTAAGGAAACTTGTCCAATATCATCTGAATGCTTCATGAGAGGAGGGGGACCAATGAGAGGAGGGGGAACATATGGACCCTATACTAATCGAGGTTTCTGTGGTCTATCCATATTGTTTTTGGGTGGCTTATCAAAAACCATCTACCAATGATCCCAGAAGTTGTCTCATATAACAACATGTGTGCACCATTTCATGGAAAAAATCTCTTTTTTAGTATCAAGAACTTGTCCAGTATGGGGATTCACAAATAGGGAAAATATTTTTTGTTTAGTGATCCGAAGGGCCTTCACCTAGTCATAATCTAAATTGTCATTAGAATGGGCATGCATAACATCTTTCCATCGAACTGCAACATTATGATGCATGATGAGGGTCTCCATTAATTGTATAATAGAATATACTATTGTAAAATTATACACATTCCTAATACCCCTCGTCTGATTCAAATTCTTGGTTGTAAAGTCTTCTAATCACAAAGGGTTTATAACTAGACAATTTTCTTCCTCTAGGTCCTCGAGTTGTCTATTTTTAAGTTATGGGGTTTCAAGGGATGGGTTTCCAGGATCAAGATTATTAGTATTATCTGCCATACTTGATTAAATTTCAAGTTCATATAACTAACATTAATTTTAAACAATACAAACAATTTCAAATTGAAAAAACTAGTTTTCACCCAAAAACTAAAAATGAAACTCAAAAACTTAAATAAATGTAAAAAAATAAATAATTAAATTCATACCTAGATGTGAATTTGTGGAAAAATGCCCCCTTTGGATCAAATATCAGATAATATCTGATATCGGATATAAGCAAATTATTTTTCCCAAAATATCATGGGCAAAATGACCGACAACACTTGGTGTTTTTTTAGAATGATAGAAGATATTTGATATCAGATTTCATATTCGATATCAAATACAAACAATAATATTTTATTATTGCGACCCCTCATAGGTGTCACTGATTATATAATACAATATAATATAATATAATATATCATATTATATCATATTATATTATATTATAGTATATCATATATTATATCATATTATATCATATTATATTATATTATATCATATCATATTATATCATATTATATTATATAATATAATATGATATAATATAATATAATATGATATAATATAATATAATATGAAATAATATAATATGATATAATATAATATGATATAATATCATATGATATAATATAATATAATATCATATAATATCATATGATATAATATAATATGATATAATATAATATAATATGAAATAATATCATATGATATAATATAATATGATATAATATCATATGATATAATATAATATAATATGATATAATATCATATGATATAATATAATATGATATAATATAATATAATATGATATAATATGATATAATACAATATAATATGATATAATATGATATAATACGATATAATATGATATAATATGGTATAATACTATATAATATGATATAATATGATATAATATGATATAATATGATATAATATGATATAATATAATATAATATCATATAATATCATATGATATGATATGAGGGTAAAAGTACAAAGCTGTGTCACACTTTTATAAAGGAAAAGGTCAACAACACACAAAAAATTTAACTTTAATGACATAAAAATGCCATTTATGTTTAAAATTTGGAGATGATGTAAACTAATGAAATGTGTAAAAGTGGATGAAGTTTATGGCTATAATTTTTTTAATTTTTTTTGAACAAGAATTCACATAGTTTTTAAATTTTTTAAGTCCATTTTTTACTTGCTGAAAAATGCTGAAAAACGAGGGCCTTGTCCGCACCAAAAAAGTATATGCAAATAATCTCTTTTTCCTTTGATTTCAAAATATGTCATAGATAAAATGTATAGCTAGTTTAGAAAAGAAGAAAAATTAGTTTTCAATGTATATTTTCTCTGTTATAACTACTCAAAGTCGAACATACCTGAAATCGACAGTTTTCATCTCGCGTCAAATTTCCCCTATCAAATATACACCATTTAGAAAATAAATTACACTCTTGAAGATAACTCTCTCCTCTAGTGTTAAATATAAATTTTTAATTTTTTTGATAAGCTTTACTATTTTTTTCTATTTTTGAAGCATCTTGTTCTCGAATGTTAAAATACCTACTTGTAGTATTTTGAAATTATAATATACTAGATCTAATTAAAATACTATAAAAATTATATGATGATAATCTTGACTCTGTTCTCTAAAAAAGGGTATTTTTATATTTGTTAAAAAATATCATTAAAAGGAGTAAGAATTATTGAAATGTCATTTTTCTGAAATAATTTTATTTCTTTAGTAATTGTTATAAAACATGCATTTAATAGATATTTCCAATTGGAAAAGGTGAAGAACTTATCTAACTTAGCTAGAATGAATCTAGCTAGACCATATGTTTGACAAAAAATAATTTTAGTTAGAAATACTCCAATTCAGCTGTGCTGATAAGTTGTCCTGAAACGTGACACAGCTTTGTGCTTTTACCCATGATATAATATAATATGATATAATATGATATAATATAATATAATATAATATGATATAATATAATATAATATAATATGATATAATATAATATAATATGATATAATATAATATAATATAATATAATATAATATAATATAATATAATATTTATTAAAATATATGAACTATATTTGTTAGAATGTAAAGTTGATGCTATTCATGATGCTATCATTAATGGTTGTCATTGACGTCAACACATCCTATGTATTTTCATATTTTTGTCATATCGATTGATGTATAATGATAGTCTTGTTGGTATCGATAATTGTACCTCTAGTATGTGTAATTTGGTAGCAGTGTTAACTGAAAGATATGCTTCAGATATTTATCCTTACCCATTTTAGTGGTGGTTCTACTTTGTGTGCAACATGTCGAGGATTGTTTGGTTGGGGTTGATCCTATTTAGGAGCATTTTTGTTTGTATTTTGGTCCCATCAGTTATTAAGTAACATGTTCATCATGTGATTTGGAGCTGATAGCTTTAGAGATGGTGTTGCATGTTTCCATGCACATGGTGAGTTGTATTGTTCGAGGTAGTCCATATTTCATTCCTTAGCACCATGGGAATGTCTTGGTGTGACCTATTTCAAATTGTTTTGGCTGACATGGTCGATGGCATCAAGCAGTATAAGAAGAGAGAGGATTTTAGTTTCTTGTGTGACTTATGTGTTTCTTGTATGCTAATTGATTTTAAATATGTTGAAAGGATATCTATGTGTTGAAGAGAGTGTTAGTGACAATGATCTCTATGGTGGATTGAATCTCTCTTCATATATTTTGGCAACAACCCTCTTTGTATTGACAATGAGCATATTTGTATTGCTAGTGAGCCTTTAATATTTAAGGGTAGTTAAATCGACTAATAGTGAGCCAACCTATTGTAACCATAATCAACATTGAGCATTTGTAATAATAACCTTAACTAGTGTCACCCTAACAGGTGTTACATTTCATGAGAATCAACTTTCATATGGTTTTTCCTATTTTGGATTTCTAGGTAATCTTGGATTTCTCCATGTCAGTGTTTTTATGATTTCATGTTTACATTTACTGTGAATGCTTAAGGTATTTAACCAATAGATCAAAAGTTGTTATTGCATATTGTTTAATAGTTTATCGATAGAGAAAATGTTTGATAAAGCATGTGTGAATATCTGATTCATCCCCCCTTTATTTATTCAACCTATTCAACAATTAGTATCAAAGCCTGGTTTCTCGGTGAAGAGCTTAACCACTTAAGATAGATCTAATGGCACACAAATTAAATATTCCTAGGTTTGATCGATCAAACTATAGTTCATGGAAAGATGAGATGAAAGGTTATTTGGTTTTGGTTGGTTACAAGACCTAAAATCATGTGGAGACAAAGTTTCTATTTCCTCAAAATGACCTTAGCACTCAAGAAAAAATTGAGGTGTATGAGGAGAATGAAAAAGTGAGGTATTATATTACAAGTGTTTTATGAAAGACTAAATTGGATAAGGTTATTTCTTTGAAGACCTCTTATGAAGTTTGTGAAAAGATGTAAGAGATTTATGAAGGAAATGATACAGTTGGGTAAGTGCACAAAGATGGGGGACCAAAAAGTTGCCACTTTTCTTTTTGGCCCCCCATTGCACATAGTGCACACACACTAAAGGGCGTGCACCCTATAGGGTGGATGCCCTATGGCTTGGGTTGCCCAAGCCTTAGGCTTGGGAAATGCAAAACAAAGGGAGCACGCCAAATAGGGCATGCACCAAATAGGGTGCACGCCCTTTGTAAAATGCCAAAATTTTCACACCCGTGCGCTATGAAAATAATAAATTTACATAGGACGTGTGCCCTATAGGGCGTACGCCCTATGTAAGATATAGATTTATATAGTGAGAGAGAGGGGGGGTAATTTATACAAAGAGAGGGGGGGGGGTAATTTATACAAATATAAAATTTAAGTATAAGTTTGATAATTTTAATTTTTTATAATTTAAGTTATATTTGTATAAATTATAAAATATAATGCTTTCAGGCTGTTAGAGATAGGTTCCAGCTTCATAGGAGTTAACATGCAGATTCTAGATTTGAAAAATTCTAGACTTAGCCAAATTTCAGGATTCAGTAAGCCTTTAGCAGGGTTACCTCCCAAAATCCATCATGGATTTCTAAGGTCAAACTGAAGCTGGCAAAATGATTCCAAAAGGGTTTTAACTTGTTTTATCACAAATCACTCAGTTTCGACCCCATCTCTATGGTAGACTTAGCTTATCTCTCACCCAAATCTCTCTCTCTCTCTCTCTCTCTCTCTCTCTCTCTCTCTCTCTCTCTCTCTCTCTCTCTCTCTCTCTCTCTCTCTCTCTCTCTCTCTCTCTCTCTCTCTCTCTCTCTCTCTCTCTCTCTCTCTCTCTGTTTATCTCTCTCTCTCTCTAGAGTGTGTGTGTGTGTGTGTGTGTGTGTGAGAGAGGTAACTCTACTGAAGCCTTGTTGAAACCCTTTGGGAATCCTTTTGCCAGCTTCAGTTTGACCTTAGAAATCCATGATGGATTATGGGAGGTAACTCTACTGAAGCCTTGTTGAATCCTAAAATTTGGCTAAGTCTGGAATTTTTCAAATCTAGAATCTACATGTTAACTCCTATGAAGCTAGAACCTATCCCAAACATCTTGAAAGCATTATATTTTATAATTTATACAAATATAACTTAAAGTATAAGAAATTAAAATTATCACACTTATACTTAAATGTTATATTTGTATAAATTACCCCCCCTCTCTTTGTATAAATTATCCCCGCCCCCCTCTCTCTCTCACTATATAAACCGCCCCCCTCTCTCTCTCACTATATAAATCTATATCTTACATAGGGCACACACCCTATGTAAATTTATGATTTTTTACATAGGGCGCATGCCTATAGGGCATGCATGCTTTGTAAAGGATTTGAATTTACCAATCCTAAGGCTTGGATTTGCCTTGGAGATCCAACCAAAAGGCTTGGATCATTGAAATAGGCCTGAGACGTGTTTTTCAGCAAACATACAAAAAAATGACATCTTTTTTTGTGTGCTCCTCGTCAGGTTTACTTGTGGCTCAAGAACAGAAAAAATAGATGATGTGATATTTTAGATCTCTCTATTAACTATATAAGCATATAATTTATTTTGAATTCTGATTATGTTAAGTTTTTCAACTCTAATTTCTTTTGTGTGTATGTCTATTTTTTGTAAAAAACCAACATGTGGTATTTTGGGCATAGATTTTGGCTCATTCATCAAATTTTGCTTACATTTTTAGAAACTAGACTCCATTCTACACACTTTAAAAAAAGAAAATTTAATTTTTGATTAGTTTTAAGTGATTTCTAGGGGAGCACACAAAAATTTCATGTTTTCAGGATGTGTGCACTTCGTAAATTCATAAAAAATTATACGTTTATCAAAAAATTACCAAAAGAATCTGGGATAAACTACGTGGTGTTAGCTAACTTCTCACTAGAGTGATTAAAAAAATTCAAAAAAAAGGTTAACATTTTAGGGGGAGCACACTAGACGCTATGTTATGTTTTTTAGACCAAAAATAGGACCACTTTTTGTGCTCCCCCTTTTTGAGGTCCTTAATCTACACCATTTTCAAAATAAGTTAGTAGTTTAGGAACTAGATTCAAGAGTATTACAACTCTTGTTTTTGTCACATCTCAAAATTTTGAGTCTAACTATCTTCAATTTCTTGTTGAAGTTCAGAGTTTGATGATTTCAGGAAAAAAGTGGCAACTTATAGCCCCTTTTTGGTCCCCCATCTTTGTGCACTTACCTAGTTAAATTACAGAAGAAGATAGATGCTAAGAGAAACTATTAGAATTTGATAATTGAAGATGGTGAGACATTTAAATCTATTTTTAGAGGTTTGAGAATGCTATGAATGAAGTCAACAAATAAGAAGATACTATTATTGATGAGGATTTCATGGAAAAGATCTTGATGACATTACCAAAAAGTTATAGTGATAAGATCTTGACTATTGAGGAAGTCTATGATCAAAGAAACTCACTAAAGAGAATTTTTTAGCTCCCTAATTGCATTTGATATAAGGAATTTTTGAAGAGAGAAGAGTAGATATGAATCTACATTCAAGGCAACTAAATTATATGAAGATCCTAATGTTGATGATGAAGAAGAATTTCAAGAAAACTTTGGAAGAAGAATGGAGAAATGTATCAAAATGTAAAAAGGTATGTTACCCCTGAAATATTTTACATATGGTAAAATTGGTCATTTGGTTACTAGATGTCAAGAGAAGGGTCCTAGAAAAAAGTTTAAGAAGTTAGATAAGAGGCTTACTATATGAATGAAGATGTTAGTATTTTAGATGATGAGTCAGAAGCAAAAAGATATTATTTTTATGTTGAAGAAGATAAGAAAGTAGAAATTGATATAAACTAAAATTTTCATTGAGGCTGATGAGATGTTGATACTACCTTATATGTTAGAAGAAAGAAAAATGAATGGCTGATTAATAGTGGTTGTTCTCATCATATGACTATAGATAAGAGTAAATTTGTTTTCACTTGAAAAGTATGATGGTTGTCTTGTTAGATATGGTGATGATAAGACAGCTCACATTATTGGTAGATGATCTATTACTTTTGAAGGAAAGAATAATATTGACAATGTCTATTATGTGAAGGGTTTATATAAAAAAAATAGAGTGTTGGACAAATGTGTGAGAATGGATATGATTTTATTTTTAAGAAAAAAGGATGTGAAACTCAGAAGAGATCTAAATATGTGATTATAGTTGGAAAAAAGGATAGGAAGGAACATGTACTATCTTGAAGGAGCTTTGGAAGGATGTTTTTTACTATCTCAGATCGATGATAGTTGGCTTTGGTACTAGAGAATATGTCACATAAATATTGATAATTTCGTATGAATAAGTTTATCACATGTAGTAAGAGACTTAGATTATGAAAATCATCTATAATGTGATTTGTAAGGGATGTCAAGAGGGAAAATAGAGGAGAGAATCATTCAAAGAAAAATACTATTCATCTATTGGTTTACTAGAGTTAGTGCACATTGATATTTGTGGTCCTACCTGAACAATAAGTTTTCAAGGTGAGAGATGCTTTATACTTTTCATTGATGACTATTCAAGATTGAATTGGGTTGCATTTCTTAGGGAAAAAATGGAGGCATTTGAGAAGTTTAAAATATTCAAGGCTAGATTTGAAAATGAACATGATAGAATGATTAAATGCTAAAAATATGACATAGGAGAAGAGTTTGCTTATGATGTGTTTAAAATTTATTGTGAGAAACATGGCATTAAGAGATAGTTTTTAACAACTATAACACCACAACTAAATCGTATAATGGAAAGGATGAATCATAATTTATAGGAGGCAGAAAGAACAATGTTGAAAGAAGCAAGTTTACTAGAAACCTATTAGAGAGAAGTAGATATTGTTGTATATACACTAAATAAAGTTCTGTATCAAAAGAAATAAAGAAAGACATCATATGAGTTATGGCATGGGAGAGAACCTACAGTTAAGTATTTCAAAATATTTAGAAGAAAGTGTGTAATTTGAAAAGATGAAGATCATCTTAGCAAATTTGATAACAAAGATGATGAAGGTATATTTCTGGGTTACTATACAAGAAGAAGGGCTTACTAGTGCTACAATAAAAGATTGAATAAAACTGTGGAAAGTGTGAATGTGAAGGTTGATGAAATATTTCAGAAGGCTCTTGAGAGACATATTGATTATGAATCTGATATAGAGGAAAGAGGAAAAGATAGTAAGAAAGAAGAGGAAGAAACACAACTAGTACCAAAATCTACAACTCAGAAACCAAGTTATCTACAAAGAAATCATTTTGAGAATCAAATTATTGGTGATAAGAATAAAGTTGTTACTATAAGTAGGGAAACACAAGATCATGATTTTTTATGTCTACTTTTGGAATTTGAACCTAGATCTATAGAAAAAGTATATAATGATTAGAATTGGATAAAAGAAATGAAGGAAGAACTTGATTAGAATGATAAGAATCAAACATGGCAATTTTTTCCCTGATCGATAGAGAAAAATGTGATTGGTATAAAATGGGTGTATAGAAACAAGTTGGAAGAGAATGATGAGATAATAAGGAACAAGGAAAGGTAAATATTCAAGGGTTACACTTAGATTGAAGGAATTGAATTTGAGGAGAATTATACTCTTGTATCTCAGATGGAGGAAATTTAGGTATTTATGGCTTTTGCAACATATAAGGATTTCAAAGTTTATCAGATGGATGTGAAGTCTGTATTTTTGAATGAAGAGTTGAAGGAAGAGGCTTATATTGAACCACTAGAAGGTTTTAGATTAGAAGAAGAACTAGAATTCTAGTATGTAGATTGAAGAAGGAATTGTATGGTTTGAAGAAGGCACTAATAATATAGTATTGAAGATTAGAGAAGTCTTTTATTGGAAAGATGTTTCAAAAAGGTTTGCAGATAATAATTTGTATTAAAAGATTTATTCATATCAGATCCTGATTGTTTTTCTGTATGTTAGTGCTATTATTTTTGGAGTCAAGAATGATTTGTGAAATAGATTTGTAGACATTTAGAAATAATTTGAGATGTCTATGATAGGTGAGTTGAACTTATTTCTTAGATTGTAGGTAAATAAGAATAGTAAAGATATTTTTATTTGTCAGTCAAAGTATGTCAAAAAAATTTTGAAGAAGTTTGGGTCAGAAAATTCCAAACTAATATGTACTCTATTTGCTACCAGCTATAAGTTAACTAAGGAAGATGAGTCATTGAATGAAGATGGAAGTAAGTATAGATAAAATATTGGTGGATTGTTGTACCTAACTACTAATAAACTTGATATTATGTATAAATTATGTTTGGCAACTAGATTTTAGCAAGAATAAAAAGAATCACATGTTATGGCGCTGATGTTTTTTAGATATTTGAAAGGAACAAAAGAGTGTGTCTTGTGGTATCCCAAAGGTTCAAATTTCACACTGAAAACTTATACCAATAAAAATTGGGTAGGATATTTGGATAATCAAACAAGTACTAGTGGTAGAGCCTACTTTCTTGGCTCCTGGTTAGTTATTTGGTCAAGCAAGAAGTAGGATTTTGTAACTCTATCAATTTATTAATTAGAATATATTGCAACATCCTCATGTTGTACTTAAGTATTATGGATGAAACCAACCTTAAAGGATATTGGTTTTACTTTTCATGAGCCAATTTTGATGATGCATGATAATACGAGTGCTATAAGTATGTCCAAAAATCTAGTGCAACATTGCATTTGAAAATAGTATATATGTATTAGGTATCATTTATTAGAGAAAAGATGTTGGATAGTGAAGTGAAGCTTGAGTATGTGCCTACAAAGGAGCATACATAAGACATATTCACAAAACCTTTGTGAAAGGATACTTTCAAGTATCTGAGGGGGAAGTTGGTTTTCTACCCCTTCCTAGTGTTAACAAAATGTACTAGTGTGTGTATTGATTCAATATTTTACATGCATATTCATTTTTGGATCAGTGCATGTAAGATTCTTCTCAAGGGGAGAAAAGTAAGTTTCTAAGTGGAATTTGTCTTGGCCCTTTTTCATTTTTGGAGAATAGTTAACTTTGATGCCAATATCATTTCGTGTTTTTTCTTTGTTATTGATAAAAGTTTCCATCAATGACAAAGGGAGAGATTGTTATAATGTAAACATGATGCTATTCATGATATTTTTGTTAATAGTTGTCATTGATGACAAAATATCCTATGTGTTGGTGTCAAAAAATGATGGATCACTTTTGGTCAACCGACAGGCACACACTAGTACCTCTGCAATTATGGCTTAATCAAGCCAAGGCTAGTACACCTAAATTCACCTTAAATTATTTGATTCCTTATGTTGCTCAATTGCATGCACAAATGAACAAGGTTCCTTCCAAAGTGGTAAATGATCTTTGGAGGAAAATAATATAATCTCCTGATAGCTTTAATCTATAAAATCTAAATTAAACTGAATTATCACTAAGAAACCTAATTGCAAATGCTTTAGAAAAAGTAATCAGATTTATTTTCAAACTACAAAATAAGAACCAAATAACAATTTTAAAATAATAATAATATCAGTGCCTACTGAACATTTGGGTTATAGAGTCATAAATTCTAAATCCTACGTACACTCAAAGATAGTTTTAAAAACTCACTTTTAATAAAGAAAGACTATCATTCCATAGGCTTCCACTTAATTTACAACTCAAATAAATTTATATAACTTGTTGAGTTCTTCCCTTTGATGGATAACTTAAATAACACTTTGACTCTATCACCACTCCAAAGTCTGCAAGAAAGAGGGCCAATTAACAAGGATCAAAGAGATCCTCCTACACTTTGAGCCTATTAGCTCAGGTGGGTGTACCCTTGAATCACTTCTCCAAAGGAGTCTCAAAATAATATACAACTATACCCTATACTAACTTGTTAAAGATTTTATCATTTGAATGTTTGTGTGTGTGGTTGATAATAATGAAATGCCTCCAGAGGATGGACCAGTGCCTTAACCTAGGGCAAAGAGTCACCCAGTTACATACATCAGCTGAAGACCTTAACTCAAACACAATGGAATCTAGGATAAGTGCTTTGCCTATTACCCCTCTCCCTCAGACACAAGGACATCAAATTCTTACTTAGTTGCAAACTCACTGAACCCACCTAAAAAGACTTTAATCCTAACTTTGTTAGGAACTCAGAGATGACTTCACAATACTCTTTGTTTACCATATGCTAACACCCTTTGTGATATTAACATATATGAGCTTAGAACTGAAACAAGAAGACATACACAAATGCAAGATTGGAACCCAATAGTACTTCATTAACATATTCAGGATCAATACTCAATCAGAACAACAATAAGATAGGAAAAAGACCCAAAATCAAACTCCTCTATCAGTATAACACTGTCAAGAGGCTGGGACGAAAAGAAAATGTTTTGGAACCTCTGCAAAATCAAAACTCCTGCAACTTATACTCCCTAGTCATCTTGGAATTCTCAAAGAGAATGCAACAAGCTACATATGACTTAGGGTTAGGGTTTCAACCACCCAACTAGCTAGAAATGGTCAAAAAGTTATTTTAGGGGTGGAAACCTAGACAACCAAGAGAAAGGAAATCCTGGGATGATCCTCAATCATGAAAATTTCTCTTGAAGGTACTGAGAATCATAATCAATGCTCAAAAGGACAACCCTGCAACATGTCTTGAGCACAAAACCACACCGTACAAACTCTGCAGATGATCACTCAACACCCTGGACCACACTGCAATCGGTAAATAGATCATTTCTCACCAAACCAATTGAAATCAGTAGTTTAAACCATAAATTCTGGTACTTCCTCTCACTGGAAACCCTCTGCAAATTCAAATTTGAAAAACAACAGCTATATTATGGTGCTTGTAGTGCATTGATGGTCCACATTTGAAACTTGATCAACTTTATAACGTGACCGTTCGATCCTTTCATTTTGTGGGCTTTACATTTTATCTCTTAAAATGGGCCCCAATCAAATTTAGTGAATTGGCGACAAAGGTTACCGTCAGTTTGCAAAATACATTCTGCCTCCGCTAAACATTTTGGTGATCTCGTGACCACCCTTCGCTGAATCGCTGGGCAATTTGGAGTACCGCCAAATCTTCTCATGACTGAGCAAACCCACTAAACTTTGTTGGCACCGCTATCCTCAATTATCTAGACCGCTAGACATTAGACCCCCACCTAGGCCCGCACTATGCCACATGTCGTTATTTCATTTGCAGCTCATGCTTGGTCATACTAACATAGGACCCACTTTCTTAAACCTTAGAATCAGATGGCGGGCGTAAGATCTCATACCTCTAACAAAACTCATGAGAACTTACACCAACCATAGATTCTATCCTCATCATAACCCTTCTAACAATGACCCCACTCTGTAGCATCATCCATGTCAACAAATAGGATTTGAACAACTATGCAACACGTGGCTAATGGTCCCATGAAACACTAAGCCACCTAGAAGATCAGACGGCTGGCGCAAGATCTAAAAGGCTTTGAAGATTCTACACCCTTACACGTCAAACATTGATTGAAGAATCTCCCTCCATCTCTGACAACCTATTGACAAGGAACAAAATCAATGGATGGCACATGATTTCAAGCCTCTGACAAAACCCATAAGAACTTACATCATTTGTCAATTTTCTGACAAAGTCAGGACCCATTGGCAAGCTCAAACTCAGGTCTAACTGACACAACATCCAGTCACTACTCATGGACCAATTAGAAAATGCTGAATCAACTTACCTAGCATGTGGACCCACTTGAAAAGAAAGGCAATGTCATAAATGAAATGGACAGTCATCTTAAGTTTGCAAGCCTTTGACACATCTCATGAGAAGAAATGCCCACCATCAGATGGAGATGGTGTCAGAGAGCCAGGCTGAGGAAATACAAAGCCAAAACATAGGAAATATTAAGCAGTCAAACTTAGGAAAAATTAAATCTTGCAGGGCCCTGTGAGCTTAGGAAAGACCTACCGGTGAGCTAGGAAATATTAAAAGGGGACCCACCGACACATGAAACCTAACCGCAAGCACGGTAAAGTGGTCTAGAACATGCATATTTAAAGGTTTAAGTGACCCGTGAAAAGCTAATGTGAAAATAGAACAGGGACAGGGAAAATTTGAATTTAAAGATCCAATGACTAGATTTTTGAAATTTTGCCTTAGGGTTTATGCCAAGGACAAGAAAAACATTGCAGAGATAGGGGAAAATAGCTAGAGCCATGAAAATTTTTGCATGTGCTAACACAACTAATCTTATCAAATTTAACTCAAATTAATAGATGGATAAGAACAATGGTAGAGACATAGATCCCAAATTGGATTGGTCTTAAGTGGTAATTCCTGTGGGAAACAAGAAGGTTAAACTAGAACTCGACAAGAAGTCAAAATTCACAATTATGAAATTAGATGATCCAAAAGCTCAAATCCTGTATCAAGAATTAGCGTTCGGTAATTACATGATGTTTACCCAAGGCATTATTGATGAATCTAAATGTGAACAAGAAGACGTGGAGGCCTTTGAGAAAGAAAAGACTCTAGAAATCTGGACGCTAGAATTTGATGGTAGTTGTTCTTCTTCTGGGTCTGGCACTAGAGTTGTATTAATTCCACCCGCAGGTGAACCCAAGCTGATGGTTTTCAAATTGGAGTTTTCAAACACCAATAATATAGTCGAGTATGAGGCATTATTACTCATGATAGTTGTCACGAAAGAAAAGGGTGTAAAAGCTCTAAAAGCTTGAGGCGATGCTAAGGTGATTGTGCACTAGATCAAAGGCCAATACTCTATCAAAAATAGGAAGCTAAGGAGTTATAGAAATAGAGTGTGGGATGAGATTGAAGGATTGGATGCCTTTGCAATTGAATATGTCCCTAGAGAGCTAAATTTCAAAGCAGATTCACTGGCAGTCTCCACTTCTTTGCTACTACCTCATGGAATTTAAAGATTAGAAGTACCAAGTGGAGGTAATATGTAGGCCATCAGTACCTGATAATGTGGATGATTGACAATTATTTGATGATGAAAAAATCCTAAAACTCTTCCTTGAAGGTAATGATAGTTCCATGGAAGAAATGCCAAACGATCTCTCACAAGATCATCCCAAGAAATGGAAGAAGGATGAACTAGGTGTGACTCAACTACAAGGTAATGTCATTCCCCCATATTTTATATTATTAGAGAAATTTTTCAATCATCATGATATTTATGTTAAGAAGAAAAGGATAGAGAAAGGTCTCATGAATGGAGAATATGAAGGGATGAACATTGGGAATGAGTCGAATCCCAGGATGATAAACATAGGGAAGTGTTTCACACCTAAAGAGAAAGCCAAAGCTAGAAGGATTTTCCTTGAATATCAAGATGTCTTTTCTTGGAGTTATGAGGATTTAAAAAGCTTTATGGGAGGAAATATTGAGCATCAAATTCCCCTAAAACCTGGTGCTGCCCCATTCAGATAGAAACAAAGAAACTACAATCCTAAAGTGGCAGATGCCATCTTTAGAGAGGTTGAAAAAATGCTCAAAGCCAAGATTATCTACCCTATCCACCACTCTACATGGATAGAAAATATCATTCTTGTGAGGAAGAAGAATGGAGAAATAAGGATATGCGTAGATTTTAGAAATTTAAATCAAGCATCCTTTAAAGACAACTACACACTCCTCAACATGGATCATTTATTTTAGAGGGTTGTGGGGGGCGAAATGATTTCTATGCTTGATTGCTTTTTTGGATACAACCAAGTCAAGGTAGAAGAGAAAGATCAACATAAGCTTATGTTTACCACTCCCAAGGGCACATTCATATATCACAGAATGTTGTTTGGTCTTATCAATACTTGCACAATATTTCAAAGAGGTATGGATTTTTCCTTTGCTGATATGAAAGATAAGATCAATGTCATATACCTAGATGACTTAACTATGTTTTCAAAGAAAAGGAATGACCATTTTAAAGATATAGAGAGATTTTTGTGAAGGTGTAGAGAGCATGGGATTTCTTTAAATCCTAAGAAGTTAGTTTTTTGTGTTACTAGAGGAAAACTCCTGGGTCACATTGTATCACAAGAAGGTATTAGGATCGATCCAAAGTGATTCAAAGCCATTCAAAGGCTAAGTTTTCCTGTAAGACTGGAGTGAAATCCTTCTTTGGTCAAGTAAATTTCCTCAGAAGATTCATCCCTAAATTTTCAGAGATCACCAAATGTATTATGGACATGATGAAGGGTAATCAAAATTTCAAGTGGAATGATCCTAGTAAAAGAGCCTTCCAAGATATAAAAGATGCTATAGCCAATGCCCCTGTCTTATGCCATCTAGATTATAAGAAAGATTTTATGATTTATTGTTACACATCTGAACATACACTGTCGGCTATTCTTATGCAAGAAAATGGAGGAGTTAAGGCTCCTATTGCCTTTATCAACATTCCACTGGAAGGTCATGAGTTGAGATATCCTAGACTGAGAAGCATGCTTTCTTGGTGGTGAAAGCTTTGAAGAGCTTCAGATTTTATATCCTACATTCTCACTTATTTGTATTTTTTCCTGATATTGATGTAAAGAGCATACTAATCCAACAAGATGTGGGATGCAATAAAAGAGGGGCTTGGGTAGCCAAAACACAAGAATATGACATAGAGATCAAGCCTACTAAGCTGGTGCGAGGTAATGCATTGTGTAAGGCTATGGCTGAAAGTAAAAAAGATAACCAGCTTAAAGAAGAACAGTTAGTTTTGGCAGTGAGTTTACAAGACCCATGGTTTGAAGACATTGTATATTTCTTGACTTATGGTGAATGTCTTGAAGGATTGATAGCTAAACAAAGGAGGGACTTGAGGTTAAAAGAAGATAAGTATGTCATTTGGGAAGGTAAATTATACAAAAGATCTATAGATAGAACTTTTCTTAGGTGTGTAGACAAGCAACAACATGAAAGATTGCTAAAAACATTCCATGACAAAGCATGTGGTGGGCATTTCTCATCTTTTGTAACCATGTTTAAGATTTTGAGGCAATGTTACTATTGGCTAGGAATGTTCAAAGATGTGTACCATTAGGTGGCCAAGTGTGAAAAATGTAAGATGTTCACAAGTCAACCTCAATTAGCAGCTCTTCCTCTCAGACTAGTAATAATAGAAAGTCCCTTCCAGCAATGGGACCTCAATTTTATCTGGCCTATCAATCCTGCATCAAGTGCTGGTCACACTTATATAATGACTACAAAAAATTATTTTTTGAAGTGGGTGGAGGAAAAGGCCACGAAGAGAACTACTTCTAAAGTAGTGTGTGAATTCATCAAGGAGAACATCATGGTAAGATTTGGTGTGCCAGTTAAACTAGTCATGGATAATGTAGCTTACTTTTCTTTGGCTGAGATTACCAATTTCTATTTTGAGTATAGCATTACTGCTAGTCATTCATCCAACTATTTCCTACAAGGGAATGGTCAAGCTAAGTCAAGTAATAAGAACCTGGTGAATATAGTGAGAAAACTTGTATCAGATAACCAAAGGACTTGGCACAAGAAAATTCATGAAGCACTCTGGGCTGATAGAGTAACTCCAAAGAGGGCAATTGATATTTCACCTTTTGAAATTGTATATGGAGTTGAGGCAAGCCTTCCCCTACCTCTGGAATTGGCCACTAATAAGTTAAGAATGGTGGTAGAAGATGGCATCTATAAAGATGGGTTGGAAAAATGAATTATGTATTTGAATAAACTTGAAGAAGAATGAGAGAAGATTGTTGATCACATCATAGAACATCAATTGCAGGTAAAGAATCTCTTTGATAAGAAAACCAGACCAAGGAAGTTCATGGTTAGAGATTCAATTTTGCTATAGAATAAATGAAGGGTGCCTAAAAGAATGCATGAAAAAATTGAGATGCTCTGGAAAGGACCATTCATCATCCATCAGGGCTTTGACAAAAATTCTTTCAAATTGGCATATCCAAATGGCAAAGTATTACCCTTGACCTATAATGGTCAAGATTTGAAATTATATCAAGCTACAAATTGAAAGAAGGTAACCCCTATATTATATGATAGTTACATGTAGTTCCTCTTTCTATTTTCCTTAGTTTAGGCTCCCTCATTTTGCCTTTTCTTTCATGTTTCCTTCCTTTGCTTTAGTTTTGTTGTGAGCCACCTTTTCATTTAACTTTGTGAAACTAGAGATTTGGATTCATTGCTTTGATATGATCATATCCAAGTCCCCAAACAAAGCCAGTTGTTGCCCCAATTTTGTTCTTCATCTCTAAAACCAAAGTGGATACCTCGTGTTTAGATTGAGTTATGATTTTATCCCCCTAGGATAGGTGGTCTTTATCAAATTATCCCTTCATGCCTTCTTCTTGCTTTTAAGCTGGGTTGGTTTTTATTTCCTCCCTAGGAGTGGGTAAGTGATAGTCCCCAATTCAATAAAGACTCTTTTTCTTTCATCTCTAATCGATGGTATTCATGTGAATGTGAAGCTCTAAATTGTTATTTTTCCCCTTTGTCAGAAAATTGAACATAGCCTTATCCTTAGTGGGTTTCAACCCATGAAGGTAATTTTCCATAGGAAGAGAACACTAGGATCATCAAGCACTCAAATTAGGCTTAAAGATCAAGATTATCAGGTTAAGAGTGAGTTAAGTCTAGAAAGTAGCTTGGCGAAGAAGTCGTAATGAACTTTCCTGCTTCCGGAGTTTTTCCTGCATAAGTTGTTTTCCAAAGGATAGTGGAAAGTGTATCAAAAATTCTCAAAAGCTAAGCACCTACATAGGAGGAAGTAAGTTTGAGCCCCTACAGTGGATACAACAACAACAAAAGTATGAGAAAGTGAATACAAGCCCTTTCTTAGAGAACTAGTTTTTAGCTTCTCCCTTATCAGAAAATCACCTAAGAAGGTCAGTTTTTGAGAAGAAACAACTTGTGAAGAATAAACACAAGAGATCATGAGGATTGAATGATATGGTATGATGAATATAGTCCTCTTTGATATTTAGAAAGAATTGATAAAGAAATGGGTCAATTGCGGAGTTTTGGAAAATCACTTCCCAGCTTCTCCATAGTCGAGTTTCTACCTTCGAAGTGAGTTTTCTAACAAAGGTATTGAATGAAGAGAAATGAAAGAGTAAAAATCCACTACACCAATTAAGTTACCATTAAATCTACCCCGAACGGGTAAAAGTGATTTCTTAAGGCCGTTAATAAGGTGCATTTAGTTCAAATCTTAAGGTTAAAAATTTAACAGATATTTTTGAAAATCTATCATGCGTGTGGCATGAGATATGAAAAGTAATGGTAAGTAGCAAGATCTTTATAAAAGACTCAAACAATCAAGTGGAATTACCATTTTCTCACATCTTTTTCATGCGCCCTTGATTTTCCACAATTTTTCAAATTGTCTTACAACATTCTCCAAAGCTTTTAGCAGTAAAATCAAAAGCATAATCAAAAGCTATGGCCACCAGATTCATGGGTTTTGATGGATTGAATGGGATTACACCTGAATGGAAAAATTTGATAGATACATCCCTCAGATTCTATTATTTGGGAAATCTACACAGAAGATTGAATGAAGAGAACCTACATCCCATGATGCAGAAGCTCAAAAGTAGCGGCTTGGTTGAAAGTGCTAGATTTCTTGTTGCATTGCATGCTCCCAAGCTTATCTGGGAATGTATAACTAGATTTAACCCAGATGCAAAATAGATTTTTCTACCGGATGACATAGTTCTCATCTTTATTGACAAGGAGTATGTGAAGAATAATCTTCATATCCCAGAGTGAGCAGAGTTTTCAAATATGAACTTCACGATCATGATTTTAGAATACAATGAGAAGATGAGATGGAGGAAAGAGATTATGAATGAGTGGTTTCACAAGGCTAGGAGCATACAGAGAAAAGTACAAAAGACACTTTTTGGGATAGATCTAAAGGTTGAGATCGTCGACATCCTGGTGCTCCTTAACAGGATAAAAGGTGAAAGTGATGCATTGAATTTCATAGAGCACTACTTCTTCTTGGTCTAGGTAATATGCGTTGAGCACCATTATATAGACTGGGCTCAGGTGGTAAGTGAAAATCTATCCAATGCCTTGAGTCTCACCAAGTTCTAGAACAAATTCTATATGTCTTCCTATTTGATATATATGTTAGCTACATTGCAAGTATGGCCAAGACTCCCTAGGCTAGAAGAATATGAAGATGTGAAAATTTATGATTTCTCCCCTCATTTGAAGTTAAAAAATAGCTATGCCGAGTTCATTAGAGTTAATGACTCGTTCACAATGAGGTTGTGCAGACAATTGCAAGGATGCCCAGAGTGAAGGTTCTTGCTAGAGGCCATGGAATTCAACACCTAATTTGGGAGCTTCTTTATTCAATTTTCTAGTTTCTCATACCTCCATCTTGCAGGTTTTGATGATTTCCCCAGCAAGCTACCAAGGTACCCTGATGAAATGATTGTGCTCATAGAAGTGATCCGGTAGATGTTGTAAGTGAACCTAATCAAGGTAGGAATAAAGAAGAAAGGTTATGAATTCCCTATTACCATTGGAGCTTATAGCTACGGATCAAGGTCAAATGTTAAGAACGTGATGAAGGCATTCAAGAATAGATACAAGCCAGAAGTGTATGAAGTTTTGAGGCCAAAATTTGATCCATTAGGCTATGCTAGGAATCACCTCTAGATTGGCACTATGGTCAAGAACATCACCAAACTTGAAGATCATTGGGGCAACTGCAAGGATGAGTTAGAGAGTCAGGAAAGATTTTACTCTAGGTTGACTGTTGAACAAATCAAGTTGTTCAATGTCAACATTAATGTTGAAGGCATTATTGATGATGGAGAACATATATATACCGACACATATAGAGATTAGATCAAGCCCTATCCTATGAGCTTAGAGCTAGTTCAAGGTCAAGCTATAGGAGATTTGGAGACCTTAATGGCTAAAGTAATTAAGAGGACTGATAAGTGGGTTTAGTGGATGATGGCAAGGAGAAAGAGGTCTAGCAAGCCTACTCCTCAACAAGCTCCCATAGTTGAGCTGGTGAGTGCTCTTGCATCCTCCTCTTTTCTAGTGTCATCTGTGGCCAAAGGACCAGCTCAACCAGCAGGTGCAGATGATGAACCACCTGAAAAATAAATCCCACTTGAAAATACTTGCGAAGCAGGTTAATCTCCTTTCATCAGTTCGAATGAAGAAGCTGAAATGGAGAAACCTAACAAGCTGACGGAAGAAACTAGTGGGGCCATGAAACTAGAGCAGAAAGCACAAGGGAAAACCATTGAGACACAAGGTAATACTCCCACTCAAGAGGCTCCTACCATTGTTGAGGTTGGTGATGATAGTAAAAGTTTGGAAACTGATGAGACAGATGAGCATTTGGGGTCTCCTCAAAAGGAAAAGATCATTTCTTCTGCACAGATTAATCCTTTCACTTCCAAGCCCAAGGCTTCTCCTTCTATTATCAAGAAATTATTCATAGAAGACCTACTTTTTGTGGCAAAGGTTACAAGTGTAGAGTCATGGATTGATAGCACTATAGAGCGGAAGAGAAAGAGAGTCGAGCTAGGTAGTCCTAGTGGGGAGATGCCTTCACAAGCAATGCAGTAAGGCCCAACCACAAGCAAGGTTAAGAAGACTAGGACTCTGACCACTCTTGGTTGAGATCCAGACACAGGTCACTTGACTATGGAAATAGAGAAGCCATTAAAAGATGGTAGAATTGAAGATCTTACTACCTTAGATTTTTCACTCTAGTCCTTAGACATGTGACTCATCTGCCATGAGATGAAAGTGGACCTTTGGAAGTCTAGCAATGTCTTGATCGAAGAAGAGCTCGAAGAGCTCAAAATTAAAAAGACTCGACTCAAGGTAGAGATCAAAGAAATGACTAACTTCATCAAGCAGTTGGTCACTCTTGTAGCAAGCCTACCTAGTTCTCTCACAATGTTTGATCCTACTGTAGCTGAGAACCAAACAATATTCTCTAAGTTGCAAGAAGATAAGGCATTTCGGTCATATTTATAGGAGATGGATTGAACAACTCAAGTTTGAAAGTCTGGTAGCCATTGAGAAACTTGGAAATGTCCTTTTATAGTTGGAAGCAGGAAAAGAATCTCTCAAAGGACATATGCTAACACTCACAATAGAGAGGTTGAGGTGTGAAGAGTGCATGGTTCTTCTACATTGGCTGGTTGTGAGGAAGACTAAACATGCAATCAAAGCCAACATATTACAGAAAGGGGATGAACCTCTGATTGAATGGCTCCAAGGAGTTGAATTCAAAATGGAGATGATAATCAAAGAAGAGGTGGGAATGAAGGTGATTGATGATGAAGTCACTAAAGAACAAATTAAAATGTTTATATACTTGATAGCTCTTCACTTGGATTCTCAAGCTAGTGGAGATGGAAAGAGCCCAATCAGTATAACCAACATGCAGAAGGCATTCTCCAACTACTTGGACTAGCTTGTAGAATCATCTAGATCTCACCTATATAGAATACATGATTCTCAACAACTTGATGGATACATACACAAAGCCATGATGAAGATGCAACCCCAAAAGGATGCTGCAAAATGCATAGAGAAGGGTCATGCTCGCTGGCTTAGAAGATTGAAGAATGTGTACATCCCAGATTCTGAAAGGATGATTCTGATTCTTGTGGCTGCCAGGGCTCATAAGTCTAAGTTGGTGAAGGTGAAGAAGCCAATGAAGAGAAAATAGCTTTCCCCTCTTCTTTTTGATATGCATTGTATAACAGGTAAATGGCCACTTGTCATTTATCGACTTTATAGAATATGAATCGATTCAGTTGATTTTGTAATGGCCTAATTCTTGAAGCCTATATGTAATACTTTGAAAATCAATGAAAAGGTTGACTAATGTTTGGTGTGAAATACATCTTGTTGCAGAGTCAATCTAGAATATGTTTTGTGCCATTTACTATTCCATGCATTTGTGAGTTAGACTATTTTTTTTCCTTCAAGCTGGATTGAAATTAGCAAATAGATGGAGTTCTATTTCTCTTCTTTAGTGCAGCTAATCAACAACAATTAGATTATTACTTGGAGGTTGGTGAAATACATATATGTCCTATTTTAGATTAGTTTCATCCATATTATTTTACTGCATTTCATTAATTCAAGTAGAGTTCATTGATGCATCACCCCTAGTGTGAATTCATAAGCACTATGAAATCACAGAGTTGGTTAGAATTTTGAAATCAAATTCATTGTTTGGATTAGTTTCTCACCGAGGGCTAATTTGGTTACCTCTACTATTCTTTGATTAAGAACATACCTGACATTAGGATTTAGAACAAACAAAATTCATTGCATATCTTACATAAGAGAGTTGTACCTATTAAAATTCAGAGGGAGGTTAGTCAAATAGTAAACAAATTTCCAACTGTTCGTATTCACATTGTTTCTTAAAGATATTTTGGGAAAATAAAGAGTTGAATCTAAAAAGAACAATTTGTTTACCAACACACATAAAAATGTAAATAAATTAATTCCACTTCCAAAAGCTTTCAAGGAATAACAATAGACTAACTAGTTAGAGGGTAGAAGGGTAGTGTTGTGATGTTGTCATGCAACACCAATTAACATGGGACCCCTCTGATTTAGGCAGCTTGCCCCATGTTTCTGGTCCTATCTCGACAAGCTCCTAAACCAACCTCAAAATGAGTCATGTTTTAGTCTCCCAAAAAAGATAAATATCACTCCAACAAAGAGTCTATTTAACATCCCTATATGCTCAAACCAAAATCATCCCATAGCTGGGGGAAACTTAAGGGGAAAGGAGGAAAGTCCATGGATGATCAAGAATGAGTCACATTAGGATGGAGTCCATCATTGAGGAAAATGACAGAAAACTCCTCCAAAATATATAAACCTGTCAGAAAGCCATTGGAGCACTCTCAATAGGGAGAAATTAGGAGTAGAGAATATCACCATTGTGCCTCAAAAATGCAGTGCTCCCAAGCAAAAGTCATGATTCAGGGCAAGGAAGGATGCAAAGATGTTTCCCATGAACCCTAGGAAGGGAATCAATGCAAGCTCTTGATATGCACTCAGGGCACATTTCTAAGGTAGCAAAGGAATGTTAAAAAAGGAGAAATCCCTAACCCCACGCAAGATGCACCTAAAGCACAACACAAAAGTAGTCACAGATTGTTGCAAAAGGAAAATTCCTTCACCCAACACAATATGCACCCAAAGCGCATTTCAGAGGTAGTCAAGGATGGTAAATTAAAAAAAATATATCCATAGTGGAAAGTAATGTGCACTCCGAGCACAAAATGGAAGTAGTGAAGGATTGTCCAAAATAGAAAAAATCCCAAACTCATGTCAAAGTCCACTCATGGCGTGAAGTGGGTGCAGTCGTGGAGTCTCCAAAATGAAAAGATGCCCAACTCAATGCAAACTGCACCTAGAGCACAGTTCCTACCCAGTCGCAGAATGTGACTTGAGAAAAATCCTAGACTTCTTTGGATATGCACTCTAAGTGCAAAAGACACCAAGTCACAGAGAAGTGAAAAGAATTAAATCCTCCACTTACCCCCATGTGCGCTTCAAGCACAATTTCGAGCTTGATAGGGAGAGTGAAAATTTGTAAAGTCAAAAGCGAGAGATTTTTTTTCAAAATTTGGAAAACATTGAAAAAACTTGAAAATGAAAATCGTTGGAATTTTGGAATCCAAAAAATCTTGAAATTTCCATAGCATGGAGAAAAATAAATTTTTGATATTTGGAGAAAAGGCAAGAAATAAATCAATTTTGGAATTCAAAATTGTAATTTTAATTGAATATTGATTTTTTTATTAATATTTAATTTAAACACAAAATCGATAAAAGCAAAAAAAAATGAAAATTCATGAAAATGGAATTTTTTTTAATTTTATGTTTTAAAATTTGAAATTAATTGAATATTGATTTTATTGATATTTAATTAATTAACCACAGAAAAAAATAAAAATAAAAAATTGCTTTTGGATTTATAATCTTGAACTAATTAAATATTGGTTTAATATTTAATTATTATTTTAAAGTAATAAGAAACCAAAAAAAGGTAACTTCTCCATGAAGTCAAGCACTTAAATTGGAAATTGCCAAAAAGCTAGGAAAAATAATGACAAATGGCAAGGAATCTTTTTGAAAACTTGGAATCTACTAAATTTAGTGCCTCGTTTTAAAGCAGCTTTCCAGAGTTCCCAAGTCTATAAAAGAGACCCTCTCCCAATTCATTTTTTCACACACATATTTTGAAGAGCAAGCTAAGCAGAGAGATTGAGAAAGAGAGTGAATTTCTTTTTGATCTGAGTATATTTTCTTGGAGAGAAAAAGAGAAGCGTAGATTTTCTTGGGAAGCATGGAATTTTTTTTCAGAAATTGTGGCTTTCTAGGAAAAGGGGATTTATTTTCAGTAAGTGGGAAGGATCATGAAAATTCTTTGAGAAAGAAATTTTCCTATTCCAAGAAAAAATCCAGAAACTTCTAAATTTTTGAAATCTTCTTTTCTAGAGAAATTATTTTAGTTTTTTCCTGCATGCTCTTATGTCTGTTTCTTTTCTATTTTGCAAGAGAATGAGATGTCAGAACCTAGAGGAACAAACATGATGAGGAGGTAGCTAATAAAGAATGAACAAATTAGATTCTATGCAGAGTCCAATATCACGTCAAAGTTATCAGAAGTCAGTGATACCAACCTCAGAGGCCTGGACCTGAATGAATTCCATAGGAGGATGTTTAAATATAAAGATCATCTAACACACCTAGCCAGCTAGATTGTGAATAGTGGCATGGTGGCTGCAGCTAGATTCCCTCCCACCTTCCACCATCTTGAATTGATCATGGAGTGTACAAGGAACTACCAGGCGAGAGACAAAACAATCAGAGATGCTAATGGAAACTTACTTGTAGACCTTTCTCCACTAGCTATTTCAGAGACCTTTAGAATTCCTTCCTCTCAGAGATTGGTGATGAAAACTAAGGAGCAAGTAGAAAGAGTCTTCACTACCAGAGTCTAGTATTGTGAAGAGATCATCAATAACAAGTTGTTGAGAAAGAATAGATCCCATTTATCTGAGCTACACAAAGAGTTAGTATGGCTAGATTTCCACCAAGAATATAACAACATGATAATGATGTTGAGCAAGATATTTGGCCTACCTCAGTCTTATCTCTTCAAGAGTTGGATGTGGTACTTTATTGAGAAGGTAGTGAAAGAACATAATCATGTAGACTGGACAGGGTTGATTAGTGACAACCTAAGTGAGTAGTTAGAAAGCTTGGAGCAGACAAAGAAATTCTACATGAGTCCATACGTCATCTATATGCTAGCATAGGAAAAAAGATATGAAGGAATGAGATGCAAGGGAGCAATTAGGAGTGGAAAACAATGGTTGAAAGTATATGATTTCTATCCTCATTTTATCCTGCATGCAATTGATTATTATGTCTGAGTCAACGATGCATTTGCAATGCTTATTGTGTGAACTTTACAAAAGAAGCTACATGTGAGACTATCAAAGGAAGCCATAAAATTGGTAGAAGAATATGGGGCATGGTTTATTTAGTTTACTACATTTGCTTACATCAGGCTTCAAGGATTCTTAGCACAACCATACAAGCTTCCTAGGTATCCAATAGATAAAATGGTCTTGCTAGAGATCACCCGACAGCTGATTGTCTATGATAAGATTCAGAAAGGAAAGAAGAAATTGGGACTTGATTTTCTAATTTCCATAGGAAGAGATGAAGCTGAAATATGTCCATGTCTAAAGGTAGCTGAGAAGTCTCATGAGGAATTATCATTCTTTCATCTTCCTCTATATATATAGAAAGGCTAAACTTTGATCCTTACAAAAAGATACGGTTAGTGGCAGGGATCAAATATCATCATATGGCACACCTTGAGGATTTTTGGGCAAATACTATAGATGAGAATGAAGTGAAGAAAATGATGCACTCCAAATTGCCACTGAACTTGATCAAAGCATGCAAGACTTTTCATATTCCTGACTAGATGGAGGAAGGATTAAATGTGGTCCAGAAAGGATACTACCTTAGAAAGAGAGAAATTAGTGCCTATGATTGGTCAAGGAAAGAAGTTCTAGACCTTGACACATTATCTAGACTGGTCTTGGATTTCAAGAGGTACTAGATTGGGAGGAAATTGAGCCAAGTGGTCATATCGAAGGAATAATAGACATACCAAGTGATGGGTCATCAAGCACTGAGTGATGAAAGACCGAGGTAGAAACAAGGAAGAGCAATGGAAGAGGGACAAATTTCATTAGGTAGTAAAGAACTCAAAAAAGATAAGGGTGTTTCTTAGGAAATACACACAAAAAGTTGGACCTCCAAAATGAAAAATGAAAAATGAAAATAGAAAAGACAAAGGTCTATAGATGTACCATCCTCACCTAGTCATACTCCTAGTGTGCAAGAGATAGGAACTTTCACTAGGGAGGAAACAAACATCACCGGGAGAATGATGGAGTAGGACCACATAAATAAGTCAGTTCATGATAGGTTGAGTATCAATGCTAATGAAAGTTTGACACAAAGAAGGGGAAGAGAGCATGATGTCACCACTGAGGAGAGTCTTGGTACACTTCAAGAAAGATAAATGATGGAAGAGAAAGTTCTAGAAATAGTGACAAAAGTCCCTACAGTAGAAGAAGGATTTCTTACAATGGAAGTTGTAGCCTCTATGGAAGCGATAGAAAGTCCAAGGGATGAGGAAGAAATTGATATTAGAATAGTCCAAGGACAAGAATAGTTGGTAGTGCAGAAGGATCAAGATGCAGATGCTCTAGAATGGCTCAGACAGAAGATTCCAAGGAGCCAAGAAAAGGAGGTTGACCTAGTGGCTGAATTGAAAGAAATCCTAGACCGAGTCAATTGATTAGATGAAAAGGGAAAGGAAAAGAAGTTCAAAAAGATTATCTGAGGAGAATCTAGAGCTAGGATCCTATAGGTTGCAACACCAATGGTAGATAAGAAAAAGGATCAAATAGCTCCTGAAGAATATAATGTAACTAAAGTTGACTTAGGTCATGCATCTAGGGCACAGGTCATGGAGGATTTTGATGACTCCATGAAAGTAGTAAAATAAAAAATGAAGAAGCTTGAGGAGAAGTATCAAAGGAAAAAAGGTGAAATTAAAGCCCTATGTGACTACATGATTAGCCTATCTCATCTAGTTAGTGAGAAGGATCCATCATGCCTTCCTCTCATTGTTCCTATGGAGTTTGTTGAAGGAATAGATAGAATCAGATAGATTGCACAAGGGGCAGAGGTTTGGATGCAGGGCATCTAGAATGAAGCCTACAAACATGCTGAGGATTTGGTAAAGATATATAATAGAGCACTTTCCATCCTTTCCTAAATCTAGTGTATGGAGGGGTCTTGGGAGGGTGAATGCATCTTTAGAGATGAGGTAATTAGAGAGTTGTACAAGCTAATGGAGACACCTAGTGAGAAACTGATTGATGGTAGGGTTGTTAGAGAGGGTGAAGCATATGACTTTTCTAGGTGGTATGGAGTAGTCTTGTTGGCCAAGGAAATGTTTGAGTATTTCATTAAGGAATCTACTTGGTTGAAGGAAGTGGTAGATAATATCCAACAGGAAGTTTCCAACAATGTTGCCACACTTTTATTACAAAGGCTCACTAAAGAAGAGATAACTATACGCAACCTGAAAATAAAGTTGGAGGAGTCATTCAAGTTGATCCTTTTCATGAAGGATGATTATGAGAACCTTTCCATATTCTCAAATGATATGCATTCCACTCAGCACTTGGTACCAAATTGGGATGATAGTTTGAAAAAGTTTGAGTGAGCAATGGTCCCCTTGGAATTAGAGCAAGAATCAGCACCCAGTGTTAGCATGGAAGAATTGGAAAGAGTGCTAGATAGATTCTAGGCATTCAAGTAGAGAGGTCAAAGATAGGATAACGAGCACATTTAATGCATAGTGGGAGCATGTAGTGGTCATTTATTACAGCCCACCTTCCTTCTGAATGTGCATGCACATGGGGAAGTTATTACCCATTATGGTAGTGGATTCTTCTCTACATTAATGTAGATTCCTTTTCTGTGCCCTAACCCTAATTAGGGCTAAGGTGGCAAAATCTAGGCAATCAATTATTGTTTTTGATCCAAGTCTTTTATTGTTTCGAGGACCTATATAAAGGCCTCTTCTTCTTATTTATAGGGGATTCAATTTTGAGATTGTTGCTTATGACCTATTGAGACAATAAAATTTTCATTGAAGTGCATTAATCATTTGATGTGTCTTAATACTTTCTTGGTTTCATAATTCTCTCAATTAGATTAAGTTTAATAGATAAAGTGTAATGAATGTTTTGGAGAATATGATGATGTTTTGATGTGTTTCTTTGGTTCATACTTTTGAAGTTTTAGTGATTCTAAAGCATTGTGAAAAGTTAGCCTGAACCCTTATCCATGTCCCTAAATTTGATCATTCGCACAAACTTTTGAAGATTACAATAGTCCTCATGTAGTTCTAGCTTGACTTGGAAAAGCATGAATTGGTAATTGAGGAACTCATCCACCAATGTACTTTCTTTGGCTATCATTAGCCTCAGGATTAGATTAGAGTCTATGAACCCTAAACTTCCTTCATTTCTACATATCTGATGAAAATCCCAAAAAATAGTACTTAATTAAAAATATCTTGATAGTACCCCTATTCATCATGACATAAAGGATTGAAAAACATAAGGTCCCTTGTGATCATCAAAAAATCACATCAACATTGAGCCTATCCATGAGTCAAGGAACCTTGGAGTCATCGTATGATCTTTTTGTAATCTTAGCATACATGATACTTTGTTCAAGAGACGATAGGTTATTCTGGTATTTTGTTCTACTATTTGGTGAGTCATAAAACACACATCAATAGAAACTGGTGCTAGAAGGAGAGCTTTCACTGCAAGACATAATTTTGCATGTCATGATTTGATATGGTGCTTCCGCATAGAGACATCATACCAGTATTACAACCTAACCTCAAATTTGGAAATGACCAAGAGGACATCATCATAGGATTGAAGTCACTCACCTAGAAAGTTAAGAAATGTGTAGCTGAAAACATGCAAGTGAGATTTGTGTTAGAAGAAGAAGAATAGAAGGCTCAAGAATTGAAGCAGCTGTTCAAAGAGCATTGGTCATTCAAAGGAATTAACATCCTCTGGCACTTTTAAGAAGGTATTAAGGTAGATTTTGTTGGAAATTTGGATGATTTAGATACATAGATGTTGTCATTATGGAAACATATGATCTACATGAAGATCACACAGGTCAGAGGGCAAGTATGTCAGAGTGCAATGCAAAATTATCCAAGTATGAGACAGAGTTTTTGCCAGTGTACCCAAAGATAGTTTTGATTAGCGATGTCGATTGGAGTAAGTTTAGTTCTTGTGCCCTTGAACATAGATACTATGGTGACTATAGAAGACTCACCTAAGAGTGCAAGTTAGTATGACAAGTACGAAAGAAGTTATGACAGTTTTACTAAAGACAATGTTAAGCCAACAAGACATAATTGGTAAAGAGTTAAGGGATTATTTTATTTATCAAAATAATGTCTTAACAATATAAAGGGATGACATCTTAGATGTTAACCCTTGGCTAAAGATATTTTGTCTAATGTAAGCTGACTGAAAGAGTTATTAGTCTTAATAACTTGTATAAATGTAATGCGTGAAGAGATGTAATGATGTAGTTGAAAATGATATGAATGTAATAGCAATAGTAAAAAAGGAAGTGAAGAGATATTGATGTGAAGTTGCAAGCAGTATAAGGTTATGTACCTTGACCTATTTTGTAATCAGTAAATATTGTATATTACTTGTTTGGGCAATGGCCTTATTTGGTAATCATATTTTGTAATACCAACTCCTAGTAGGGTTAAGGCTTCTAACAAGGCCTATAGTCCCTTAATTAGGACTAAGACACTATATGCATGTAATAGGCTCCTAACAGGTTCAACATCCTTAACATGATACTTTTGATTAGTGGATCTTTGTGGGTACCATCCCCACCGAGGTTTCTCTTGGCTGGGGTTTCCTCAAGAACAAATAATGTGTTATGAGTTCTTTTGTTTTATTGCTATGCATGTTGTTTAGTTTTTTATGTAATGCATACATTAAGATAATCTGTTCTATCTATAATTGGGCAAAAGTAAAAGTTTGTAGAATACTTATTCACCCCCCCTCTTATTATTCCCTATTTCTAACAATTGGTATTAGGGCTTAGTTACTTAGAAAAGAATCATTTAACAAAAGCCTAGCATCTTGAGTAATATCTTTATGGATATGGATAACCTACAAAAAAATCTCAAAGAAGCTCTTGAACTGATTGATATGCTCACCGAAGAAAGAGACACTCTGAAAGGAAAATATGATGATGCAAAGAACCTCATTGAGAAATTGAAAAACAAGTTGGAAGATCTGAAATCAGAAAAGGAATCTGAAATTCAAATTGAAGATTGTGATGACAACCTAGAAAAAGAAAATGAGATTCTTAAACATGAATTGAAGATAGAAAAATTGAAGTTAAGTCTGAAAGATGGAAATGGCAAGAATGAAGGAAATCTAAAATCTCAGAATGAAAATCTGAAGCTTGAAAATGAAGGGCTAAAATCTAAACTTGGTAAAGTAACATCTGAACTTCAGAAAGTCAATTTACAATATGCCGAACTTGAGAAATACAATACAATTGAGAAAGGTGAACTGACTCAATCTAAGCAGCAACTTGAAAGACTATATTCAACTAGTGAGAAGATTGATGAACAAATGTCTTATCAAAAACCATTTTATGATAAAATTGGTCTTGGATTCAACACATCTAAAGAAAGTGAAGAGAGCAAGGAACCAGATCTAAAAATGTCTGAAAGCATAGATGAAAAGAAATTTGATGAAATTGACAAATCTGAAGATACACCTAAAGAAGAAGAACCACCAAAGAAAGAGGAGTGACGGAGTCACCCAAAGGTATGCAAAGATAATTTAAAGGTAGATTCTTTACTTGTAATAATTTTGGTCATATGAAGAAAGATTTCATAGGTAAGCAATTTAAATCTCTTAATGGTTATTGTTATAATTGTCATGGTTTTGGACATAGAGCTATTGAATATTGAAAACCTAAATTTGTTGAGAATAATAATAGTAGTAGAATCTTTAGGAATACTAGCCATGTAGATAAGAAACCTACTAAAGATATGAAGAGGAGAAATGGAGTAGTATGTTATAGATGCAACAAAATTGGACACATTGCTAGAAACTGCAGATCACAGATCAATCAGTCTAGACTAATATATGGAAACAATGGAATAGTTTGTCAGATATGTAACAAGATTGGACATACAAAAAGGTTTTTTAGAATGAGAAATAGAGTTTTTCATCCTAATCCTAATGCTATAAGTCATACAAGGAGAAATGAAGATGCAAGTAACAGTAAAAAAGGATGTTGTAGTAATTCAAAAGAAGTGAAGTTTGTCAAAATCACAGATCAAGGAGACACATTCAGAACTAAAGGTAATTAGAAAGGTGAAGTATCAAGTGGTTAGAATGAATCTCTACCTAACCCATCTCAAATTACTTAATTCATGAAAATTATAGTAGAATAGGAACTTAGATTAGTGTAGAAGTAGATATATGATGAATTGAGTCTTGTGCAGTTAGTGAAAGGTAGTATATGATGTATTGATGCTATGGTTAAGAGTGGATAGAAAGATATTATGTTTTACGAGATCTCAAGAATTTTTAAGTTTTGCAGGTAAGCAGAATCAACTTTTTGGAAAGAAGCGGAAAAAGAATTAAATGCAATGTCAGATCTATGTAAGATTGAAATGATAAAATGTTATGATCAGTATTATTTGATCATCTAAGAGAATACAAGTGCTAACGAGATCAAAGAGAAGTTATTGAAAGCATTTTGCAAGGATTTGGTGAAGGAGTTTCGTGTTGAATCTATGCAAGCCCTAAATCATGAAATCAAGGTATTTTACTTGGTAGATCTCTAAATCAGTTAAGGAATTAGAAGAAGTCATGGATGTTTCATTGATTCACAATTTCAAAGATAAGAATATACCTAAAGTTAAAAGGGAACTAGTATGATCCTTGGAGGAAGATCCTAAGTTAGCTTTATCATCCATACCAGATGGAGTTTTACATCTAGAAAATGTTAGAAGTTATTCGGGATGTAAGCTAGAGACCTTCAGTGATGGTGATTTTACAAAATAATATCAGAAGATTTACTATTAGGATATGTCATTGAAAGTAGGGTTTGAGTATTTGGAAGATAATGAAATTATTAAGTATTCTCTACAATATGAGTTTGACAATGAAGAATGTACCAAGATAATTTTAAGAAGAATTCACAATGGAAAGTTTTGGTTAGATGAAAGAGTGATAGATATCATAGATGACCTAATTCATGAGGTAAGTGGTCTATCTAAAACTAGAGCCATTCCTTTGAATGAAAAGAACATGAGGAAAATAGTTATAGACAACACAAATTCATCTTACAATGGTACATGAATAGTAATTAGCAAGATACAACAAGATGATGTTAGATATTTGTGCAAAATCCTTACAACTATGTTTTGTGCTAACTCAAGAGAAGATGACATGGTAGCAGGAATGATACATGTAGCCTATTTGATGTGTGTTGATAAAGTACAATTTGACATGTGTAAGATTTTGAGAATTCAGTTGTTTGAAAATTTGAAAAAGATAAAGAAGACTAAGTACTCTTATTTTAGATTCTCATCATTGATCACTTATATGTTTTTCCATTTGTTAAGAAGATTTCCTTACACCATTAGTGATGATTGGAATGATGGCCAATCTAAAATGGAAAGGATTAAAAAATTTTATAGGAGACATCTTATTGACAAAGTCAATGAGAGTTCAGTGTTGGTGATTAAAACATTTTAGAATTTGATGTCAAGCAGATCAAGGATCCCTCAAGATTTAGTAGAAAAGTATAAGAATGAGATATGCTTTATGGTTGATACTGACTTTACATACATTGAAGCAATATAACCTAGAGTAGAGTTCATAGACCCTCTTGGCTATGAGATTACTGAGATTGAGACATAAGAATATGTGAGTAGACTACTTAAGAGCAAGTTGGACATTCACAGCAATAGGTTTGGAGCCTTTGAGGAGAACTTCAACTACACAAAGATTATCCTTGAAGAGAAACAATCAAAGAAAATAGTAGAGAGAACAATCAAGAAGATATTAACAGACATAGGAATGACTGAACATGAGTTCTTAATAGCCAAATAGACAGCAGTAGTGATTAGAGACATTGGACAAAAGGAAGTTTTGTTTGTCCCTCCTTTATCATCAATTGCAGTTCAACAAGAAGAGACACAAGTCAAGGTGAAAGTGGAAGTAACTAAACAAGATCAAGAAACAAGAAAATCCACTAGATCATCCTCCTCCACACCTACTAAATAAGTGAAAGAGATTTCTACTGGACCATGTAAAAGGCAGAAAACTTTAGTACCACCAATTAAAAGAAATATTGTAGAAATTAAAGATGATGAAAAGACCCTTGTTAAGAAGAAAACTTGGAAACTTAGAGTTGAAAAAGTTAATGAACAGATCATACAAGATGGAGATTTCACAAAGATGAACAAATACTATGATCTCTATGATTATGCAATGAGATTAAACCTAGAAAATGTAGTGGTAAAGAACATGATATTGACTGAAAAAAAGTTTAATACAATTCAAGGTAAGATACCTGATGATTTGTATGAGAAGCTTGTAAATAGGAAGAAAAGAGCATGAGATGAAGATATCAGAATTAAAGAAAATCTTGTTAGGAAGCTATGTGATGTGAGAGATGAAGAACAATTCAAATAGATCATGAAGGATCTGAATACCCATTTGAGAACCAAGAAAAGAACAATTCATATTATGGGAGGCACGTATGAAGAAATCAACAAGGAAACAAAACAAGCAATTGTTAAGGTAATGACAGAGAATGCTAGAAAACCATTAGTTGCAGCAGAACCTGAAGAGAAAGAAGAAGAAGCAAAATAACAAGACATTCCCTCTCCACGAGCCATCAACATTGAAGATGAATCTATGAATGTTGAAGGAACAAAGATCACTTTGGATAGTGATGATAATCTATTCTAAAACCTTGAAAAAATTGTTGACAATTTGGCTTTTGAAGAGCGGGACAGTGCCAAAGGAGAAGAGAAGACATAAACCAAAACTAAAGAATCTAAAGAAATAGAGAAACAAGTATCTATTCCCACCCAAGAAGAAATCAGTCTTACACCTAAGACTGGTAAGAAAACTCAGATTGGTTCTATATTTGAGAGTTTGGGAAAAGAAGTAGATGATGATGATCAGATGGAATTGATCACATCTTTAAATAAAATTATTGGGAAGAATAAGAAAGTGAAGAGCCTTGAAGGATGCCTAAAGGAGCTTACTAAGAAGTTACAAGGCATTATAACCACACAAATTACAGAGGCTGATCCACTAGAAAGGGTAAATAAAGTGATGAATAAATTTGATGATGAGTTTACTAACTTATCTGATGTAGCTAAGGTGAAGGCACAAGTAGCCTATGAGGCCAAAATACTTTTGGACATAAGTCAGAACATTAGGAATGATATCAACAATCTTGATATCTGTATAAAAGACTTAAGAAGGAATTTAGATAGAAGAAAATCTTTGAACATTCAATGTACAAAATCTAAGATCCTTATAGCAAAGGAAGAGCAAAAGATTAAGATCAAGGAAGCTAAAATTCAAACTAAGATAAACCTTCTTTCAAGCCCTAATGTGAAGGCACTTGATGTTGAGAAGAAAATCTGCAAGCTTTATGATGAAATAAGAATTTTACAAGATGACAAGGATATGAAGCTGAAAAGATTCGCTCTTTTAAGAGAGCATGTTTCTATCAAATTGAGCATTGTCGAAGGACAAGTGGAAGAATGTCTTTCATCCAAGACATCTTTTCAGAAGTTCAATTTTGTGAATCTCCAAGCCTGTGAAATTGCATCTTATGGATTATGTGCACTATCAGTGTTGTAGATTCAATTAAGAAGGCATGGAAGAAAGAGTTAGAGAACATGAAGATTAACTTTTTGGATTGTGTTGCAAGCCTACCAGCTTTGCAAAATTGAATCAAGGTATAACTTTTGTCTGAACATAGTTTTGTCACCCTCCTTACCTTTTTTGTCATTGTTGTCAAAGGGGGAGAGATATACAACAAAAAAGTGATAAGGATGTATACTCCTAGGGGGGGTATAGTATGTTTATAAGATTTATGGAGTCATAAGGACAATATATACATATTTTGTACTATGGCCACAATTTTAAAATTTTTGAAGTCTAAGGCTTAGCCAATTTTCTCATATGTTGCCACCAATGAATAAGGGGGAGATTTTTGGAAATTTGGCTGATTTAGATACATAGATGTTGTCATTATGGAAACATATGATCTACATGAAGATCACACAGGTCAGAGAGAAAATATGTTAGAGCGCAATGCAAAAATTGTCTAAGTATGAGATAGAGTTTTTGCTAGTGTACCCGAAGATAGTTTTGATTAGCGATGTTGATTGGAGTAAGTTCAGTGCTTGCACACTTGAACATAGATACTATGGTGACTATAGAAGAGTCACTTGAGAGTGCAAGTTAGTGCGAGTTGTACGAAAGAAGTTATGATAGTTTTACTGAAGATAGTGTTAAGCCGATAGGATAGAATATGATGATAGAATTGGTAAAGAGTTAAGGGATTGTTTTATTTATCAAAATAATGTCTTAACAATATAAAGGGATGACATCCTAGATGTTAACCCTTGGGTAAAGATATTTTGTATAATGTAAGCCGACTGAAAGAGTTATTAGTCTTAATAACTTGTATAAATGTAATGTGTGAAGAGATGTAATGATGTAGTTGAAAATGATATGAATCTAATAGTGATAGTGAAAAAGGTAGCGAAGAGATATTGATGTGAAGTTGCAAGCAGTATAAGGTTATGTACCTTGACCTATTTTGTAATCAGTAAATATTGTATATTACTTGTTTGGGCAGTGGGCTCATATGGTAATCATATTTTGTACTACCAACTCCTAGCAGGGTTAAGGCTTCTAACAAGGCCTATAGTCCCTTAATCAAGAATGAGACACTATATGCATGTAATAGGCTCCTAACAGGGTCAACATCCTTAGCATGATACTTTTGATTAGTAGATCTTTGTGGGTACCATCCCAACTAGGGTTTTCCCTTGGCCAGGGTTTCCTCGAGAACAAATAATGTGTTATAAGTTCTTTTGTTTTATTGCTATGCATGTTGTTTAGTTTTCTATGTTATGCATACATTAAGATAATCTATTATATCCATAATTGGGTAAAAGTAAAAGTTTGTAGAATACTGATTCACTACCCCCTCTCAGTATTCCCTATTTCTAACAGATTTCACATACTAGTGTGCATCAATTCATTCTTTCCCAATGTACATCGAAGAATCTTGAGATCCACTTTGGGAGCAAAAAAAACTAGAAGAACTAAATTTTGATCCAAAGCCTAGGCGTGGCAAGAAAGAAGCATCTACAAGTCAAAACTCACCAAGTGTAGCTAATCTTATGAGACAATTTCAAACTCCACCTCAACAACGTCAGATGCAAGGGACCACTCAAGGATTTCAACAAGGAGGTACACAAATTCAATAATTGATAGTACATACCTATACAAGCCATTCTACCTACAACTGCCCAGCAAAAAGTTCCAGTAATGGCATAGCAATGGCGACGATAGAATGCATCACCTCTTGCAACATTTGCTGCTTACAATCATATGTCAAAGAATCCTGAGCATTTTTTTCTCTAAGTTCTTTGTGAACGATGTCAACCACACTACTCATGAACATGTAAAGATTTTCAAAGATTCTCTATAGAAAAAAAATATTCAAGATGAAGATCTGGCATGCCAATTGTTCCCATATTCACTGGGGGAAGAAGCATTTTATTGGTGTATTAATTTAACCATGAATTCAATCCAAACATGGCAAGAGATGAAGGATGCATTCTTGGGCAAGTTTAGATTGCCTATCACCCCTGCTGAATTGTATAGGCAATTCATTGAGATAAGAAGACAAGAGTGTGAACCTATTTGTACCTTCAATAATAGATTTCAAAAGGCCTATTCACAGTTGCATGATCCTTTCTGCATAAATGATGATGCTACAAGACCTATTTATTATGCAGCCTTGGATTGTTTCACTTCCATGTTCATCCAAAAGACACATCCAACCCTTGCCAATTTAATCCAAGCATATGCTGAAGCTGAGAAGATCAATTTATAGTCACCAACTATCGATATTGGAACACCTAGTTACTTTTGGAAAGCTAATAAATTGAATCAAGGGATGTTGAGCTATGCTCCTACTTTTAATCTTGTTCCCACTCCTTCTAATCAGCTAGTGCCACATCCAGGATCTCTAATATCTCATGCAGTACCTACACAACCTGTCTACCTTCAAAATATGACCACTTCCACAAGGACTCAAGAAGAAAAAGATGAAATGAAAGACTTAATAGAACAATTCAAGAAGTTGTCTACTGAGGTTACTTACCTTAGAATTAAAATTAATGAATTGAAAAATTCACAAAGAAATTATCAGTCACATCAAGGAAATAACTGAGGGTATCAAGGAAATCCTCCAACTCACCATGAGAATCATCAAGACAATAATCAAGGATACTAGAACAATAATCAAGGTTATCAAGAAAATAGTTCTAGGTATCGAAATAACAATCAAGGGTACCATAAAAGATCATGGAATACAAATCCAAGCAATGGCGGAGTTCCTTCACCATTGGAAAATCTACTAGCTTCTGAAAGCTGACCTACTGACAAATTTTTCTTGGCAGAAGTAGCACTATCTAGATGGTGTAGGCTACATGAAACTAACCAACATTCTAAGTTACAATGCCAAGAGTTTCAAAGAGTAGCTGATATATTCAAAGGAGAAGTAAGAAACACTACTGCACCTGAAAATCCTCCACCTATAGGCTATGAGTTAGTACCTACTCCCAAATACGACCAGACATTGGTCTTTGATGATTTCAAGTTTCCACCTCCTGATTCCCAAGATTACATGCCTATACAAGCTAATCAGAAATTCCCACCTGCATCAACAAATGGTCCCGAGGAGGCACTATGATATCAAGTTCCACCAGAGAATCAACCTCCACCTATTCCCCCAAATGATCCATTGTGGAGGGATGGATTTATTTTCCATCCACTTTACAACAGTGGGGTTGTCCCACAATAGTGTGTCCCACTTTTTGGCCAACTTTGACACAGAGATCAACATTCTAAGAAAAAAATTCACTTTCGAACACCTGTTGCCACAAAAATATTAGGAATTTGAAGATGATGTAAACTAGAGTCTTTTAGAATTTTCTTTCTAGTTTCTAAATATATATTTAAAAAAAAAATTTAAATTCATTAAAATTCATTTTTCCTTCTCCTTAGAAAAGTTACTTGTGTGAAAAACTGTGTTTTTAAGGAGTTAGTGTCACTTGGATCAACATAAATTTTTTTAAATATATGATAATGATGTAATTCTTTCAAGATTATATTGTTAACTTCAATATGTAAAGGATGCAATTGGTTTCATTCATGTTGGGTCAATATTTTATAATTTATTAAGTGCTAAAGTGACAGTAACTATAATTTAGACATAAGGTCACTTAGATCGCTCTAACTTGATCTGCGTATATCGAAATTCATTTTTTCTTTGTTTTATAGAAAGGTAACACAAATACTCTTTTCCTACATATTTTTCATAATTTTTTTTTTTGTAATTTACTATTTTTCCCAAAGAAGAGACAGGTTGTTCAATGACCAAACAACCTATGTTTAGTTAAAGTAATATTTAAAAGTGATAATGAACTCAATATGTATTAAAATTATATTCATTAGAAAGCTCTTTTCGAATATCATAATACTACATAGATAGGTTTTTCAAATGGATTCATTTGATCTGCCAAAACATAAAGTTGAAGTGATTTTTTGTTAGCATTTTAAGAGGTGTGAAGGAGACTCTATTGTAGGTATGAATGAGGAGTATAGATGTTATATCAATGTTTTTTTAATCTAAGAGGATTTGAGCTAACCATTTGTAATTAATTCCTTCAAATGGAACCACTCAAGGCTTAAATCATCATATTTTATTAAAAATGTGTTATTTTAGCAAAAATCAACATGTCTAAAAAAGTTGGACACACTATTGTGGGACCACCCAGTGTCCTAGTGGAAGGAGTAAGTGAAGTTCAAGTTTTTCAATAGACATTTGGAAATTCTCCATTGAGGACTTATAAGAGAAATTATAGAAATCACAAGCCATTTACAATGCCAATTCCTCCAAACAACTTTATAACTCCTCCACATCCTAATGCCAGTAATACTCCAAGTCCTCTCAGGGATTCATTTGAGTATCGATAGCATGGTAGTGCACAAGGAGAAAGAGAAAAGTTTGTTGTGACCAATGCCTCAAAAAATCTTAAAGGGAAACTAGTGGCACATTCTACTATACAACATGGAGAGAAAAGAGAAAATCAAGAACAAGGACAAAAAGAAAATACTCCTAGGGAGGAATTCAAGAGGTTGAGCTCTTGCATACTAGAAGAATTTAAGAAGATAAAAGTAATTCTACCATTGTATGAACTGATGAAAATTCTTGAGATAAGGGACACATTGTTGGGGAGTTTGAATGATGCACCTCCAAAAATCATCTTGTAGAATACCTCATACCAACCCAAAGGTCCCACTAACAATCCTCAATCTAGTTTTGCACAAAACACAAATGTTGTTGAAAATTCACAAAGTTCAAGCTTTGTTGGGATGGTACAAAACTTTACTAAGGAAGGAATCCTACCAAATGACCCTTCACTTTAAAGAGGAGAAACAATCAGAGATCCTACTGCTCTCTTAGAACAAATGATAAGTGCTATTCAAAATGGGAGCAACAACTGACAGAATGTGAACAATGAGGAATTCAACCCTAGAGAACTTTCCATCCTTTCCTGAAATCTAGTGTATGGAGTGATCTTGGGAGGATGAATGCATCTTTAGAGATGAGGTAACCAAAGAGTTGCAGTCCAGCTGATGGAGACACCTAGTCAGAAACTGATTGATGGCAGGATTTTTAGAGAGGGTGAAGCATATGACTTTTCTAGATGATATAGAGTAGTCCCGTTGGCCAAGGAAATGTTTGAGTATTTAATTAAGGAATCCACTCAGTTGGATGAAGTGGAGGATAATATCTGACATGAAGTTTCCAACAATTTTGCCTCACTTTTATCACAAAGGCTCACTGAAGAAGAGATAACTGTAGGCAACCTAAAAAGAAAGTTGGAGGAGTCCTTTCAATTTATCTTTTTCACAAAGGATGATTATGAGAACCTTTCCATATTCTTGAATGATATGCATTCTACTCAGGACTTGGTATGAAATTGGGATGATAGTTTGAAGAAGTCTGAGCAAGTAATAGTCACCTTGGAATTCAAGAAAGAATCAACACCCAACGTTAGCGTGGAAGAATTGGAAACAATGCTAGATAGATTCCAAGCATTCAAGAAGAGATGTCAAAGATGGGACAATATGCGCATTTAGTGCATAGTGGGAACATGTAGTGGTCATTTATTGAACCCCACCTTCCTTCTAAATGTGCATGCATAGTGGGCATCTATTACCCACTATGGTAGTGGATTCTTTTCTACATTAATTTAGATTCCTTTCCTATGCCCTAACCCTAATTAGGGTTGAGGTGGAAAAATCTGGGCCATCGGTTATTATTTTTGATCTGGGCCTTTTGTTGTTTCAAGAACCTATATAAAGGCCTCTTCTTCTCATTTTTAGGGGAGTGAATTTTGAGATTATTGCTTATGAGCTATTAAGATAGTAAAATTATCATTGAAGTGTGGTGATCATTTGATGTGTCTTAATGCTTGCTTGGTTTCATAATTCTCTCAATTAGATTAAGTTTAATAGATAAAGTGTAATGAATTTTTTGGAGAATATGATGATGTTTTGATGAGTTTCTTTGGCTCATACTTTTTGTGTTTTAGTGATTCTAAACTGTTGTGCAAAGTTAGCCTAAACCCTTATCCATGTGCTTAAATTTGATCATTTGCACAAACCTTTAAAGATTGCACAAGTCCACGTGTAGTTTTAGCTTAACTTGGCAAAGCATGACTTGGTAATTGAGAAACTCATCCATTAACATACTTTCATTGGCTATGATTATCCTTAGGATTAGATTAGAATCTTTGAACCCTAAACCTCCTTCATTTCTGCATATCCTCTGAAAATCCCAAAAAATAGTACTTAATTGAAAATATCTTGATAGTACCCATATTCATCATGACATAAAGAATTGAAAAAACATAAGGTCCCTTGTGATGATCAAAAAATAACATCAATATCGAGCCTATCCACGAGTCAAGGAAACTTGGAGTCATTGTGTGATCTTTTTGCAATCTTAGCATACATGATAATTTGTTGATCAAGAGAGGATAGGATATTCTAGCATTTTGTTCTATTTTTTGGTGAGTCATAAAACACGCATCAATAGGTAGGTAGGCAGTAAAAAGGGTTGGCTTGATAGGTCAAGTGTTCAACTCCCTCTTGCCAACTCTTTTACCCAAAAACCTTATTAGTTTTTTATAATTATTTTTATTTCAAAATATACATGCATTTAATTCATTGAAATAAAATAATTAAAATCCTATTCCATAAACATGAAAATAGAATACTGATAATTATTCAGGCATTTTTTAATTGTTTAACTTTTTAAAATAGGGAAATAATATGAAAATGAAAATAAATATTATACTTCCTTGATATTTTACATATTGAGGGCCAAAATTTTTAGGTGCAGACACTTGCTCTTATTGGGGATGTGCATTGATGCCTAGATGCAGTAAGAGCCCAATTATCTTTGGAATAAGAAGACCACTTGAAACGTAATGTTAATATAATACCAAAAATCATTAAAATCAATACTACTAACCACCATGAAATATTTATTAAAGTGCTTAATTTGGGGCAAAATTTAGATAAGATGAGAAATTACTTTTAAGTATTAATAAACATTCATTTGCTACTAAATAATGGCCTCAAATCTAGAGCGTAATTATAAAAACATGATTCATTTTTTTGAACAACGATAAATTTATTTCTAATGCTAACAAGAACAAAAGAATACATATAAAATAATTTTTAAAAATGACATATTAAGGCATCATTGTTTTTTTTTTTTAAAGGAAACATAAAATATTAAATATTATAAAATATACTTACTTGTTTGGTGCTTAATAAAGAATGACAACTTTACCTCTGTCAAAAATTTTGTTTTGATCAAGTAGCAATTTAGGATTATTATGAAGATATTACGACTGCTGGGATTATTATTTTGAAAAGGTTGATCACGACTTCCTTTATGGAAAAATCCCTTCGATGTCATCTGAACTGGAAATAAATTGTTGTAACTTCCTTTGTATTTGATTTGATGACCTCTATTTTTGTAATCACTTATCCAATGTATCATTTTCCTTTGATAAATCTGAATGCCATGAATCTGATTATTCCTTTCATTGTACAATTGATCATTTTCAATAGAAGCAACATTTTTCTAGGAAAAGATCTTTGGTAAATTTTCATTATTCCCTCTCGAAAAATTATGTTTTCAAACATAGTATGCAAATTTGGCCTCGTAAGATTTTCATAATTTTCACCATATTGTATTTTGCTTATTGACATCATATCCTCATATTCTAGAAACATCTCATTATTTTTACATAACAAATTAGAATGAAAGTAATTATCAAAATTATTTTGGTGAAATAAATTTTTCCTTTTGACTATATCACTATATATTATTCTTTCATTATATAGTTGATTTGAAAAATTTAAGTCATCTTTAAATGCATTCTCTTCTTTTCTTTTACATAATGTTCTGAGACATATATTTTATCAAGGAGTAAAAAACAATTCATCTACCTCTTCATTTGTTTTCTCATTTCCTCCGATAGTATCATTATATAATGCTTTTGAAAATTTTAGGCTATTTTCAAATATACCTTCTTTTTCTTCTTTTTCAAATAATGGATTTAAAGATATAGAGATTTTAAATATACCTCCTTGGAAGCCATCCTATGATCCATCATATAAAATATCATCTAGTGTGTCATAATCCATATCTTTATTGAAATTATCCTCTTGATAGCCACTATTTGCCTCATCAACAAGACTGATATCATCATCACTACTATCTACTGACATTATTCTGTGTTCACCTACTGTATGTAATTCTATTTTATCTCCACATTTTGGATACATTTCTATTTCACAAAATGAGTTAAAAAATAATTCATACTTGGGAAACATTTCTTCACATTCCTTTGGAGCTTCATTACTTAGGAAATTTTCAAAATCATAATCAAATGCTTTATCCTCTCGAGGCTCATTTTATACTTCACCAAATACCTCCTTAATATGCATTGATCTATTAATGTGTTTATGGTGGATTGAGAAACATTCTGGACAATTTTCCTGAACATGTTTCTGATATTCAATATCTAATAAATCTTAAATTTATTTTGTACTGAGAAGATTTTCTTTGTGATCATGAGATTTATCCATTTCCATACAAGTCTCATCATGGATGAATTCTTCTTTAATTTGATCCAAAACTTCCTCTTCATCTGTAACTTTATTTTGAACATCGTTATGTTTTTGCTTGGCTTTTGACCACTCTTTTAATTTCTGAAAGAGAAGCTTCAAATTAGAGTCTTCTAGTGAGATTCCCAATTCATGAATCTTTTTTGTAAATTTGTTGAGTGGAGGCATCATTTGTGATGGTATCTCTAGATAAATAATTTCCATCCTTATGAACAAATGGGCTGTAAATTCACCTTCATATCTTTCCAAATTGATAAATTCATCTAAGGGAGACATATAAGATTCTTCTTCCATAATGAAATGTCAGTTTTAATCATGTTCATGATAGCACATATCATCTCTTTCCTTACCTGCATCATGAAACTCATCTAGAAACCATTACTTGAGTTCCTCCCATGATGAGATATTGTACCTAGGAAATAAGTCAAATGCCTCCATCGCAAAATATTCCTAGGTTCTAACAAAAATCCGCATTGCATGACTTTCCCAATCCACTTTGTATGCACGTAAGAATCAATAAAAAGCATTCAAATGATTGGGAGCACATTCACTGCTATACCCATAGAATTTGGGTACAATAAGTGAGAATCTTGAATATAAACCATTAGGATCATATTTCAATCTTTCCAAATCTAGTGGTCTATCTTCACTTGGAAGATATTGTTTCCTTTTCTTTGGTCAGAACATTTTGCTAAAACAATATCCACTTTTTAGAAAAATTAGAAAAAATACATTACTCCATATCACTCCCTGAACATAGTCACTGATGATCTAGACACTCCCTTCATTGAAGTACTAATCAAAACACAATAGAGTCGCCACCTCCAAATGAAAGAAATAAATCAATCAAAGAATCTAAGCTCTTCTCCCTCAAAAAAGCTACAAACTAAAGACTGTATTTAATAGAGTTTCCACCTCTTTCGAGGAATATATCAGCTTTCTGATCTTTCAGGTTGTTACTTCCACTAAAATAAGATTCGAAACAAACTGTTGTAACTACTTTCTGATCTTGGTCTATGAAATCTAAAATTATGGGTAACTTCACAACACCTATTGTGAGCAACTCTCCCTAGTAGAGTCACCAAATTTTTGGTGCCCAAAAATGGTGGATTGCTTTTGGCCAACTGACAGGCACACACTAGTACCTCTATAATTTTAGCTTAATCAAGCCAAGGCTGGTAGGCCTAAATTCACGTTAAATTATCTGATTCTTTATGCTGTTCAACTACATGCATAGACAAACAAGGTTCCTTCCAAAGTGGTAAATGATCTTTGGAAGAAAATAATATAATCTCCTGATAGCTGTAATATATAAAATCTAAATTAAATTGAATTATCACTAAGAAACCTAATAGAAAATGCTTTAGAAAAAGTAATCAGATTTAATTACAAACTAAAAAATAAGAACCAAATAACAATTTTCAAACAATAATAAGATCAGTGCCTACTGAACATTTGGGTTATAGAGTCAGAAATTCTCAATCCTATGTACAATCAGACAGAGTTTTAAAAACTCACTTTTAATAAAGCAAGACTATCATTCCATAGGCTTCCACTTGATTTACAACTCAAATCAATTTATATAACTAATCTTACTGAATTTAATTCAAATTAAGAGACTGATAAGAACAATGGTAGATACATAGATCCTACAATTGATATTCAAGCTATATATATTAACTTCAAATTATAATATTCAAGGAATATAACATGCTGAAACACTTTGATACACAGAGTATCTGAAGGACTAGTTGAAAATACTAACATATAACTTCAAATATATAGAAATCAACTTATCTCATTTGGCATTTTAAATTTTGTATAATGGTTCAAATTGTAGTTGCCAGAGGTTTTTCTCCCAATTGTGTTGTTTCCTTTTGATTTCAAATGATTCAATATAAACATCCTATTCAAAGGTTTCTTGTGAAAAGTCACAACTTTTCACAAAAACCTAATCCTATAGCTAACCCTAAAAATTATAACATTAACCATATAAATGGCTTGAGGAAAAACATTTCCCGTATTACAAATAGAATTTGTCACATCTTCAAGTAATTTCCTCAGTAATCAAAATATGTTTATGATATAAAACTCCTATACACCAAATCTAAAATTAGATAACTTTTAATAAATTTTAATTTTAGGGTTCATCACAATTTAATAATGTTTTCAAATCTCCAAACTGATCCCTATAATAAAATTTATTGATTTTAATAATTAATAATGTATCAAAATAAATTATCAATAAAGCCATAACATAGGAACATTTGTTGCAATGCATATAAAAGTGTTTTGCTAATCATAAGAAAAATACCAATAAGAATTAAAATTTCTATCAAAGGTATCCTCTCTTTAATTACCAAAATACAAAAGTCTTATTAGTAAGATAAAACCTAAAATCCATGAATATAATTTTATGTTTTAATTGAGACTTTTACTTTCAAATTTTAAACATAATATATTTCCTTTTCAAAATACTTTTTCCAAAATATGAAATAATATTAATCTCATATAAATACATTTCTAGAATCTAGGGTGTGGTAATTATAAATATTATAATTCACCCTAGAAAATAAAAGGGCAATTCTTACCCTAAAATGATAATTCAAATAATTTACATAGGGTAATATTGCTAATATTTAGAAAGATAACAAATTTTAGAAAGTAGCCCTAACATTAGGCAATTTACTCCATGGTAAAAATAAATAAAAATATATTTTTACAATCTATTCTAAGAGAATAAAAATACATTTTGATTTTACGGCAACCTAATTACTTAAAGAAAACATACATTAGTAAGAGCTCATTATTTCTATTTCTAGAAATAAATACTTTTAAAACATAAAAGCTTGTTTCCTTTCAATTATTTTCAAACATTAAGGAATAATGATGTTAAGAATACATTTAATCAAAAATATGCTTTTGTATTTTTTTAAAATATATTTAGGGTAGCTTAAGAATTTTACACTTCTTTTAAAATAAAACCCTAATTATGCACCTTTATAAAATAAATTTAGAACATAATAAAAGGAGCATATGTATTCAAATATAATAATAAAGTAAATAAATTTCAATACACCCTTTTACCCTAATAATTGATTCTTAAAATTACTATAGGGTAATGTGAAATATTATATTTAAGTATTTTAAAAACCTAAATTTATGCCAAAGATATTAAATGATTTTAGTTTCAGTAACATTAAAATAATTTGAAAACCAAAAAAAAAATTAACACACTCAAAAATGAATTACTTTATTATGATATTTCACTTTTACAAAGTAATCTAAATCTATCCTTACTCTTCTACCCATATTCCTATGGAATACAATAGGACAATTGGTTAGGGTAGGATGGGTAGTTACGATAGGAAAAATGCTGGGTTGAGAGGTCGAGTGTTCAACTTCCTTTCCCCACTCTTTTTCTTGAAACTAATTATGTGAATAATATATAAGCAAAGAATATTCATATTGAAAATTAAATTTTTTTTGATAAGATAGACTCCCTTGTGTGAAAATTTGCTTTGATTTTCTCACTTGCACACAAAAATGTAAATAAATTAATTCCACTTCCAAAAGCTTTCAAAGAATAACAATAGACTAACTGGTTAGAGGGTACAAGTGCAAGTAGGTAGGAAAAAGGGTTAGTTTGAGAGGTCGATTGTTCAACTCCCTCTTGCCACCTTTTGTACACAACAACCTTATTATTTTTTATAATTATTTTTATTTCAAAATATACATGCATTTAATTCATTGAAATAAAATAATAAAAAGCCTATTCCATAAACATGAAATTAGAATAATGATAATTATTGAGGCATTTTTTAATTGTTTAACCTTTTAAAATAGGGAAATAATATGAAAATGAAAATAAATATTATACTTCCCTGATATTTTGCATATTGAGGGCCTGAATTTTTAGGTGCCACCAGTGGCTCTTATTGGGGAAGTGCAATCATGCCTGGCTGCAACGAGAGGCCAATTATCTCTAGAAGAAGCAGACCACTTGAAACGTAATGTTAATATAATACCAAAAATCATTAAAATCAACACTACTAACCACCATGAAATATTTATTAAAGTGCTCAATTTGGGGCAAAATTTAGATAAGATGAGAAATTACTTTTAAGTATAAATAAATCTTGTAAGGAAATTTCACATGAATATATTTTCCCCTTAAAAAATCCAAATAAATAAACTATAAGAAAAATTAATAATGTTTTAACCTCCAAATGTCAAAACAACAAAAGTCTTACCTCAATATTTACCTTGAAATGTATTACCTCTTTCCACAGACAAAATAAAATGTAACCCACAGCTCTAGGGAATATAGAGTACCACCAGATGCTGAAACTTTGGTGCATCAATCATAAGTAATGGCAAACCGACAGTAGGAGGATGCAGATAATTGGTGTATATCATGAATGCCACAGATGCAACCAATACAACACTGCGTTCAATCTAATCTGAGCCAAAAATATTGAGTGTAATCACTCCAAGAAGTGCACAACCATTGTGAGATACAAAGATGTACTTCAACATATAAAATTCAAAATCAACTATTAATTTCACATGGTCAATAAGAGGCATGTAGTGGACTAATCATAGGATTAAAAGTACTATCTCCTAGTCATTATTGATAATAAATCTAGCTTGATGGACGGTTGATCATATGCACAGACTGACTAGTTATGTTTGATATTTTTGCCTATATTATTCCCTTATATCCCTGCGATGTTTGGGTGCAATTGACTCTTACTCATGCATCCTTACCCTTGTTAATGGGCGGATCATTACCATCTTACTAGGATGCTCATTCTTCAAATTATATCTATGCTGAATCTATTTTGTTGATGTTGTGAGTCTCCAAAAAAGCTGATGTGTGATCCTCCTATCCGTATTCCCTAACTGATTGTTCCACTCCCTTAGGCTTTTATGGCTCAATAATTGTCTCCTTCGATAATTTTCTTATTTGCTGATTGACCATTTTCTGTTGACTGGTCTTAGAATCACTCACTCTATGCCTCTTTCAAACTCCTTACTCCCTGTTCGGAAGGAATTCTCTTCTTCTCCATTGCTCTCTTGCCAATATAGTTATTTACCGATGGTTCCTTAGCTTCTATTGAGCTAGATCTGGATCGATACACAATCAAATACTAGCTTTAGAACTACCTCTTTTTCCAGTTCGCAACCATTAAAATTTGGGTCATTTTATAAATTTTTTGGGCATTTTTAGAAATGTTTGGGCATTTTTGGGCATGCTGGCATCTCAAAAACACATTGAAGTACCACAAAATTTCCCTCTGGTTATGGGAAAATTCTTGGGAGTCATCTTGGGTGTAGAAACATTCATTTGCTACTCAAATATGGCCTCAAATCTGGAGCCTAAATATAAAAACGTGATTCATTTTTTTGAACAGCAATAAATTTATTTCCAATTCAGACAAGAACAAAAGAATACTTATAAAATGATTTTAAAAAATGACATATTAAGGCATGATTGTTTTAAAAAAAAAAAGGAAACACAAAATATTAAAAATTATAAAATATACTTACCTGTTTGGTGCTTAATAAAGAATGACAACTTTACCTGTGTCAAATTTTTTGTTTTGATCAAGTAGCAATATGATTATTATGAAGATATTACTACTATTGGGATCATTATTTTGAACAAGTTGATCACGACTTCCTTTATGGACAAATCCCTTAAGTGTCATTTGAACTGGAAATAAACTATTGTAACTTCCTTTGTATTTGATTTGATGACCTCTATTTTTGTAATCACTTATCCAGTGTATCATTTTCCTATGAGAAATTTGAATACCTTGAATCTGATTATTCCTTTCATTGTACAACTGATCATTTTCAGTAGAAGCAACATTTTTCTGGGAAAAGATCTTTGGTAAATTTTCATTATTCCCTCTTGAAATAATTATGTTGTGAGTATCAGTTTCTGGGGTTTGATTGTGTAGTGTTTTTTAACCATCACTACACAATCGAACCCCAGAAACTGATACTCATAGTAATATGGATTGTGGAAATCTAATGGATCTGATAATTATGTTTTCAACCATAGTATGAAAATTCAGCCCCATAAGATTTTCATAATTTTCACCATATTGTATTTTGCTTATTGACATCATATCCTCATGTTCTAGAAACATGTCATTATTTTCACATGATGAATTAGAATCAAAGTGATTATCAAAATTATTTTGGTGAAATAAATTTTTCCTTTTGACTATATCACTATATATTATTCTTTCATTATATAGTTGATTTGAAAAATTTAGGTCATCTTTAAATGCATTTTCTTCTTCTACTCTTTTACATAATGTTCTGGGACATATATTATCTTGAGGAGAAAAAATAATTCATCTACCTCTTCATATGTTTTTTCATTTCATCCCATGGTATCATTATATAATATTTTTAAAAAATTTAGGCTATTTTCAAATATACCTTCTTTTGCTTCTTTTTCAAATAATGGATTTAAAGATATAGAGATTTTAAATATACCTCCTTGGAAGCTTTCCTATGATCCATCATATAAAATATCATCTAGTGTGTCATAATCCATATCTTTATTGAAATTATCCTCTTAATAGCCAATATTTGCCTCATCAACAAGACTGATATCTTCATCGCTACTATATACTGACATTATTCCGTGTTCACCTACTATACATAATTCTATTTTATCTCCACATTTTGGATGCATTTCTATTTCATAAAATGAATTAAAAAATTATTCATACTTGGGAAACATATCTTCACATTCCTTTGGAGCCTCATTACTTAGAAAATTTTCAAAATGATAATAAAATGCTTTATCCTCTTGAGGCTCATTTTCTACTTCACCAAATACCTCCTTAATATGCATTGATCCATTAATCTGTTTATGGTGGATTGAGAAAAAAATTGGACAATTTTCTTGAGCATGTTTCTGATATTCAATATCTAATAAATTTGAAATTTCTTCTGTACTAAGAAGATTTTCTTCATGATCATGAAATTTATCCATTTCCATAAAAGTCTCATCATGGATGAATTCTTCTTTAATTTGATCCAAAACTTCCTCTTCATCTCAAACTTTATTTTGAACATCATTATGTTTTTTCTTGGCTTTTGAACACTATTCTAATTTCTGAAAGAGAAACTTCAAATCAGGGTCTTCTAGTGAGATTCCCAATTCATGAAAATTTTTTGTAAATTTCTTGAGTGAAGGCATAATATCTGATGTTATCTGTAGATAAATAATTGCCATCCTTATGAACAAATGGGCTATAGATTCACTTTCATATCTTTCCAAATTGATAAATTCATCTCAGGGAGACATATAAGATTCTTCTTCCATAATGCAATTTTGGTTTTCATCCTATTGATGATAGCACATATCATCTCCTTCCTTACCTACATTGTGAAATTCATCTAGAAACCATTGCTTGATGTCCTCCCATGATGAGATACTTTACGTAGGCAATAAGTCAACTGCCTCCATCGCAAAATATTCCAAGGTTCTAACAAAAAGCCTCATTGCATGCCTTTCCCAATCCACTTTCTATGCATGTAAGAATCCATAGAAAGCATTCAAATGATTGAGAGCACATTCACTGCTATACCCATAGAATTTGGGTGCAATAAGTGAGAGTCTTAAATATAAACCATTAGGATCATATTTGAATCTTCCCAAATCTAGTGGCCTATCTTCACTTAGAATATATTGTTTCCTTTTCTTTGGTCAAAACATTTTGCCAAAACAATATCTACTTTTTCAAAAAATGAGAAAAAATACATTAGTCTGAATCACTCCCTCAACATAGTCACTGATGATCCAGACACTCCCTTCATTGAAGTACTAATCAAAACATAATAGATTCACCACCTCCAAATGAAGTCAATAAATTAATCAAAGAATCTGAGCTCTTCTCCCTCAGAAAAGCTACCAACTGAAGACTATATTGAATAGAGTCACCACCTCTTTTGAGGAATATATCAATTTTCTGATCTTTCAGGTTCTTACTTCCAATAGAATATGCTTTTGAAAAAAAATTGTTGTAACTACTTTCTAATACTGGTCTGCGAAATCTAAAATTCTGGGTAACTTCACAACACCTGTTGTGAGAAACTCTCCCTACTAGAGTCGCCAATTTGTTGGTGCCCAAAAATGATGGATCACTTTTGGCCATCTGACAGTCACACACTAGTACCTCTACAATTTTGGCTTAATCAAGTCGACGCTGGTAGGCCAAAATTCACCTTATATTATCTGATTCCTTATGCTACTCAAATGCATGCAAAGAAAAACAAGGTTCCTCCCAAAGTGGTAAATGATCTTTTGAGGAAAACAATATAATCTCCTGATAGTTTTAATCTATAAAATCTAAATTAGACTAAATTATCACTAAGAAACTTGATTGCAAATGCTTTAGAAAAAGTAATCAGATTTATTTACGAACTACAAAATAACAACCAAATAAGAATTTTCAAACAATAATAAGATTAGTGCCTATAGAACATTTGGGTTATAGAGTCAGAAATTCTCAATCCTACATACAATCAGAGACAGTTTTAAAAACTCACTTTTAATAAAGCAAGACTATCATTCCATAGGCTTCCACTTGATTTACAACTAAAATCATTTTATACAACTAATCTTATCAAATTTAACTCAAATTAAGAGACCGATAAGAACAATGGTAGATACGCAGCTCCTACAATTGATATTCAAGCTATATATATTAACTTTGAATTATAATATTCAGGGAATATAACACAGTGAAACACTCTAATACACAGAGTATCCAAAGAACTAATTGAAAATACTATCATATAACTTCAAATAAATAGAAATGAACTTATCTCATTTGGCATTTGAAATTTTGTATAATGGTTTAAATTGTAGTTAACAGAGGTTTTTCTCCCAATTGTGTTGTTTCCTTTTGATTTGAAATGATTCAATATAAGTATCCTATTCAAAGGTTTCCCATAAAAATTCACAACTTTTCACAAAAACCTAATCCTATAACTATCCCTAAAAATTACAAGATTAACCATATAAATGGTTTGAGGAAAAGCATTTCTCATATTACAAATAGAATTTGTCACATCTTCAGGTAATTTTCTTGGTAATCAAAACATGTTTATGATATAAAACTCTTACACATAAAATTGAAAATTAGATAACTTTTAATAAATTTTAATTTTAGGGTTCATCATAATTTAATAATGTTTTGAAATTTCCAAAATGATTCCTATAATAAAATTTATTGATTTTAATAATTAATAATGTATCAAAATAAATTATCAATAAAGCCATAACATTGGAACATTCGTTGTAATGCAGATAAATGTGTTTTGTTAATCATAAACAAAATACCAATAAGAATTAAAATTTCTATCAAAGGTATCCTCTCTTTAATTACCAAAGTACAAAAGTCTTATTAGTAAGATAAAACCTAAAATCCATTAATATAATTTTATCTTTTAATTGAGATTTTTACTTTCAAATTTTAAACATAATATATTTCCTTTTCAAAATACTTTTTGCAAAATATGAAATAATATTAATCTCGTATAAAAGCATTTCTATAATCTAGGGTGTAATAATTATAAATATTATAATTGACCCTAAAAAATAAAAGGGCAATACTTACCCTAAAATGATAATTCAAATAATTTACATAGGGTAATATTGCTAATATTTAGAAAGAGGACAAATTTTAGAAAGTAGCCCTAACATTAGTCAATTTACTCCAAGGTAAAAACATAAAAATATATTTTTACAATCTATTTTAAGAGAATAAAAACACATTTTGATTTTAGGGCAACCTAATTACTTAAAGAAAACATACATTAGTAAGAGCTCATTATCTCTATTTCTAGAAATAAATACTTTTAAAACATAAAAGCTTATTTCCTTTAAATTATTTCCAAACATTAAGGAATCATGATGTTAAGAATACATTTCATCAAAATTATGCTTTTGTATTCTTTTAAAACATATTTAGGGTAGCTTAAGAATTTTACACTCCTTTTAAAATAAAATCCTAATTATGCACCTTTATAAAATAAATCTAGAACATAATAAAAGGAGAATATGTATTCAAATATAATAATAAAGTAAATAAAATCCATTATACCATTTTACCATAATAATTGATTCTTAAAATTAGTATAGGGTAATGTGAAATATTATATTTAATTATTTTAAAAACCTAAATTTATGGCAAAGATATTAAATGATTTTAGTTTCAGTAACATTAAAATAATTTCAAAATAGATAAACATTATAACACATTCGAAAATGAATTACCTTATTATGATATTTCATTTTTAGAAAATAATCTAAATCTATCCTTACTCTTGTACCCATATTCCTAAGGAATACAATAGGACAATTGGTTAGGGTAGGATGGTTATTTAGGATAGGAAAAAGGCTGGGTTGAGAGGTTGAGTGTTCAAGTCCCTTTCCCCACTCTTTTTCTTGAAACTAATTATGTGAATAATATATAAGCAAAGAATATTCATACTGGAAATTAAAATTGTTTTGATAAGATATACTCCCTGTGAGAAAATTTGCTTTGATTTTGTCACCTACACACGAAAATGTAAATAAATTAATTCCACTTCCAAAAGCTTTCAAGGAATAACAATAGACTAATTGGTTAGAGGGTAGAAGGGTAGGTAGATAGGAAAATGGGTTGGCTTGAGAGGTCAAGTGTTCAACTCCCTCTTGCAACCTTTTTTACACAACAGCCAAATTATTTTTTATAATTATTTTTATTTCAAAATATATTTGCATTTAATTCATTGAAATAAAATAATTAAAAGCCAATTCCATAAACATGAAAATAAAATAATTATATTTATTGAAGCCTTTTTTAATTGTTTTTCATAGAAAAAAGTAGCAAGAGGGTGTTGGCCCATGGTACAGGAGACTTGAAGCACATTAAGAACATATTAATCACAGTAGTCGTATAGTAGTTTAACAGTAGAAAGTTAGTAGAAACAAAGCAATCTAGTCTGCCTCTATAAAAAACAAACATAGGTCCTTTTCAAAAAAAGAGAACCATAGTATCATAACCAGAAAATATTTAAAATATTAAGTATAAGAAGCCACACAGGGCTAAACTAGTGTTTTAACAACTTAACCAAAAAATAGGAAAGCAAAAAATGGGACCTAGAAAAAATAGGCCCATGCTAGCATAAGAACCTCATGGACACCATAACAGCTAGGATCTCCCACCCAAACATTTGGATATCAGGGTCATGGCCCACTCTTCCTGCAGAAATAAGAAGAGGTCTTTGTCATCCTCCTCAGCATCCAGCTTACCACCAACCAACTTCTCATGCACATTGCATAGGGTCACAACCGACGTGCACATGACTTTGAGAGAAAACTCATTCAAATCAGAAATCTGGGCTTTAATCTCTCTCTCATGTCCTATTGAGGGATCATTTAAACCTGTCACTCTCATCCATTGCAAAAGTAGTGTGCTCAATTTGGGGGGATTTGGCCTGCTGGGTGTGGGGAGAGAGTGGGGGTGGGTAATGCTGCAAGGCTTATCCTCCATTGTTAGCAGGGGATTTAGGGGAGGAGCATTACCAGACTTGGGTGATTTTAGGTATTTAGCTGAGGAGCCCTCAATTGAGCCAGAGGAGGTAGAGGTGTCCATATCCTCTAACTGAGACTTGTCTTCTAACATCATTTCCTTAAGATTTTTTTTGCATTTCTCCTTGGAAATCCTATTGGAACGCCAAATAGCACCCTCCAAATCCACCTCTAGCTCAACTTGGTTGTATGACATTTTCTATTTTCTAGGCTTCTTCTCATTTTTAGGGGTGTTGTCAACCACCATCTTATCCTTAACTTTCATGGACTTAGAGACATGGGATTATTCTAAGTCCACCGCCCTTTTAAAGGGGTTCTTTGCACATCTCATATGTCCTTTTCCATCCTAAGGGACAAGGTCGGTCTCCTGGATCTCTTGTAAAGACTGGGAGGGGGACTAAGAGGGGTCCAAAGAGGAGACTTCTTGGGTTACATCCTTAATAATTAGGGGAGGTTGGGGTGGAGGAAAAATGGATTTATGGAAGTTGTACAGGCAGAGCAAGAGGCCCTAGTGAAGGATGGGGACATGCTTCTCAATATTTTTCCTTAATGTCCCTGTTTTTGATATGTTTGAGGAAAGAAAATGGTAATAGTAAAACACAGTGAACTTACCCTCAAGGGTGAAATATTTCATAATTATATGACACACCTTGGGCCAAAACTCAGTGAGCTACTCGCGGTTGAAGCCTCTAGACTTTTTAACAGGTTTCTCTCCCACTCTGAAGAACTAGTGGAGACTAGTAACCTCTGGCATCTGACTAGTATTTTTATATTTCCTACCCTCCATTGATAGCCCATTCACCTTGGAAATGACCTCTTCATTTAGCTAAAAGTGCAAACCCCCAACCGACACCTTCCTATTATCCCAGGAGGACATAAATTGCTTGGAGATTTGCTCATCATGACCTCCCTTCATTATTTCCAAGAAGCCCCAGATGTCGCTTTCTTTGCAGTAATGGGTCACCAGAGGGTCAGAGGAGAACTCCTCTTCAATTTTGTCCAACTCTATGTGCAGCATTTTACCACCTATAACGACAAGACTAGTTTCCACCGCAAGAGCCCATAGAAAGTTGCAGAGCTGAGCTTCGCACACCAGAGTAAAAAGCATATTTTTTTGATATAACTATTTTATGAGCATTTCGTTCAAAATAAGTAAAGATTGGGTGATTTTTGGGTAATCGAGTTCCATACGATAAAATCCAACAGATCTCTAGGCGTAATAATTAGAAATTAAGCCAAATTTTCCCTCAGCATCCTTGGTAATCAAAATTACCTGTTGATGCTAACAGCTATCCCTCCCCAAGTACTTGTATAAAAGGCAATTATGAAATTTTATGGATTTTTGCGCATACATAGTCATCACAATATTAATCATCAAATTAAGCCAACACAAAATCAAATTGGGCCCCACAACAAGATTGGCGACAACTTGGCTCATTTCAAACATTGTTGATGACGTGTCTTTCCTACCCAATCAGGCACTAGGTATCCTTTGGTAGCTCACTAACCACTTCCCAATTAACCAACCTAGCTTGCTTGAGCCCAATGGTTACCATAGAATCTGCCACAACATTACCTTCCCTGTATTTATGGGAGATAGTCATCCTTTGGAGATTGTTAAGAAGCTCCCAAATTTCCACTATTATGGTGTTCACCTACCACCCTGCACTTGACCCTCTTTTGATGGCCTCAACAATCACTTTGGAGTCCCCCTCAATTATCAACACTCTCATATTCATGGAGATGGAAAATTTTAATCCCTAGAGGAGAGCCATGCCTTCAGCTTGGTTGACAATAGAAAATTGCCATTGTGGTCTCTTAGCACTCCACCCCCACTCTAGATAAGGTTATTAGCCACCCCACTAAAATTTAATTTGGTCCAGCCCATGGTTGAGGCAACCCACTGAATAACATTCCTAGCCTTTAATCTGGAGGTTTCTAACCTAGTGAAGCCAGTCAATAAGTTACATCTATCCACAGTTTTGATTTCCTAGTTTGAGGGGGGTGCCGAGGGGAGTTTCCAGTTAGCCAAGCCAACATTTTCACAAAGGAGCCTGGAGCCCAGATGGAGAGAGGCCTCAGGTGGGGACTCAATCTCCCTAAAGATCTTGTTGTTCCTTTCTTTCCAAATAGTCCAACAGATGTGTGGAGGAAGGAGTTGCCATAGGAACTGGAAGAGAGGGTGCTTGGAGAGGGATCACCAACTAGTGAATTGGTGGACATCCATCCCCTGAACCCAGGGGACCCCCAAATTTTCAATAATTCCCTACCAAATAGTAGCTAAGTATTCAAAATGTATGAATAGGTGGTTCATAGTTTCCTCTTCCTTTTTGCAAAGGACACATCTTCTAGCTAGAGAGAATCCTCTTCTTATGAGATTTTCATGAGTTATAAATTTAACGTGCATAAGCATCCACCAAAAGAAATTGATTTTTGGAGTAAGGTGTATGAGCCACACCTTGCTCCAATCTCCCAGATTAGTCTCCTCCTTCAAAAGAATGTTGTAAGTAGTCTTGACAGAGAAGATTCCCGCATGGGTGGGTGCCCAGATGATGGAGTCTTGACTAGTAATTCCAAGAATCTTGACATTCCCTAGGATTTCCATAAGCTCTTGAGCCACTTGAATTAATTTAGGTCTATCCCTGACCAGAAGAGTTAAATCATTCCATCTCCCTTTAGACAAGTAATTAGAGACTCTTCTACCAATGGTAGGTCTAAGGTAGTCCATAAGAGGGTCGAACCTTCCCCTAAGGATGGAGAAATTTTGTATCCACAAGTCCTACCAGAATCTTTTTGATCTTCCATCTCTGAGTTTCTAGAAGACCCCCTTAGAAAGCACAGTTTTGCATTTGTAGATGTTAGCCCAGAGTTTGGAACCATTAGGGAGGTCATTATCCTAGAATATCCTCCCATAGGGATGCCCTTGGAGGTACTTAGCTTCCATGATCTTGCACCAATCTTCTTTCCTTTTAATTAGCTTACAAGCCACTTTCCTAGTGAGGGCTCTATTCAGTAAGCCAATGTGTTTAAGGCCCAACTCGCCCAAACATTTAGGAAGGAAAACTATTTCCCAATTGACCAAGGACATCCTCTTCTTCTCTTCTGAACCAGACCACATAAAATTTCATTATATCTTTTCAATCCTATCAGCCATGTTGCTTTTGATCTTGAAGAGGGATAGAAAGTAAACAGGAACCCCTTGAAGAGTAGAGGCCACCAGCTAAATTTTACCAGCATTTCTTAGGATCTTCCCCTTCCATCTAGCTAGTTTCTTCAGAGTTCTTTCCAGGATGGAATTCCAAAAATCTTGGGAGACCTCTTTGACAATGAGAGGGAGGTCTAGGTATGTAGAGGGAATAGAAGCCGACTGACAACCCAAAATTTGAAGCACTCTAGTTTGGGTCTCGATGGGGATGTTGAAAAAGAAAAGTCTACTTTTATGATAGTTTATGCACTATCCTAATGCCAAGGTTTAATTATCCAAGAGATACTTCCATTTTCTAACTTCAATCATTGAAGAGTACCCAAAGAGGAAGGTATGATCCAAAAATTTCTCCAGAATAGTTTTCTACAAAGTGGAAGCAGGTTTGATTCCTTTTATTCTTCCCATGGAAGAGAGCATAGTAGGATTCCTGCTGAGGATCTCAACCACCATGATAAATAAATAGGGGGAGAGAGGGTCACCCTTCTAAAGGCCTTTTTCAGGTTGAAAGAAGCTACTTGGGGAGCCATTGACCAAAATAGAGAAGCTAACTATTTGTGTGCATTCTTGAATAATTCAGATAACTTTGTCATCAAAGCCCATACTACTAAGGATTTTATAGAGGAAGGAAAAATTAAATTTATCATAAGCCTTAGAAATATCAAGTTTAAATTCCATACCCAATGCTCTGCTTCTGTCCATGGAGTGGATGATTGCATGAAATGGCCACATCAAGAATCTGCCTTCCTGGGCTAAAGCCTTACTAAGTAGGATTGATCAATTTGTCCAGGAGGGGCTTCATTCTATTAACCAGGATCTTAGTGAGGATTTTATAAAAAGTATTGCATAGGCTAATGGGTCTTAAGTCCAACATAGAGGTGATGTTTTCATTCTTAGGGTCCAACATAATATAAGTCTTGTTATGGTTCTTTAGCTGTCGCCCCATTCTAAAAAAGTCTCTGGTGGTACGGGAAACTTTAAGTCCAACAATATCCCAATACTATTGAAAGAAAGTTAGGGGGAAACCATTGGGCCCTAGGGCTTTATAGGCACCGATAACAAAGACAACTTTGAATTCCTCATCAAAAACTCATCCAATGAGGTGGTCATTATCATTGTAAGTAAAAAAACATTGGATGTGTTCAAGGAGCTATTTTTGCACATGAACAGGGCAGAGATGACCATCATTAGAATATAATCCCTTAAAGTAGTTGACTGCAACCTGGTTAATCTTATCATATTCAGTGAATTCATTTCCTCTGTCATCGCTAATTATGTTGATGGTGTTTCTTCTTTTGTGATTGCTAGTGGATCTATGGAAGAAGGTAGTATTTATGTCCCCCTCAGAGAGCCATTGTATCCTGGAGCACTGCTTCTAGTAGATTTCTTCTCTTCTCAGAGCTTCCTACAACTTGTGTCTAGTCTTTTCTTCTTCCACTTTTAGCTGGGGGTGGATATTCCAAGTGGCCAACTGGGCTTGGATGGAGTCCAAAGTCCCCATGAGCTCCTTATTGCCCTTAAATAAATCCCCAAAATTATGTTTACTCCAACCTTTAACCTCTTTTCTAATGATTTCCAATTTCTGGGTGATCCTGAACATGACAGTGCCTTTGATAGGGGTGGCCCACCAGGATTTCACTTGGTCCCTAAAGGTGGGGTGGGAGCACCACATAATATCAAATCTAAAGGGGACCAGACCACACTTAGGGGAATCAAACTAGTAGAGGAGGAGGGGGTTATGATGAGAGGTGTTTTTGGGGAGGGAGGACAAAGTAGAGGTCAAGCACAAGTCCCAAGAGGAGGTGGCCAAGACCCAATCTAGCCTCACTTGGATAAGATGGGAGCCCTTCTGATTTCTAGATCAAGTGAGGGGGTTTCCTTTTATATCAATGTCCATCAGACTAGAGCAGGAGATAAATTCTGCGAGGTCCCCCATACTATCTGAATAGTCCATTAATCCTCCACATTTTTCCAAGGGGTAGAGAGGGGTGTTGAAGTTGCCAACCACCATATACTTAGTAGAAGTATCCTGATCCATATAGCTAATAATATCCCTCCAAAGGGATAACCTACCATTATAGGTATTAGGGGCATATCTATTGAACAAGTGCCAGACTAGTTTTTTCCTGAAGGTAACATCAAGGAGATTCAGGGAGAAGGATAGGAGTTCACCAATAATAGTATGGGATTCCAGAGAGTGGAAATGCCCCTAGAAGAACTTGAGGCTTTAGAGTAGAAAAACTCAACACCCGGCCAGAGGATGGTAGCCAATGAGGCAAAATATCCAGCTTATGAGAAAAAATGTATTGTTTAACAACACTTTTCTTGAGGGGCCTGTTAAGGCCTCAAATATTCCAAGAAAGACAAATCATTTCTTATTTTTAAAACTTGTTTCTAAGGTTTGTTTCCTACCTACTGCAACATCCCTTGTAGTCCCTCTTAACCTCTTGGCACATTCTAATGGCCTCCCTCTAGGTGTTTCTAGTCCTACATTCACCTTTTTGGGCTTAGTTTTATTTTTTTGTGTTTTCCATTCACCACCATCATCCTCCTCACATTGTTCTTCACCCAAGGAATTGGGTGAGGTAGAGTAGTTCCTTTCCTCTGGCTGTAGAGGAATTTTAGTAGCCCCCTTGGGGGACTCTAGTTTGAGTGATACCATAATAGCTAGTTGTTCAACTTCTACAGGGGTGATCACACTTGTCTCCAGAGTACTCATTGGGGGGTTCTCCAATGAAAAGACCCCTCGAGGGGTTCAAGACCCTTAGTTTCAAAGATAACCCTATAATTTCCTAAAGGGGTGACAATCTCACCCTCTTCCACCTTTGGCATTTCCAAATTTGAGTTTTCTAGCACTTTAGCCATTGGGAGGGGCTGGTCCTCTCCTTCTATTCACCTACTACCATGGGTGGCTCTTCATAGGTGTCCTTATCCTTGTTCTTAATTTTCCCCTCATGTAGATAAGATTTGCATGTTTCACTGGTGTGATCCCTGGAGTCACATTTCTGGAAAAAGAGGGTGGAATTCTCATACACCAAGGCCTGGTTCCATCTACTCAACTTGGACTTCAATATAAAAAAGTTGGGGAGGGTTTTATTTAGGGTAACATTAACAAAAAATCTTGCAAACACCAACCTAGACTTAGAGCGGGTAACCTGATTTGCCATAATATAAGTGCCAAAAGAGTCACCAATCCACCTAAACACTTGATCATCCCAATATTCAAGTGGAAGCCCAGGGAGGAACACCCACAATGATGTCATTCTACTCATCTTAGTCGCCCTATTAAACCAAAGTTTCCATTTTGATAGGGTAAGGAAGTGTTTACCATAGACCCACGGGCCTGACAGCATGAAGGAAAGATCCTCTAAAGTGTTGAACTTGAAGAGGAAGAGCCTACAAGGTATGGTAGAGACTAAGACTGACCCCTTAATCTTCAACTAGATTACAACCCATTTTCTTACCATTTCAATGGTAGGTCAGAAGTTGAAGAAATGACCCACTAGAGCCAAATGGAAATCACCCATGGTCCTGTTAACCACCAAATTAGGGAGCAAGAGTTTAGTACCTTCCTCAGTCTAAATGAAGTCCACCAGGAGTGATTCCAAAGTATTCTGAACCTCACCCACGAGAGTTCCTTTCCAGCTTGTCTTTGGTGGGGATGAAGGGGCATCGGCAGAAGAGGATGCCCATTGAGATTCCTCCATTGACTATTTCACCACTTGTCCCATGCCAAAGGATACAATCTTGGAACCAACATGGGGTCCAGTGTGTGGACCTGCAAGGGGAGAAGATTCCACCCAAGGGAGGTGGGAATGGGAGTAGGCAGTTTGAATTCAAAGGTTGGGCAGGAATTTGTAGAGCGTGGATTCTATGATATCTATCACATTTCTTAATTTTTTTAACCTTTTAAAATAGGGAAATAATATAAAAATGAAAATAAATATTATACTTCCCTAATATTTTTCATATTGAGGGCCTGAATTTTTAGGTGCCAACATGATGCATTTTCATATTTTGGTCATATTGGTTGATGTATACTAAAAATCTTGGTGGTATTGGTAATTGTACTCATAGTATGTGTGTTTTGGTCAAAGTTTTCATGAAAAGATATGCTTTATATATTTATTCTTAACTATTTCAATGGTGGTTCTACATTGTGTGCAACATATGGAGAATTATTTATCTAGGTTTGATCCTATTTAGCATAATGTTCCTTTGTGTTCCGGTCCATCACTTATTAGGTAATTATATGTGTTTATCATGTTCATCAGAAATGATAGATTTGGAGATGGTCTTGCATGTTGGGATGTGAAAGGGGAGTTATATTGGTCAAGGTGGTCCACATTTCACTTATTACTATAGCAGGAATGTCTTGGTGTGACATATTTCAAATTTTTTTGGCTAACATGGTTCGCGGCCTCAAACAGCATAAGAAGAGAGATGATTTTTGTTTTTCATGTTGCTTATGCATTTCTTGTATGTGAAATGATTGCAAATCTATTGAGAATAGATCTATGTGTTAATGAGAGTGTTGGTGATAGTGATCTCAATGGTGGATTCAATCTCTCTTCATATCTTATGGAAGTGAGCCCCTTTGTACTAGCAGTGAGCCTCTTTATATTGGTAGTGAGACTTTTATATTTAAGGGTAGTTAGCCAAACTACTAGTGAGCCTTTGTAAAAATCACCTTTTCTAGTGTCACCCTAATAGGTGTTTCATTTCATGAAAATTAACTTCTCTATTATTTTTCATAGTTTGGGTTTCCACATGTATAAATTTTGGTATTCTCTATGTCCATGTTTTTGAATACTAGTGAAAACAAGTTTTAAATGGGGACCTGAAACCCCTTACAAGATAGTTACATAGGATAAGTCATTAGAACCACCAAAAATAGACATGGCCTAGAAAACTAGCCTGCTAATAGACCTGAACCCACCACAAAAAACTAGCCTACAACTAGTAAACAAAAAAAAAACCCCAGCGATGAAACACAGAGAAATTAGAAAACAAAAAAAAGGAACTAGGAATACTCCAACAAAGATGCCTACATATCTTTTTTAGCCTTGGACATTTTTGTGATGCTAACATTACGATCGGAGAGATCTAGAATCCTCTCCTAGATATTCTTCTTCTTTGACAATCTGGTGCATTTTTTAGGGCTAGAAGGATCCTCAACATCATTGGTATCATCAATTTTAATAGGGGATCCAACGTTCAACTCCTGCTTGATGTTACTTATACAATCAACTGTAGTCCCCATAAACTAGTTGGGATCCATCATGATCTTCTTGAGAGTAGTATCCATCCTTTTAATCTTATCCTACATCATACCCATCTTCCCATCATCCATTTTCTCCCCAGCAGTGGTCATATCATCAAACCTAGAGCCCAGCCTTTCCTGAATAATATCCACTTTAGTGGAGAGGGATTTGAGGTTGAGGCTCAGGGTTTTTATCTCATGAAAAAACCATTTGACCAAATATAATTAATACATGGACATCACCTTGGCCAGTTGCATGACACCAAAAGGAGCATCAATTTTGTCTTCCATATCTTCTTTGAGGAGCTTAACATTCCTCTCATGCATATCAACAATTTTTAGGAAAGGGATAGTTCTAGAAGAGGATAAAATATCATTTTCCAGAAGGGTCTCTTTAGCACTCACATAATTTTCTTTTTTCTCTGACATCTCCTCAGTAGCCGCTACAATGTTCAGAGAAATAAGGAAATAATGGTCCCACAAACTAGCATAGTCAACTAGGGTAGGAACCTTCTGACAACCAGGATCATTGTGATCACCCATATCTAGCAAAACTTCAATTTTTTTAATCCCCTCCACTTCCATATCAATACCAATAGTAGAAAGAGATTCTTTGTTAGTCTTAGGATTATTCAGAGTAGTCCATTTAAAGATTAAGAAACCCCCAACACTAGCTCCCTCCGATTCAGTCTCCATACCACTTGTCTTCTCAAATTTCAATTTTTTAGAAGATGAGCCCTTCTTAACCGGTGCCTCCCTGTATCTTTTGGTGAAGCTACTAGCAGACCTCCCCCCCTAGGAGCTAGGGAGGAGAAGGGCTAAGATCTTCCTTCTTTTTAATATGCTCAACAATGAGAAGGATAAGCCCTTCATGAAGAATCAGCTTCGTTTCTTTCCTTTTATGCTTGACAATGCTCAGTCAAAGGGAAGTAAGAAAACCAAAGGGTAAAGAAACACTACCCTTATGCTTAAAGTGATAGAGAAGGATAAAGTGGTAAGAATGGGCCCATTTATACATCCCATCAAGGGCTATGTACTCCATAATGGCCACCATCACCTTGGACCAGATCTCCTTGAAGCTCATGACATCATAGCAGCCCCTAGTGTCTTTGAACAGATTATTAGCTTCCTCTTCATCCTTAGGGAAATGGTGAATAGCATTGTAGGAGACCTTCTTGCCCCTATAAAAGTTCATCCCTTTTGAGCTAAGTCCCACAACCTCAGCAATGAGATCCTCTATAATTTTGACAGCCATCCCCCCAGTAGAAATAGTACCATCCTTCCAACTGTCAACAAAATTATTGGTAACCCCTTCCAATAGAAATAACCATGTCATTTCTCATCCTTCCACCTCTTACAAATCTTGGGCTCTCGACGATTCAGGTCCCCACCCATCCTATTATCTATAGGAGTAGGGCCACAGAGAAATACAAAAAAAGACTTGAACATGACAAAAAAGATGAAATAGAAACATGTCACTCCTCTAAAAGACTCATGTCTTCTCCTCTCATTCTTGGAAAAGCCAAAACTTTCCATAATGATATGGTAACCCTTAATGCAAAGTTGTCTTGTCATTAATGCTACGGAGATAATCCAAATCAACCCTCCTACTGTGAATCTTGTCATATGCCACCTTAGCTTTCAGATTAGCATTAAGTTTGCTACCTCCTTGCAAAGTCATAATACCATCCAATTGGATAGCTAGGTTAGCCAAGGTGTTAGCTGTCCCATTGGTCTCATGGTACACATGTGAAATAAGTACTTGAAAAGTGTTAATAATTACAAGAGAATCTTTGATAATAGCTTTAATATTCCATGAAGGTTTAGACTTTCCCTTGATGCAATCTAATATGTTCATCAAATCACCTTCAATCCAAACTTTATTATAACTAGCTAAATTAATTATTTTTAAAGTCTGAAGGAGACATGCCACTTCCACCATGTGGTTATAATGAATCCCAATGGGTAGGGCCACCACAACGATGCATTTAGCTACATCATTCCTAATCATTCTACCACACCCAATAGGACTTGACTTTCCTTTAGGATCCCTATCAAAATTAACCTTCATCCAACCCTTGGTAGGAGAAAACCATAAAGCATTTTCCCATGCCAACATTAAAGAATTCTGGTCTTTGATTTGGTTGAAACCTGAAAAAAAATCTAGCTTCTAGCCCATAAACACCTCACAATTCTCTTGGCTACTTCTTTTTATTTTCTCCACAACCGTAGTCAGGGGTAGAGAGTTGTTCCTAACCACCCTATCATTGTGCTATCTCCAAATTTTCTTGATGACATGTGGGGCAATAATACTCTATAGGTTTCTTTCAATACTCACATCCAAATTTCTCCATTGGATAAAAATATCCCATAGGCTGCCAACAAAAACCTAGTGTTCATTCCAAATGCTAAGGACCATATTCTAGTGTTCCCAAGAGTAAGGACATGAAACAAAAAGGTGGAAAAAATTTTCTTCCTCCTTCAAACATAAGAAGCAATGGTTAACCAACATCATCCCCCTCTTTTGGAGGTTATCCAGAGTAAGAATCTTGTTCTGTAAAATCAACCAATAAAAAAAGTTAATTTTAGGAATTAATAAACTGCCGCAAACCTTAGCCCAGAAAGGGAGAAGGTCCAACTAGTTTAGGAGGAGAGCAGTAGCTGAGACAACCATATAATAACATGAAGGATGAGTAGCCCAAATCAAGGTATCCTCCACCCCTGAATTAGGTTTTTTCACATTGAGATCCAACATCAATGGTTTAAGACTATTGTCCACCATAACTAGATTAACCCAAGACTGATTACTCCAATAATTACAAACCCAAGGCCCAAATATCTCATTTCATTATTCAATGAGAGGGTGGACATCAAGGTTGGAGGTGAGAGAAGACATACCGATCCATTTATCCTCCAAAAAATTAATATTGCATCCATTACCTAGAAACCACTTCACCCCATTAGAGCAGTAATTTTAGCTTTCTTGATACTATTCCAGATAGAAGAACCCTCAATCCTGATATCAGACTTTAGAAAATCCATAATGCCAGTGAAAAGAAAAAGGTAATTCTTAAGGATGATATGGTTTCATTCATTCTGCTCACTGTAGATCCTCTAGATTTGTTTCACTAGTAAAGTACTATTAACCACCTTAATTAGATGAACTCCCAAACCCCCCTTTTTAAGTGTTTATAAACCTTGTCCCAAGCCATGAGAGCCAACCTTTTTCCATATTCAACACTAGACCAGAGAAATGACCTCTAGATTTTCTTAATGAGATCAATAAATTTTGAGGGGATTTTGAAAAGACTCAAAGAAAAAACTAGGAGGCTTGGCAAAGAAGCTTTCAGGAGAAGAAGTTTACCATCTTGACTCAAGAGGGAACCTTTCCATCTGGTGAGTTTTTATTAAACCTCTTCACTAAGGTGAGCCAGAAAGAATCATTCAGCTTAAAAACTAGGGGGAGACCAAGATAGGTAGCAGGGAATTTCCCAATGGAGCAACCAATCAACTTGGCAATACAAATTTTTCTATCGACCGGTGTGTTAATGAAGAATAGAGAGATCTTCTCCCAATTGATAGTTTGACCCATGGAAAATGAGTAAAGAGAAAGGGCCTTTCTCACATTCTTAGGTTCGATGACAGAAGAGAAGTCCATAATCACTATCTCATCCACAAACTTCTCATGGGAGCAGGTATCCAATGATGATGAAGGCTTAATGCCTTTAATCAAACTCTTCCAACAAAAAATTGAAAGAAATGACCAAGGCATTTGTCCATGATAGAAAAAATAATGGGAGAAAGTGGGTCACCTTGACAAAGGCCTCTGGAAGGTTTGAAAAATATTGAAGAGGAACCACTAACAATCAAAGTGGTAGAAATAGTGCTAATAAGCTGGTTGATGTGCTGGATGAATTTATCATAGAACCCAAAGGCTTTGAGCACTTTCAAAAGTAGAGCCCAATCCACCCTGTCAAAGGACTTAGAGAGGTCTAACTTCAGAACAAAACTAGAATTTTGGGACAAATGACAAGAATGAATCACCTCATGAACCTTGATAATAGAGTCCAAAATTTTCTAGCTTAGAACAAAACTGCTCTGATGAGGAGAAATGATTTTTGGTAGAAGAGAGAGAAATCTAAAATTAACCACCTTGGAGAGAATCTTATAGAATGAGTTAAAAAGACTAAGAGGTCTAAAATCTTCCATCATATCCACACCGTGTTTTTTTAGGAATGAGGATGATGAACATAGCATTCAACTCCTTCAGAAGGGTTCGAGAGCCAAAGAACTCCTTAACTGCATTGCAAGCATCCAACCAAACAAGATTCCAAAACTTCTGAAAGAAGAAAAGGGGAAAACCATCTGAACCCAAAGATTTATCTCCTTCAAAAGAAAAAATAGCTCTTTTAATCTCTTCCACTGAGGGGATTGCAATCAAAGACAAATTAGTTCCCTCATCCAACAAAGAGGGAATGGAATCGAGGAGAAGAGGTTTATCAACACTGGATAAAGATAATTCAAAAGGCAAAAGAGATGAAAATAAATCAACCATGGCTTTAGAGATCTCTTTATCTTCCCTTACAGTACCAGAAGGCATATAAATCTTAGTGATTCTATTGAAGGCTCTATACTTGGGAGCAGTCATATGGAAGAACCAAGTGTTCTTATCTCCAACTTTTAGCCACAATGACCTAGATATTTGTCTCTCGTAGACTTCCTCCTTTGAGATAATGTTATGTAGGCTAAAAAAGGAGAGATTCTTCTTTGGCCTTCAAAATAGGAAAAAGATTATTCTATTGAATAGAACTATGGATAGAATCCCACTCAACCTTAATGATGAATTTGGATTTGAAGATATTCCCAAAAACCCTTTTTCTCCTAGCTTTGATGTTGGCCTTAATGTGATTAAGTTTTTGGGCCACTTTGAACATAGAAGAGCCTTAGATTTGGACATTCCATCATTCTTTAATATGGATCTCAATATTTGAATGGTCCAACCAGATCTTACCAAAGCAAAAGGGAGCCCTTCTAGAGGTGGCCAGGGGATCTCCCACAAAAGAGATGGGAAAATGATCTGATCCCACCTTAGTGAAATATTTTAAGGAGAAACATAAGCAATCAAACCAGTCCCCAAAAATGAGGGCTCTATCCAACTTGACCTGAAAAAGATCATTGCCAATCCTTCTATTCGAGCACGTATAATTCAAACCTTGAAGATCCACATCTAATAGCCCCTGTCTGTTAATCATTTCCATAAGGTCACGTCTTCCATAAATTTGACTCTAAGAGTTCACCATCCCACCTTTCTCAATGAGAGATAGAGGGGAATTGAAACCACCCATCAGTAGCCAGGGAGAATCCAAAAAAGAGAGCCTATGATTCTCAATAACCTTCCAAAATTTAGTCCCACTGACCTTAGAATTAGGAGCATAAATGTTATTAATGATCCAATTGAAACCAGATCTAATGTGAATAAACTTTATACTAAGGATATTCTTATCCACATTAAGAATCTCACATGAAACATTGTAAAGGTTCCAAAAGACCGCTAAACCACCACACACACCTTCAGAGATACATCCAGCCACTCCTCCATTTATAAATATTTTAATTTTTTCCACCTTATCCTTCACCATTTAAGTCTCCTGGATAAGAAGAATATCAGACTTATGGTCTCTGGCCAAGTTCCTAAAAATATCCTTCTTATGGGAACTATTCAGGCCCCTAATGTTCTATGATATTATTTCCTTTTAGAACTAGGGGAGAAGGCATCATGGATGGTAAGTTTCCTTCCATTTTCTATATCATTTTGTCTTTCCCTTTCTCTAATAATTTTTTTGGAACTCCTACCTATGGGCTTTGGTAAAGAGCAAACATCTGCCACCATGCTTCGATTGGACACTCCTTTTGATCCTGGAGTAGAAGCCTCGACCATTAGTTTTTTTTTTCCTTTTCTTCCTACTAACCTTTTTAGTCTATGAGGCCTCATTCACATCAGAGGTGAGCTCATCTCCACCTCTTACTAAGGGGAGATCTTCTCCGCTACCCGATAAGGAATCGGGAACAGAAGAACCCTCATCATCTTTAGTATTAGCCATTATCATAGCTAAGAAAGAGTTCCCTGGGATCACAAGAAAAGGTTGAGGTCCCAAAGGGGAACCAACCACCTCTGAAACAAAATCCACATCATCAAAGCTCATCTGGCAAGGAAAAATTACTTCCAAGGGGAGATAAGGTGAAGACAAGAGAGAAGTGTCCCCATACAGAAATGACAAGGAATCAATTTCTTGGAAGCCAAAACTAAAGGGCTAGAAACATCATTTGAAACCAACCCAAAAAATTCTCTGTCCATGTTTTTGTGCTTTCATTTTTTCATTTTTTGTGAATTCCTAATATGCTTAACTGATTGATTAGAATTTTTTATTGTTGTTGTTTAATAGTTTACCGATAGAGAAAAGGTTTTATATAGTGTGTGGGAATATTAATTCATCCCCTCTTAGTTATTCAACATGTTCAACAAGATTATATATAATTTATATAATATAACATATTAATATAATATAATATAATATAATATTCATAATCTAATATATTATAATAATATCTATTATAGTGTAATATATTATAATATTTTTGTAATATTTATATGTACCTGGATCCAATATTGGATATTGAGTTAACCCAGGTGTATTGACACCCATGCATATGAAAAAATGAACACAAATTTTTGCATTTTGAGGAAGATGAAAAACACATTTTTTGTTTGTGCTACCTCTTTTTGTCCCCCATGATCCTAGACATAGCCGACATATTATTCTAAAATATTTATAACATTTTTTTAATTATATTTTTTTATTGTGCAAATTGTTTCATTATGAGTGGTATAAGAGGATGATCATTGAATTACAAATGAAAGGAACAAGGCAATTTTTATTCAATTTTAGAGGTGATATTTGGAAGTGGTTATCTCTCTATGTTTGGAAACTTTTTCATAATTGTTAAAAGGTTTCTTAAGGACATATTAAAACTACTACAACCCAAAAGTGAGGCTATTTGGCATGGAACTCACAAATTCATTGTAGATTTAGTTTTTCAACAAGATTTTCTCATAGGTTAGAAAAATGGGTAATTTCTTCGTAGAATTAGTGTTTCCACAAGATTTTATTCTAGGATTGAAAATGGGTCAATTCTTTCTAAATTGTGAATGTCTTTAAAAAATGGAAATAAATCCACTTAAACTATTCATTTGAAGGTATTTGGAGTCATTTTTAATAAAATTATTACAAGATTAGGCTTTCAATTTTTTTTGAAAAGATTGTAATTAAAAAGTTTCTATGAGAGTTGTTAAAAAAGATATGACGTAGGTCGAAGTAAATTATAGTAAAATTTTAAGATTATTTAGAATTTTTTGCATGATCTATTGTAAAATTGTTTCTTCCTACCATGTTAGAGCATAAAACAAGAGGTTGAAATAATTTTTTCAAACCTATGAAATTCCTAGAAGATGATAATATGGGAATCAATGAGATTGGCCTCAAAGATAATCAATCTATACATGAGAAATTAAACAAGGAAACAAAAGGATTAATAAATAACTCATATCAATGATCAATAAGAAAATGCAAGAGGTGTCGGAGTTAAGTGATATTAATAAAATAGTTAAAGATATATTTTCTACCCAAGGTTCTAGATATTCTAATTAGATGAAGTCATACAATAATAATTTTGAAGATAATGCTTCTAAGAGAAACGAGTCTTAGTTTTTACTTAAATCTCAAGATAAATAATCAAAGAATAACTCTATGAGTATGTATCTCATATCAAAGATGGATATACACAAGTTTCATGATAAAGATCTTATAAGTTGGACTTTCCAAATATAGAAATTGTTTATGTTACCCTAAATTTCCTATTCTACAAATTTGGCTGAAAATCATCCCTAGGCCTCTATTTTCATGTTGTCTACTGTCCCTAAAATTTTCATGGATTTATCCCCTATTCTTTGGCCTCTACAAATTTGTTTTCTCCGTGGTCTACAATTGAAAAGTTTGAAAAAGTAGCCGTTATATCCAAAAAATTCCAAAAGGCCCTAAAAACCCTAAGCCTTATTATATTTTTACGTTACTTTATTCCAGTCACTTAAGTCATCCAATTTTCACATGCCTTTATAAACCCTTCAGTTACCAAGTCTCTAATTCCTGGTGGTTAACTCCTTAACACTCAGCAATCCCGCGAGCGGTTACCATTTAGTTGGCGGTCTTCGTTCAAGCGGCCAGGTCAAGATTCTTAATCTGATGGTTGTCGCATGATCTCATAGGGTCGGAAGATTCCTTGAGATCTTGTGACAATCATCGATTTCTGCTACTTGTTGAGTCCAATGTATCAATGGGACTGGTGCCACCTCATCTTATTTGGTAGCTCCTAATTCATCGACAGTGTCTGATTTGGAAGCTTGTTAGTGGGGCTGTCTTCTTTGGTAGGTTAAGTCTTGATTTAATCATGTGGTCATCATTGTAGTGGGGGCTCAAGATGCATGTGTTTTATCATGGCAGTATAGCAACAGCCATAGATCTTGCTTTATCGCCTGGCTTCTGTCAGTGGGTCCTATGTCAGAGACAGATCCAACGTGGATCTATTTTGGTAGCCTATGGTTGGATGAGGTTGAATACAGGTGGAAGGTTTTCAGTGGGGCTAGGCCCTTTCAGTGGTCAGGAGGCTCTGACATCTGCAGAGGATCGATGACTGACGTATCTTCGCAAGGGTTTGTGTCAAGGCACGTGATCTTACGATAGCCACTGATCTTGGTTTGTGTCATAACTTCCTTCAGTGGGTCCTTATGTGTTGACTTGCTTGAATTTGGTTGGTCCATGTGGCGATGACTAGATTTGTTATGGGTCCATTGTCAGAGGGGTCCCGGTCCATAAGGATCTAACAGCTGGCATAAAAGTGTAAGGAATAATCTGGGGCTATGAGATCATGTGCCCACTATTAGATTGGTATCTCAAGCACTGGGTTTGATGTCAGACGGTTGCTACATGTATCTGAAATGGTATAGTTGGATTGGTTGTTTGGTATGCTACATGGTGGTTGTCAATGGGCCTGTGGGGTCAAGGCTTTCTAAATAAGATAAAGTGCGATCAGATCTCACAACTATCATTATACCGAAGGCTCAAGATGCTCAATCATTATCACAGTTGTATAGTGACAGCCATTCGATGGTGTTCTCAGGGACATGGGTCTGGTGACTTGCTAGAGATGTTGATTTGCTTGCTTCTCATTGGCCACTGAATTCCATGGTGGCGGTTGACTTGTCAAAAAAGGGTTTTAGACTATTTTAAAGGGCACATTTGGGCTGTTCATCTTGGCCGTTTATCTACTAGCTGTTAAAATTTGAATGCTTTCTACTAGTTTTGCTAGGGTTTTGCATTCTTTCAGCCATGCATGACATCGGTTAGCTTGGGAGTTTAATTCTCAGAATGGTTGTGGTTGAGAGGGTGATGGAGGTGACCATTGGTCAGCATTGTAGGGTACTATGTTGTGTTCCCATGCCGAGAAGTGATGAAAAGAGTTGGCACCACCTTTTCAAGAAATACCTCTTCTAGGGAAATAAGATCATATTTGAAGCCTTCATGGCTGAGTGGAGTTGTAGGTGGGTAGATAGGTCGAGGTTTTTGTGTTTACAAGTAGGCTCACTACAAGATTAGCATGCAAAAGAAAAGATCTGATCTGATGACCAATGTTCTCAAAGATTTTAATAGGTGATCAGTACCTTTAGGGTTTGATATTATTGTGGATCTGTAACCCTAGTTAGGTTAATTTTGACTCCTTCCTGCATGCAGTTGAGTATGTATATATTGTATTTTTGGAGCCTTAGTGCTCAGAGTTCACAATTGTAGAAGAAAATCATCTTTTCTTAAGGGTCATCTGTGGTATCAACTCTACCCTCTGGCTTATACAATTGTAAAATTCCCTTTGATAATACAAACATTGCTGAGGTATTTTGTGACAATCCTTCATGTCCCTATGCTTCCTTGTTTGGATTAGCTCTTATTGGATCAAAGTATGTGCCTGTTTTCAATGTTATTTTAGGGTTCCTGATCCCTCTTGCTTTCTACAATTTTGTGTGTTACTGTGTTTGATCTGATTTAGATGTTCTTGTGGGTATACCTCAACCCCCTTAATAGTCTTGCCTCAATCTTACACTGAGTTGTAGAAGTGAATGTCTATTTGTAGGTCATAAGTTGTGCCTTATTCTGAGGCCCTATTATGAAATATTTATGCAAGCCTATTCAGTAAGTTGTGACCTACTAGACCTGAGCTTTTCATTGATTTCATTCCTACATACTGAGATCCAAACCCTAGTTTCAGTGCATCACCTAGTAGGTAGTTTTCTTTCGAGTCATTTCCCTTACAAGCATTCCATCTACCCCTTTCCCTCCAAAATTTTTACTTTCATGTCTAAAAGAAAATTAGGGTGATTATCCAAGAGGAACTAGCCTAGAACCTGGAGGTTTCATCTCAATTAGCAAAGGTCCCACAACCTAGAGATGATTGCTATGTTATAATGAGTTATCAAGACCAAGAGAGCTTGAGATAAATGTGTGAACTTAGTGTATAATAGTTCTGGCACACCCGGTGGGATAGTAAAAGATCAGATTCAAATTCAAAGATATGCTATCTCTGATATGCAGATTGCATAGTGTAGGCTTTTAGAAGTCATTCTACCAAGTATATCTGGTGACTCCATTGATTTCAAAGATCCAGGCTACCTTGTTCAAAGTTTAATGAGAAAGATTGAGACTAGAAGCTCAAAGCCTACCCAATTTTTAGAGTTTCCCTCAAAGAGAAGTCATAAAGGTAGGTTAACTCAAAGGACATCCCCTGTAAGAAGAGTTCAATCAACACCTCCTGATACATCAGAAAGGAGACCTTTTCCCTTTCATTCTAGAAGAAGAGGCAGATCTCTAACCAGAGATCTAGAAGAAGATTCAAATCCAACAATAGATACAACTCATATAATTGTCAATCTTCAGATTCCAACGCCTACAATGGCAACATAGTTTTCTTTTGCACCATTCGACCAAGGAAGCCCATTGGCCTTTGCTCAACATCATGATGTTCCCTTGGTGGCACTTAAGAGTATACCTAATTTCACAGGTGATAGGCAGACAATTGCTTTTGTGTACATAAGAGATGTGACCACCATCTGCAACATACACAACATTAGTCAAGAAGAAGTGGCCACAAATTTATTAGTAGCCTCTTTAAAAGGTAAGGCTCTAGAATGGTTTAGAACTCTAACTATTGGTTCTATTACTTCTTGGGATGATTTAGGGGATGCATTAAGTAAACATTTTAAGGATAAATTAGATAACTTGTCTTTAGTAGAGTAGTTAACAACTATTAAGAGAGACCCTCAAGAGAAAATGATAGATTATAATAGTAGATTCCTTAAAACATGGAATAGAATCCTAGTCTCTGTGAGACCATCAGCTGACCATGGTTTCCTTTACTATTTACAAAGACTAAATGGTCAGATTTCTATCATGATCTAGTCTATGGGTGGTACTTCCTTACCTCAGGCCTTTGACATAGCTGTCAAGGCTAAAAATTATTTGATTCAAGCAAGCATGATTGCTAGAAGGCCTCCAATGCCCATTTTTCCTAGCCTTCAACCCATTGCACCTACCCAAGTACCCCCATTTACCCCTATTCCCGCCATATTGGCACCTCAAGCTAGTATTAGTGGCCAAGAGTTAACAACAAGCTTCTTTCAAGAGCTGAAAGAGATAAAGAATAGTTAGCAAAGAAATCAGTAAGAAATGACCAACTTGTTGCAGACCTTGACTAAAGAGGTCACAAATTTGAAGAAGCAAGGTCAAGGAATCAGACCACCATTTCAATCACAATGCCAAGGTCCTAGTCAGCAATATCAAAATCAAGGACAACCCTATAACCAGAATAGGCCACCATACCAAGGAGGCTATCAAGGAAAAAGAAAAAGTTTTAATCAAAGACCATTCCAACCATATAAGCCTACACCTCTAAACTCTGCAAACCCAGTGAGGGATGTGGTTCCTAGTCAAAATAATGTGGCTATGGAGAATGAATGGTGTTTTCCTTGTAATCAACCTCACAATCAGGCTACATGTTCAAATGGATGGATGAACCAGGCTCTAATGGTTCAAAATGCCTCACAAGCTCAATCAAAGGTTTCATCCAGTGGGTTAGTGCTTCAACAAGAATCACAAGAGAATGAGGCTACTCTCTTTAATTGGGAGCAACCAGACTTCAATGGAGTCAATGATGAGGCTGCTTTTGTTTCCTTTACAAGAGAAATAAGAAGAGCTCAAGACATGGAGAGAGCAGATTCCAACTCCAAAGCTACTACATCTACAGAGCCAATGTAGCAAGCTAATCCCATCACACCTAAGGAGACTCCTATCATTACAAGTGGCTCAAAGAAGGCTAGCATTCCAAAGAGGTAGAGCCCATCATGCCAAAGACACAACAAAGAGTATGCACTATGACACCTTATAATATTGTAGACAACATGAAGAAGGTGAATATCACCATGTCCATGTGGGACTCCCTGTCTATTCCAAGACAGCCTTAAATTTTGAAGAAGGCTATGTCAGAGGTAACAACTCATCAACCTACAAAAGAAGCTGCAAAGACAATGTTGGTTAACACCGATCAAGAAAAGGAGGCTCCAAGTAATGAATCCAAAGACAATGCCACACAAGGTAGGAACTCAAAGCCACCTCCCTTTTATGTATCTTTAATCATTGGAAAATCTTTAATACATAATTGTATGGTAGATAGTGGAGCTACTAGCACTGTAATGCCTAAGAAGGTAGTTGACCAATTAGGACTAAAATATGAGCCCTTCCAAAAGAAGGTTACCCAACTTGATGGATCCTTAGTTAATACTATATGTGTGGCTAAGGATACCAGTCTAATCCTGCATGCTAGTCCTAATTTCTTAATCCTCCTTGATACATATATCATAGATCTCCTTGCATTATTTTCTATATGTCTTTCAAGGGAGTTTATAGCCAAGATAGGATGTTACCTATCTTCTAATTGGGGGGTCTCATATGTTATTTCATACAAGGTATGGGACCAAGGTCACCATTAAGTTAGAACCATTAGCAACACACCATATAGAGCCATATGTGTCCAATGCCATTAATGTAAACTACCCTATATTTGATAACAGTGACTTCCAAACCATTAGTGAAGCAAACATGAACATAGAAAGTATCCCTGATATTTTTCTAGATGAAAGAGCTATAGAGGCCCAAGAAAATCTGATTTGGGATTTTGGTTTGGGAAGTTATTTACTACAAGAAAGTGATGCTATAGAGCCAAGCCTTTTCAAAGAAAGTATTGATTCAATGGATCAAAATAATTAGGTTTGGGAACTATTTTTGGATGGGGCTAGAAGTAGACATGGTTCTAGTGGTGGTGCTATGTTAGTGTCCCCAAAAGGAGAAAGGTATTATAATGCCTTTAGATTTAGTTTCTCCTACACTAGCAATACTACAGAGTATGAAAGTCTAGTCAATGGACTAGAATAGGCTAGAAAAAGAGGGTTTAAGGCCTTAAAATTTTATGGTGATAGTGAGCTAGTTGTCAGCCAAGTAAGAGGGATAAGTGCAACCAAAAATGACACCATGAAAGCATACAATCATAGATTTTGGGATGCAATTGAAGATTTCCATGCTTTCAATATTGTTGCTATCCCTAGAAAGTTAAATAAAAATGCAGATAGGTTAGCTGCTATTGGATCCCAATATGACATCCCAAATAGAATTTCAAAAGAAGTGGATCAATAGCATATGAAAGTGATTGTCAAACCCTCTATTCATGATAATGATGTCAATTGGCAGGTGTTTGACAATGATGAATAAATTCTACAATTCTTATTTGAAGAGGATTTTTTTTCAAGGCATAATCAAGATAGGTTATCACAAAACTATGGTGATCAAGTGATACAACTCAAGTCCAATAAGATGCCTTGAGGTCTTGTTACATTGGAGGCTATCTTCAACAAGGATGATGAAGTCAAGAAAAGAAAAGCTGGCCTAGTAGTCCAACAAGAACATTGTGTTGAATTAGAGTTGGAACCAGGTAAGAGCCTACAATTTGGAAAGGTAGACACTGAATTAGAGAAGCAAGCTTACACTCAGTTATTCAAATAATTCAGTGATGTTTTTGCATGGCAATATGAAGACCTCAAAGGTTTTGATCCATCCCTTGCTCAAAACACTATTGAGTTACAACCAAATGCCAAACCAGTGAGGCAAAAGCAAAGGCCTATTAATCCTAAGCTTGAGCCACTTATGCATAAAGAAGTGCTCAAATTGATGGAAAGTAGTATCATCTACCCCATTAAACATACTAGTTGGGTTTCCAACCTTGTTCCTATTAGGAAGAAGAATGGGGAGTTGAGGTTATGTGTTGACTTCAGGGATCTTAATAGGGCCTCATTAATGGACCGCCATCCACTACTCTCTATGGAACAAATCTTACAATGTGTCTCTGGATCTAAGAGATTTTCATTATTGGATGGCTATTCAAGGTATAATCAAATCTTAGTAAATGAAGAGGATCAATATAAGACTGCATTTACAACCAAGTGGGGAACCATGGCTTATCAAAAGATTCCCTTTGGTTTATCAAATGCAGGTGCTACATTTCAAAAGGCAATGGATATGGCCTTTAAGAGCCTCATGTACAAGTTTGTGTTGGTCTACTTAGATGACATAACTGTCTATTCTAAACATGCAGCAGACCATATCAAACATTTGAGGAAGATTTTTGAAAGGTGTAGAGAATTTGGGATATCTCTTAATCCCAAGAAATGTATGTTTGCAGTTCATGAAGGAAAACTATTGGGATATGTAGTATCCAAAGAAGGAATTACAGTGGATCCTGAGAGAATTGTAGCTATCTTAGAGCTACCCCTACCACATCATAAGAAAAGTCTCCAATCTTTCATAGGAAAGATTAATTTTGTTAGGAGGTTCTTGCCTAACATTGCAGATTTACTCAAGCCTTTGATGGCCATGTTAAAGAAGAGTTCAGCTTTTAGTTGGACTAAAGAAGGGAGAGTCAATTTCCAAGCTATCAAAGAGGCCTTAACAAAAGCCCCTGCTCTCCTAAACCCAAATTTTAGTAAACAATTCATCCTTTATGCTTATGGGGGTCATGATGCCATCTCTACAATGTTGACTCAAAAAAATTTAGATAGATTGGTGTAGCCTATTGCTTTCTTTAGAAAAGGTTTAGAAGAGTATGAATAGAGATATTCTTTTGTAGAAAAACTTGTACTTGCTATGGTGAAGAGCCTTAAAAAGTTTAGATATTTGTTGACTCATAGCAGGGTACACTTGAAGGTTACTCATCCAAGTGTTAAAGAATTTTTGCTCTCCAAAGACCTAAATGAGAAAAGAGCTATTTGGATCACTAAGGTGATGGAATATGACATTGATATTCAAACTACCAAGCTGGTTAGAGGAAGAGGTCTTTGTGAGCATTTGACAAAGGATGAAAGTTTTAAAGAAGTTAGAGCAAGTGGATGCATCTTTGGTGGCACATTCTATAGAAGAACAAGCCAAGGAAATGAGTCGGTTGCCTAGCATGATCAATTACTTGAGGACAGGACAATGTCCTGCAGGCCTAGATTCAGCAAAAAGGAGGTATTATAGATTACAATCTATTCCTTTTGTGCTGATTAATGAGGTTCTTTTTAGAAAGGATCACAATGGTGTCATTTTAAGATGCATAGATTTAGAAAAGGTAGCAGACATCCTATTTGAGTTTCATGATGGACCTTTTGGAGGTCACTTTTCTCCTAGGACTACTGCTTTTAAGATCATGAGGGTTGGATACTATTGGCCATCTATCTTCAAAGATAGCCATGATTATGTAAGAAAATGCATCAAGTGTGCCATGTTTGTAGGAAAAGGAAGGCTTGTAGCCTTGCCCCTACAACCAATTAGAATAGAGTAGCCCTTCATGAAGTGGGGTATAGACTTCACTAGAATGATCAATCCCCCATCTAGTGCAGGCCATAAATGGATAATTAATACAATGGATTAATTCACCAGATGGACATAAGCAATTGCATTAAAAGAAGCCAATGAGAGTGTTGTCTTAAGCTTTTATGATGATTTCATTCATAGGTTTGGCACTCCTGATTCCATCATCTCAAATAATGCCTTAGCATTCACAGGCCTCAAAGTCTCAGAGTGGGTAGTCAAGAATGGCATCTATCTGAATACCAGTTCAAATTATTACCCCCAAGGCAATGGCTTGGTAGAATCCACAAATAAGAACTTTATTAGGATAATCAAGAAGACCCTGCAAGGTAATCAGAGAGATTGACATGCCAAGTTGAGGTCTACATTGTGGTTAGACAAAATTACCCCAAAGAAAATCATTGGTAATTCTCCTTATGTGCTAGTGTATGGCAGGGAGGCTAAGTTGTCCATTTAAACTAAATTGCCAGCTCTAGACTTAGCTACTCAATATGCCTTGTTTGATGAAGAAGAAGATCCCTTACAGATCAGATATGCTCAATTGATGGAATTGGAAGAACTCACAGATAAATCCATGAAGGATATGGAATTCCATCAGATTCAAACAAAGAAGAGCTGTGATAGAAGGGATAGAATAAAAAATTTCAAGGTTGCGGATATAGTCCTCAAATGGGATGAGTTTAGATCCAGACCTGGTAGGCACACAAAATTTGACTCTTTCTAGGGTGGACCATTTGTTATCATAGAGTGCAGAGGCTCCAATGCTTTTCAACTATCAAATGTGGAAGGAGTTCCCCTGCCTATCTCTATAAATGGTTTCCACCTAAAGCCTTGTTTTGAGGTTAACCCCTCTCTATAAATTTTGTAAAAGTTCCTCTATTTTCCTTTCCTTGCTTTCTACTTTAGTTCCCTATTTTCCATGAAGTGCTCTGAGCACAGTTCTAGTTCTACCTCTCTAAGAGAATTTGAAATTTTGATGACCCCATGCCCAATGGATTGTCAAGGTCACTAGTTTCCTATGCCTAGCAGGCTGACATCCAGCATAAATCGCCAAAATGTTGCCCTAAATTTCCTATCCTACAAATTTGGTTGAAAATCATCCCCAGGCCTCTATTTTCATCTTGTCTACCATCCTTGAAATTTTCATGGATTTATCCCCTATTCTTTGGCCTCTACAAATTTGTTATCTCTCTGGTCTGTAGTTGAAAAGTTTGAAAAAGTAGCCGTTATATCCAAAAATTCCAAAAGGCCCTAAAAACCCTAAGCCTTGTTATATTTTCATGTTACTTTATTTTGGTCACTTAAGTCATCCAATTTGCATGTTCCTTCATAAACCCTTTAGTCGCCAAGTCTCTGATTCCTAGCAGTTATCTCCTTAACACTTAGCAATCCTACGAGTGGTTACCATTTAGTTGGCGGTCTTGGTTCAAGTGGCCATGTCAAGATTCTTAATCTAATGGTTGTCGCATGATCTCATAGGGTCAAAAGATTCCTTGAGATCTTGCGATGATCGTCATATTCTTTTGCCTGTAGAGTCCAATGTATTAGTGGGACCGGTGCCACCTCATCTTATTTGGTAGCTCCTGATCATCGACGGTGTCTAATTTGGAATCTTGTCATTGGGGCCATCTTCTTTGGCAGGTTAAGTCCCAATTTAATCATGTGGTCATCGTTATAGTGGGGGCTCAAGATGCACGTGTTTTATCATGGCGGTATAGCAACAACCATAGATCTTGCTTTATCACCTGGCTTATGTCAGTGGGTCCTATGTCAGAGATAGATGCAACGTGGATCCATTTTGGTGGCCTATGATTGGTTGACATTGAATATAGGTGGAAGGTTTTCAGTTGGGCCAGGCCCTTTCAGTGGTCAGGAGGCTCTGATATTTGCAGAGGATCAATGACTAGCATATCTTTGCAAGGGTTTGTGTTAGGGCTCGCAATCTTACAACAACCATCGATCTTGGTTTGTGTCAGAACTTCCTTCGGTGGGTCCTTATGTGCTGACTTGCTTGAATTTGGTTGGTCCACATGGCAATGACTAGATTTTTTATGGGTCCATTGTCACAGGGGTCCTGGTCCATAAGGATATAATGGCTGGCGTAAAAGTGTAAGGAATATTTTGGGGCTATGAGATCATGTGCCTACCGTTAGATTAGTATCTCAAGTAGTGGGTCCGATGTCAGATAGTTTCTACATGTATTTGAAATGGAACAGTTTGATTGGTTGATTGGTATGCTACGTGGCAGTTGTCAATGGGCCCATGGGGTCAAGGCTTTATAAAGAAGATACAGCAAAATCACATCTCATGGTTGTCATTATACGGAGGCTCAAGATGCTCAATCATTATCACAGTTGTATAACGATAGCTATCGATGGTGTTCTCAGGGACGTGGGTCTGGTGACTTGCCAGAGATGTTCATTTGCTTGCTTCTCATTGGCTGCTGACTTCCACAGTGGTGGTTGACTTGTTAGAAAAGTTTTTTAGACTATTTTAAAGGGCGCATCTAGGCCATTCATCTACCAGGAAGGTTATTCATCGATGGTTACATTTTAAAGTTTATCTGCCAGCCGTTAAAATTTGAATGTTTTTTGCTGGTTTTGCTAGGTTTTTACATTCTTTCAGCCATGCATGACATTGTTTAGCTTGGGAGTTTAATTCTCAAGATGGTTGTGGTTGAGAGGGTGATGGAGGTGACCGTTGG
>BSBK01005170.1:582500-661062 GCA_027943335.1 Chamaecyparis obtusa
GCACTGTTAATATAAAATTAATGATGTTTATAAGAAATGTCAATTAAAGATACACAAGACAACCAGAACATGTTAGATTGGCAAGGAGAAGACAAACAGAAATCCACAATTTAACATCGAAACACGTTAAAATGCTTAAATAAACGAAGAATGCAAGTCGCATCTCAGAATGAATCAGAATATCTAGAATGAATCTGCATTTGGATTTTTGAAAGGCGATATAAATCAGAATTTTTTTCATGTACGACTGAACAAAAATATTCTGAAACTAAATTTGATCCACACAATCAAGACAATTCAGTGTAGATCTCTCTGACATAATCGAGACCAAGGTGACCAAATTTCGTGGGAGAATCCGTTATACGTTTTCTCCATTGAGAAGACATCCCAAAAAAACCGGCTTCACCATTGAAGGCATCGAAATTCTCTGCAACGCAACCTCTGATCGTCCTATAAATACCCTCTTTCTAACACCTTCACCTCACACCTAAAACTTCAGAATTACCTCTTTCTAGTGCTGTCCTTATATTCTGAAAGAGATGGAATTCAAGGGAGCATGTTTGATGGCAATTTTAGTAGTGCTCAGTAGTGTTGGCGTAAGCTATGCAACGGATCCTGACATTCTCACCGATTTCGTTGTTCCGGCGGACCAGAACCCACTTAATATGACCGGCGATTTCTTCACATTCACGGGATTTCGGGAATTGGGTAACACCGACATGACGGGGCAGACGGAATTTAAAGTGACAAAGGCAACGATGAAAGAATTTCCGGCGCTGAATGGGCTGAGCGTGTCAATGGCGGTGCTGCAGTTTCCGGTGGGCGGAGTGAACCCTCCTCACACTCATCCCCGCGCTTCTGAACTTCTCCTGCTTGTGGACGGAACTCTCCAAGTTGGAATTGTGGACACCACTGGAAAACTCTTCACACAGACCCTCACTACAGGAGATTTGTTTGTGTTTCCGAAGGGACTCGTCCATTACCAAATGAACACAGATCCTGCGAACGAGGCCATGGCTATTTCTGGCTTTGGAAGCGCCAGTGCAGGCACTGTTTCGGTCCCTACTACTCTCTTCACAAGCTGTATCCCCGATGATGTTCTCGCCAAATCATTCAAGACAGACGCCAAGACTATCAAGCTGCTCAAGGCTGGCCTTAAAAGTCCCTGAGAACATGGTTTCTTCCAGTATTCATGCTTGACTGCCATAGAATAATGTTTTCTCTTCTCTTCTGTCGATCTTCTCTATATTAGCCTGGAATGTGTTTTTTATTCAGACTGTTTTCTGTTGTGCTTGTCACTGTAATGAAGCTTGGAATATGTTTACCAGTCAGTCAGTATTTTTCTTGTGCTTGTCACTATAATAAAGCTTGGAATATGTTTTTCAGTCAGTCTATTTTCTCCTGTGCTTGTCACTATAATAAATGTATTGATTTGTCTTTAGGGAAGGAGAAAGTTCATACATAAGGCAAGAGGCATCTCATTACGAACTAATTATATAACAATATCATCATTCTTACTTATATCATACAAAATAAAAAGATTAAGAGTGTTGTTTTCTTTCTTATTCAATAAAGAATGATAACTTTTTCTCATTGTAGACTGTTGTTTTTGTTGAGATTAAAATAGCAGAAATAAAAATGAAGGTACCAGAACAGCACACAACACACATATAGAAAGACACAAACAGAAAATTTATAGTGGTTCATCCAAACTGGACTACATCCACTTTACAAGTAGGGAACTCTCTCTTTTATTCAGAGTACTCTCCGTGTCTCAATACACAACAGCTCGGTGTAAAAATATACAAAGGAAGAAGAAGAGAACATCCTCTCAATGCAGCCTAAGTAGAAGATGAATGGTTCAAGGAATCAGAGATTCTATTGTTACAAACCTAGGCAATAATTGGGCTTCAGCACCATGTCAGAGCTATTACAATCTCTCACTTGAAGTCGAATCAATGCTGCGAGAAGAGCTGCACTACTTCATACCAGAAAAAATAATGCTTAGAGATATCCCTGCAGCAGGCTAAGGTCACTTCTTCAAAATGTCGAGAGAAGCTCTACAAAACTTGAACTTCTCCCTTGTTATAATGTTCCTCAAAGCATCCACCTGAGTCCATCCAATGACATTCAAAGAATGCGAAAGCACATCTCCTGACACCCACATGCAAAATCCAAAAATGCCTGGAAGAAAGACAAATTCACTGCTAACTACAAAAAACAACAGAGTCACAAGGTTCAACACAAGGCCTTTATCTTCTAGTTCAATATATTGATCACAACATGCATTCAGTCCCAACTAAGTATCACCATCAATTTCATCTGCCTGAGGTTCTTTGGCAGCCACATGCTTACTATCATCTACCTGATCCCCAAAACTTTCATTGTCAAGCATACTAAGAAAATCATTAATAATGGAATCCGTTTCAACATCTAATTGATCCAAAGAACTTTTTTGGACAGTCGATATTTCACACAATGAAAAATCTGAAACAAGATGAACAACTCCCACTTCAACATGACTCTCTATTACATACAAAGTGCCTAATTTTCTGCCCCTAGCAATTACCAAGGCCCCTTTTTTAACTTTACATCTATTTGATTCAAAATAAATTTCACAACCTTGAGATCCCAATTGTCCAATCAAGATTACATTTTGTTTGAGCTCAGGAACATATCTAACATCATGTAACAACTGAATATATCCATTTTTTAGTTTTAATGAAATACCCCTTTTCCAACCGTATCACAAGATTCATTGGTACCAAGAAAAACCTTACCAAAGTCACCAGTTTCTAGATTTTGGAAATACTCCTTGCACGAAGTAACATGAAACGATGAACCTGAATCAAGCACCCAACTATTTGTTGGAATTTATTCTTGGGTTAAAATAAGAACACCGATATCTTCTTGGTATGTTGTGTTGGCTTCATTATTGATCGATGTTTCTTGAGTCTTTTTGTAGTTCCAACAATTCCTTTTTATGTGACCTGGCTTGCCACAAAACCAGCATTCTCCATTTAGGCCCCTGGACTTTGATCTTCCTATATTGTTATTTCTACCTCTATCTTGAACCCTTCCTCTATTGTCAGTACTTACAACAGTCAAGGGATCACCGGATGAGGGCTCTTGATTTTTTCTTTTCATGTCTTCGCTGACAAGAGTGACTACAACATCATCAAATTTTACTTGCTTTTGGCAGCCACCAAAGTGCTCACTACCATCACCACAACTTCCCAGCTATTTGGTAAAGAAAACAATAATAAAATAGCCTTGATCTCATCATCTAAGTTAAGGGTATGTGCAGGATCATGGCATGCCAAACTAGGCCCCCTTAAGTGACAATCAAAATTCAGAAAATCAGGTTTAGACAAGTTGACATAAAAATTTGAACAAGTTATAAATATTATATCAAAAATATATAACAAGAGAATCTGTAGAAAATTGAATTTAGTTTCTAAGATAATAGGCCTTTTTTGAAAAAAAATTATTCTATATGTTGAAAATTTCAAATTTTAATGTAGTAGTGTTAAAATTTCAAGAAAAAATAAGAAGTACGTGTATGTTTGACCACCTTAAACACAATAAAATGATAAAAAAAAATTTACAAAATTCTAGATATAAGTATTAGGCTCATATCCGGATGTGACACATTTTTTTGTAATTTTTTTCGAACTAAATAATTAATTTTAATTTTTCTTCTACAACTTTCCCAGAATATAAAAACTCTCATGTCTGACCACATTAACTTAGTCTAAACTTTATCAAATTGAAAAATTATTTTATTTTTCTTGTAGTAGGAAAATCACAGAATGTGACACATGTTTTGTTTTTCAAAAATGTTATACAGTTTGAAAGTTACAGCTATTTTTCAATAAGTCTATCAATCAGGACTAGAAAGATAACAAGCAGGTGTATGTCTGACCACATTACACAAAATCAAATGATAACATTTTTTTAATAACATTCTAGATATAACTAGTAGACTCATGTCCAGATGTGATATATATATATATATATATATATATATATATATATATATATACATACATACATACATACATACATACATACATACATACATACATACACATATACATATACATATACATATACATATACATATATACATGTATGTATGTATGTATGTATGTGTACATACATACATACATACATATATATATATATATACACACATATACATACATATACATACATATACATGTATATATATATATATATATATATATATATATATATATATATATATATATATATATATATATATATATATATATATATATATATATATATATATATATATATATATATATATATATATTCAAGTAAATAATTAATTATGATTTTTATGCTACAAATTTTTCTGAATATAAAAGATCTCATGTCTGACCACCTTAACTTAGTTTAAACTTCATCAAATTGAAAGAATTATTTATTATTATTGTATTAAGTGAAACATAGAATGTGATGTATATTTCAAATTTTAAAAATATTTTACTGTTTCAAAGTTATAGTTATTTTTCAAAGAGTCTATCAATCAGGACTTTTTTTTCTCATCGCCACTTTTTAGCATACCATGATCATGCACATACCCTTAATACCCACATAAATTAATTGGGTGACTAATGTATTGAATTCATTTAAATGATTCGATATAACTCCCCCTTCTTGCATTTTCAAATTATATAATTTCTTCATGATAAATACCTTATTGGAAGCTGATGCAATCTCATACAAGGATGATAGTTTGTCCCACAACTCCTTCATGGTCTTCTCATCTGAGACATTGAAGAGCACATTGATGGACATCGATAAGAATATAGTTGCCTGAGCTTTCATGTCCATCTTCTCTCAAACTTCATCTGACATTGAACCCTTTCCCTTCATTTTCCCTTGCAATGCAGGTGATAGATCTTGCTTGATCAACAATGACTCCATTGTCACTTTCCATAGTCCAAAGCTCTGACCTACAAATTTTTCAATCCTCCATTTATTTTCTTCATCTATTACTTTGAGAAATCTTCACCAATTTCTAGAAAATGAAATCAATATTTCCCAGCTCTAATACTAATTGTTGAGATTAAAATAGTAGAAATAAAAATGAAGGAACCAGAATAGCACACAACACACATAGATAGACACAAACAAAATTTTTATAGTGGATCGTCCAAACTAGACTACATCCACTCTACAAGAACATAACTCTCTCTTTTATTCAGAATACCTCTCTCTTTTATTCAGAATACTCTCTATGTCTCAATACACAACAACTCGGTGTAAAAACATACAAAGGAAGAAGAAGAGAACATCCTCTCAACACAGCATAAGTAGAAGATGAATGGTTGAAGGAAGTAGAGATTTCATCATTTAAAATGAAGGAAATGAATGGGCTTCAACACCATGTTAGAGTCATTACAATTTTTATGATTTTTATGAATGTGACATTTTTAACTTCATATTTCTTGAAGTCTTATAAATGAATTTTATTTATAAAATAGAAACATGCTAATCTAATCTTCATTGGACAATGGTCATGGTTCCTCTTTATATCCCTATACGTATACACAACATTTGAAAGACAAGAAAGAAATCATAATGAGATGTGTTAAACTTGTACTTGGCTTTGTCTAAATTTTAAATTTTTTGTCAAAATTGGCAATTATCTAATGTCATAACTGAGTTGGTGCAAGAATATTTAAACACCTCAAGAGTCATATTGTTGGTTAAAATTGAAGGTGTGCATTGTATTTACCTGTTTTGTTGTCAAATGTCGACATCACACATTGCTATGGACAATTTCACTTTGCCACTTCAAAATAATAAAATCTTAGGATTTATTTAACATGGAATAAAATTGTTTTTAGGGATATTGGTGACTTCACTGAACACATTATGGTAAGTTTCCATATTATAATATCTTCCAAGTTGGGATATTTCAATTTTCAAATTTCTTGTAAGAAATTTATAGAAGAAATTAATAAGAGTTTTTAAATGGTTGGAGAACAATAAATTAAGGGGAAATTTGTAAAGTTGTTAGAAGTAATGTGATTAACATGAATTCAAGATGACGTTTCTATCAAAAAGTCATAAAATTATATTTATCTATAGAATTGCATGAGTTAATAAAGGTTTTTAGACAACAATAGTTGTCATTAAAATTTAAAAAAACAAAATCAAAGGATGTTTGTTACAAATCCATCCCCAGTGATCCTCATAAGTGATTTGGGGAAAAAAGACAACACGAAAATGGAGGAAACTATCCATATAAATCATGATTGAGTGAAAGAAAATGTGAACTATGTCTACTAGAAAGAAATAGATCCTGAATGCATAATAATATTTCTACAATCAACATCAAAACACATTTCACTTCAAAGAATTAGCAACAACTCTGCACTCACAATATATGAATTAAAGAGATGGAATGAAAATTTCATGCTACAAAAAGAATTTGTGTCACATAAAGAGCCAATTTCTAAGAGGTTAGAGTCACTATTTGTTAATATGATTTAGAACAATAGAGATGGGTGGGCAAGGGAGGGGGGGGGGGTGAAGCAATTGTTCTCAGGTCTAGATGTATCAATTATACTTTTAAACACTTCAACAATCTCAAATCTAATAACCAACACTACTCGGTCATTACAGATTGTATGCCAGAAACATATAACAATGCAGTCCACTATTTAATAGTATTTAACTTACAAAACTGATGAAGGGTACTCCCCTTAATACCAAAAACACATAACAGAAACAGAGAAACAAAAACAATATGCAAGAACAAAAAATTGGCTTCTTATTATCTCCACAAATCTGGAATTACAAACTTTCAGAATTACAATATGCAAAGCCACATGGGCATTCCCTTACAATATTCTGTAGGACAAAGCCTCGAATCATTACCCAAATCTACCCAGAACTGCCATAGACAACACTATGGGCCTTCTTTATATAGTTAATTTCCACCGCCCGAGAAGGTTCTAGAAATTTAGCCCTTAGGGCCGACCAAACTTAGAATTATTTTATTTTACAATTTATTACATCAAAGTCAGCTCAAAATGACTTTTGAAACCCATACAGAAATTTTGAAGGAAAATTATTTTCTGCCATTTCAGGTGACCCAACTTCCGGAGACCATAAGTCATCACCAGTTGACCCAATGGACTATTATAACCCCATTTCAGAAATGCCACAAAGTGCTCTACAGGCTTGACCGGTGCAAGCACTGATCACTCAAATTTTTGACCTCATCTGGGGCCTCTCAAGCCTTCAAAACTGAGTTCAAAGTTTTTGTACCCTGCTGCCAATACTGAAAATCTTCAATATCTTCAAAACTAGACCTGATCTAGCCATGAAACTTTACTGGCAGGTTCATATGACTGAGATGAACCTCCACATGTGAAATGAGAACATTCTGAGATTGTATGACCAACTTACTAAAAATAGCAAGTTTCCATAAATAGAAGCCCTACACAAGATAGCCCTTATTGAATTCAAAAACAAAAATATTTTTGGGTGATGCAAGATTTCTCTTACACCCAGGATGCTCTTGCATCAGACACCCAAGGTAATTTGAGAAGTGACCCTGTCACGAATCAGGTGTGTAGAGGAAAACCAAGATGGTTAACCTCCTCCTTTGTTAGGAATGATGAATCTTCAATAGGTCATCCTTTCCATTTAACCAAATACTCTTCATATGTCATGTTCCTTGTGCTTCTACCAACACGACTATCCAATATGTCTTCAATCTCCCTGATAGCTAAACTGGTTGCTAGAATACTCCACTGTGTTGTTGTAACCTCATCTTCAACACCTCCCTCATGATACTCTATCAAATCTGAAATGTTAAACACTGATGAAATATTCATCTCAGTAGGCAATTCTACCTCATATGCATTTCTTGAATCATGCTTCTTCAGTATCTTACATGGCCCAAACTTCTTCATTTTCATCTTGTTATATGTACCAACTGAAAATCGCTCCTTCTGCAAATGAACCATGACTTCATCTCCAACTTGAATTTTCTTATGCCTCCTTTTCTCATCTACCTTAGCCTTATATCATGCATTCATCTTGGTAATGTGCTTCCTCACCTTCTCATGGATGTTCTTCAAATGTTCTACAAAATCCTTAGCTTCAGCACTACTTATGTCTCCTTTATCTATCTTTCTCAATTCAAATGCATTTCTTGGACTACTCCCATATACAATCTGGAATGGTGATTTACCAGTGCTCCTATTGATAGAATTATTATATGCAAATTCTACCTGTGGTAAAATCAAATCCCATCCTATTGGCTTATCTCCAACCAAACATCTCAACAAATTTTCTAAACTCCTATTCACCACCTCTATTTGTCCATCAGTCTGTGGATGATGTGATGAACTAAACTTCAGATTTGTCTTCAACTTTTTCCATAATGTTCGCCAGAAATACCCAACAAACTTAGTATCTTGATCTAAAACTATGGTCTTTGGCAAACCATTTAGTCTCACCACTTCTCTGAAAAACAATTCTGCTACATGAAGAACATCATTAGTCTTCTTGGAAGGAATAAAATGTGTCATCTTTGAAAATCTATCAACTACCACAAAAATTGAATCATGTCCCTACTGTGTCCTTGGTAAACCAAGAACAAAGTCCATACTGATATCCTCCCAAGGCTTCTCTGGTACAGGTAATGGCTGATACAACCCTGTATTCTACTTCACTCCCTTCGCCATTTGACATACTCTGCAACTTTGTACAAACTTCTTGACATCAGGCTGCAATTGTGGCCAATAATAATTTTCACTAACCAAAGCAAGGGTTTTATCTCAACCAAAATATCCAGCCAATACTCCACTATACTTATCCTTGATGAGATTCCCCCTCATAGAACTTTGTAGAATGCACAACTGACTCCCTCTGAATAGCATATCATCTTGGATGATAAAATCCAGCCACTTCATTCTGTCTAGAGTAACAGGTTCTTTACAAACTTTCCAAGCTTCACCAAAATCAGGATCCTCTAGATACAAATTCTTGAGTTCTTTGAACCCAACCACCTCAATCTGCCTCTCTGTCAGCAATAGTTGCCTTTTGCTAAGTGCATCTACAACCCTGTTAGACTTTCCACTTCTATGTTTCAAAACAAATGTATAACTCTGCAAAAACTCAACCCATTTCAAATGCCTTTGATTCAACTTTCCTTGACTATTCAAATATTGCAAAGCTTGATGATCAGTATACAAAACAAACTCCTTAGGAAGTAGATAGTGTATCCACTTCTTCAATACCTGAACTATAGCATAAAATTCCTGATCATAAACATAATATTTTCTCTTGGCATCATTTAACTTCTCACTGAAATAAGCAATAGGTTTACCTTCTTGGCTCATAAGAGCTCCTATTGCAGTACCACTAGCATCACAATCTACTTGAAACACCTTATTAAAATTTAGAAGTGCTAAAATAGGTTGTTCTGTAACTTTTTGTTTCAACAGTTTAAAACTCCTATCTACCCCATTAGTCCACTTGAACTCTTTTCTATCCCCTCTCATTGTTTCAATCAAGGGACCACAAATACTGCTAAATTTTTTGATAAACTTTATGTAAAAGCTAGCCAAACCATGAAAAGATCTTACCTCATTAGCACTCCTTGGAGTAGGCCATTCAAGGATAGCTTGTACCTTCTCTGGGTCCATTTTTAGACCTTCTGTTGAAACTACAAATCCCAAATACACTAACTCTTTCTTCACAAAACTGCACTTCTTCAAATTAATCAACAATTTCTCATCTCTCAGCTTCTCAAACACCATACGAATATGCATCTTATGTTCCTCCAATGTCTTGCTAAAGATCAAAATATCATCTAGGTAAACAATGACAAACTTACCTTGAAATTCTTTCAGAACCTCATTCATGCGCCACATGAAAGTGCTCGGTGCATTGGTTAGCCCAAAAAGTATGACTAACCACTCATACAGTCCTTCCTTTATCTTGAAGGCAGTCTTCTATTCATCTCCTTCTCTGATCTGAATCTAGTGATATCTACTCTTTAGATCTATTTTTGAAAAATACACAGATTCACTCAAACAATCCATAATATCATCCATTCATGGCAATGGAAACCTATACTTGATTGTGATCTTGTTTATTGCTCTGGAATCTGTACACATCCTCCATTCTCCATTATTCTTTGGTGCTAATACTGGTGGTATAGCACAGGGACTCAGGCTCTCTCAAATCAACCCCTTCTATAATAACTCATGTACTTGTCTATTCAACTCTTCACTTTCTACTGGTGTCATTCTATGTGCTGCCTTGTTTGAAAAATTGGCTCATAGAATTAAATCCATCTGATGACTAATCTTCCTTGCAGGTGGTAATCCATTGGGTACATTATCAGATACAATATCTTGAAACTTATTCAACAAATCTGCAACCTCTACAGGTACATGCTCTACTTCCTCTTTACCAACTTTTAGAATTAAAGAAAAACACACATGCTCATGCCTCATACCATCTAGGAATTTTCTTCCATCAAAAAATGTTATTCTTGCATTACCACATATCTTTTCTTCGGTCTCCTTCAATGGCTTTAGCTTATGTCGCACTCCATCTTTTGTCAGGGAATAGGTATTCACATGACCATCGTGTATAGCACATCTGTCAAACTACCACGGTCTACCCAACAACATATGACATGCATCCATAAATATGATATCACATAGTACCTCATCTTGGTACCCACCGATTTTGAACTTTACGAAGCACTGTTCACTGACCATGACCTTGTGGTCATCCTGCACCTAAGCAATCCGATATGGATGTGGGTGTTTCTATCTCTTGAGCTTCAACTTTGTCACCATCTCTTCTGACACCAAATTGTTAGTGCTTCCACTATCAATAATCACATCAAAACATTTTCCCTCACACTTGCATCTAGTGTGAAACAGGCTCCTCCTTTGTTCTAGTTCATTCTCACCACTCAGCAGGACTCTTCTGTTAATCAGTGTTTCTCCTCTTTCAGCATCTTCTGAATTTGATGATCTGGCATCTTCATCTACATGTGCAACTCTGGCCTGACCTTCATTCCTCCTATTTTTCCTTCCATGGCATTACGAACATTCAAATGCCCTATGACCTTCTTCTCCATAGTGAAAACATGTTCCCCAGAAGCCTCCTCTTCCTGAACCTTGTCCTCTTCCTCTCTGATCTCTATTGTTCTGATCTTGGAAATGATTGAAATTGTTTCCTCTCTAATTTTGATTGCTACTGGCCTCATCCTTTTTTTTCAGATCTTCATTTCGGCCTCCATATGACCATCCACTAGATCGTCCACCGTGACCTCTTCCATTTTGTCTGCTCTCAAATTTCTTGTTCAACTTTTCCTCTACTTTTAGGGCAAACTGGTATGCCTCTTCAATATTGTTCATTTGAACTAGATTCAGCTCCTCCTGAATGCTAGGCCTCAACCCATTAAGGTAACAAGCAACTTTCTCCTTATCAGCTTCTGCATGGCCTGTTCTGATGAGGATTCGATAGAACTCCTTTGTATACTCCTGAAGAGATCGTCCCGCTTGCTTGAAACTTTGCATTTTCTTTAGTAGGTCAAGCTCATAATCAACAAGGATGAATTGTCGCTTCAATTTGTCCACCATCCGATCCCATCTTGTGATTTTATCTTTCCCTCTTCTATTTCACTCCAATTGACTCTCTTGCCACCAGATCTTCGCATGACCTTTCAGTCTAGCCTTCACGAATTTGACCCTATTAGGATCCTCAATATCTTCATACTCAAAATATTCTTCACATTCATTGATCTAGTCGATCAATTCTTCTAGGTTAAGATTTTCTTAAAATGCAGGAACCTCAATCTTAGGTCTTTTTTCGATCTTGGAAATGGCTCGAAAAAGTCATTCTTCCTCCTGGTTCACAACTTCTCCTTCTCCTTCTCCTTCTCCTTCTTGATCTTCTTCTCTAACATTAAGATTCATTCCTCTATGAATCTCCTCTTGCAATGCTTGCACTTGTCTCTGGACCGCTCTAACCTTGGGTGTTACAACACCAGCTCTTCTACCACGTTCCCTTCGTGGAGGCATTTTCACGATGCGTACTGAAACCCTAACCATGGTCTTGGTGCAAACTACCTCATAGTTGGTGATCTATTGACACACTCAAGAACTCCTACTCTAATACCACTTGATGAAGGGTGCTCCCCTTAATACCATAAACACAACAGAAATAGAGAAACAACAATAATATGCAAGAACAAAAAATTGGCTTCTTATTATGTCGACAAATGTGGAATTACAAACTTTTAGAATTATAATATGCAAAGCCACATGGGAATTCCCTTACAATATTCTGTAGGACAAAGCCTCGAATCATTACCCAAATCTACCCAAAATTGCCCTAGACAACACTATGGGCCTTCTTTATATAGGAAATTTCCACCACCCGAGAAGATTCCAGAAATTTAGCCCTTAGGGCCGACCAAACTTAGAATTATTTTATTTTACAATTTATTACATCAAAGTCGGCTCAAAATGACTTTTGAAACCCAAACAGAAAGTTTCAAGGAAAATTATTTTCTGCCATTTCAGGTTACCCAACTTCCGGAGACCATAAGTCATCACCAGTTGACCCGATGGACTATTATAACCCCATTTCGAAAAAGCCATGAAGCACTTTGCAGGCTTGATTGGTGCAAGCGCTTGTCACCCAAATTTTTGACCTCATCCAGGGCCTCTAAAGCCTTTGAAATTGAGTTCAAAATTTTTGTACCCTACTGCCAATACCAAAAATCTTCAATATCTTCAAAACTAGACCTGATCTAGCCATGAAACTTGACTGGAAGGCTGATACGAATGAGATGAACCCCCACATGTGAAATCAGAACATTCCAAGATCATATGACCAACTTACTAAAAATAGCAATTTTCCATAAATAGCAGCCCTACACAAGATAGCCCTTATTGAATTCAAAAACAGAAATATTTTTGGGTGATGCAAGATTGCTCTTACACCTAGGATGCTCCTGGATCAAAAACATAGAAATATTCAAACCAAAACATTACACACGTATTGACACCAGGATTTATAGTGGAAACCCAATTTGGGAAAAACCACTTTGTAACATGTTACTTGTTAGGATTGAGTAATACTGAGAGGGGGGTGATTCAGTATTACAAAACTTTATTTGTAACTTTAAACAATTATAAATAATCCAAAGTAATGCAAAAATGAAAAGAGTATATAAGCATAACACATTACTTATGACACCATGATTTGTTCTCGAGGAAACCCTGATTAAAGGGAAAACCCTGGTGGGGATGATAACCAAAAATATGCAATAAAGTATAATGTCTCTACTAAGATATCTAGCCCTGTTAGGAGCTGATTGCTACATAGTACATTTCCTTGCTAGAGGATTACAAAAACCCTATTAGGGGCATACAAAACACCTGGTTAAAGGTGGTGAGCACACTACTCTTAGAATCAATACTGTCCCAAAATAGTTCACAAGAAGGGAACAATACAAGCACTTATCTTGCTTAGATAGTTCTAGTTGTAGCTCTACCTCCTATTGATCTTGCATCTAACTTCTACTATCTATTTCACAAACTTGATATTATATCACACACACTTCTTTCACAAGAGCACTCTATATTTATACATAATTTTCCTTCTAGTCGGCTCCACAAAATGTCATACTAAAACTTGTGCAAATGATATATATGGAGAAGGAGCTCTTATATTACCAAAGAGTCAAAAATATACTTTGTTTACATGACTTAGCACATTATCATATCCATCATACTTTCCTTAATTATCACAATTGTTCATGTACCCTGATATACTATTTTACTGACTTCGCATACCTTCCGAACACTGTATCTCATACACCAACTATCCAAAACTTATGAAATCTTAAGTAAAGCATTCACATATACCAAAAGACCTCTAGTTAACTTCACAAGCCATAATACCTTGTATGTCTCCATCGCTATCCAAAACTATGGCATTGTATCCTATTTTCCTGATTCTAGACTTAGTCATTTTCATGACTGTGAATCTAGTGGCAATCTCCACAGCATGTGATCCTAATTATCATAAGTGTTGCCATAATCTATCCCTTTGGGATTGATGGCAACACTTAGAAAAATGACTAAGTGTCAGAGAGTACTTCTCTTCTTTTCTCCTTCTCTCTTTCTTCCTCTCCCTTTGTCATCAATGGCAAACATTAATCTCAAAATTTCAAAAATAAAGTATAGGTGGTCTATGTTTTGCTTGCCAGATTTAAGACATCATGGAAAGATTTTTCCAAGGTCTTAAACTCCTCAGCCCATGAACTTATCAGTAGCTCACTGACATGTATTAACCCATTCAGTGCATATGATGATGTCTCTGCTGCTTTAAGCTCAGTGAGAGTAGATATTGTCATTGAACTTTCAACCTTTATCATCTTAGAGAGATGATTCTCCAATATTGAGTGCTTGGGAGTCAATAGGTGTCTTAGCACACCAAATCTATTAGCAACTCTCCCTTTCTCCATTTCCAGTATCCTTATTTTATCTAGTAATCTAGATATCTCCTTGTCAATTTCTTCCATAGTTTGTGAAGATGACTCACAACTATCCATTACTCTATCAAGATTGACCCTATCTTTTGCTATACCCTCCTCTACATTTTTCAAATATCTGTTGGGATTTATGCAATGGCTATGGAGTTTTCTACCTTGTGCCACACAGCTCTTGGCTTTAAGAGTGGTAGCCTTAAGGATGTCTAAGTTCCATGAGATGGACTTATGAACTTTGCTTAGCTTTTTCTCCAAAAAATTTCTTTCATCCTTTTCCTCTATTTTTTTTAGCAATGAGTCAAAGTGACCATCAAAGCTATCTAGTACTGTATTGAGATTTTTAGTTTCATCCTTTCCTTTTAGGATAAGTGGAGATGGTAGTAACATGTTTATTGTTTCTACTACCCTGCCCATTATCTTGGCTCTTTTGTCTCCTTTTTGGACTGATCTCTCCTTAGCTTTAGAAAATGCCATGAATCAGAGTCTCATCAGTTCATCTTCATCCATGATGTCCACATTAGAACTTACTAGTTTGGTAATACTTTCCAATAATAGAGATGATTTGAGACTAATTCCAGCGGTCTCCTCTACCTTCAGTTGTTTTTCTTGATGTTCTTCTTGATGTAACTCCTTCTCCTGTACTTGTTTTACTTATTTTTCCTCTGATTTCCTCTATTATGTCTGTCCCTATTCTTCAACTTTCATCACATTGTCTAGCTTGTCGGTGAATGGATCGTGTACATCCTACAAGGTGTCAAGGCTAACAAGCACACCAATGACAAAGAAGTCTAGTTGCAAGTTATCTTGACCACTCTTATCCGCTATTTGTGAACTCTCTCCCAAACCTAAGGACATAGGTTTATCATTTTTAGGTGATGAATCCCTTTTAGGCATGTTTTTCATTAAAACTTCATCTAATACCTTTTGGGTATCTTCAATTACTTCATCGTATCTTCTAGCCATGATTTTGACTAGTCTAGTCTTTGTTCTTAAAAGAGGTTTTAGTGCTTTTATGATTCTTTCCCTTTCCTAGATAGACACAATAGGAAACATATCATCAATTGTTTTTTTTCTTATGTTCTCATCCTCTGAATGTGCTAACTATTTTCTGATCTCTAGCTTGTTGTATAGTTCTTTGGGAACACTAGATTCAACTTCAAGAAAACTCTTTTTGAAGATTAACAAATGCTCAATGATAGTGTCTTCAATGATCGCTTGATCCTCAGGGCTATATCTTTCATAGTATCTTTTTATAGATGTCAAATTTCCATCTTTGATAACCCTTTTCTGTACTGATTTCATATCAGGTTTCCACAAGATTTGTGGATTCTTTTGAACCATTTCCTCTTCCTCTTTTTTGTAGCCTTTTCTTCATTTTTCTTCCTCTTTACCTCTATTTCTTTTTCTTTTGGGCTGACATTCCTAGAAGATCTTCTAAGAACCTCTGTAGTCACAGTTTCACGTGTTTCTTTCTTTTGGGGAATTGATAAGTCAATGAAGATATCAATAGTACTCATCTTCTCTATTTCCAATGAAATGGGTTGATCAGTGGCAACACTGGAAGATGCCTCCATCTTGTTCTTTAAGTTTAAGTGATGCTTTTTTGTAATTCCTACCTTCATAGTAATTTCTTCCACTATCTTGCTAACTTTCCTCTTTCTTGTTACTTTCTCTTGTTCTTCTCTAACTTTTTCATTTTTTTCTCTATATGTACCCCATCTTTCTTTAGTGGGATCCTTTTATGTTGCTAATACATTTTCTACTTGAATGGATAGTAATTCAATACTCACCTCATATCCCATAGGGTAACACCATTTGGTTCTAAGCTGAACTGCCTCAAAATAGACACAATCAGTTTCAACCATGAAATAGATGGTGTCCTCATACTTTTCTACTAGGATTTCTAGAGTTCTATATCTTTCTTTCATCTACCTCTAAAAGATCTTAATAATGCCAAAAAATTCTCCATTGATCCAATCCTTTTTCTGCCTTCTATGGTATTCTAAAATTTGTAGACCAGTTGGTTCATTGTCTTTCCATGCTCTAGGGTGCATACTAGGGAAATTATGAATAATATGAAGGTACATGTGAATTAGTAGTGACCCAAACCTGACTGCCTTGGATTTTTCCTTCTTAATGACCTTAACATTTTCCAAAATTGTTGTGCCAAAACTTCACCAAGGTTTTACTGTTTGTTTTCTTTAACCATTCTGTAAGCCATCATAACAAGTCCAGCTAATATAGAATTAAGTCTAGAACTATGGAACAACTTGTAGTCAATAAGCATTGCTACCAATCTGACATCTTGAAGGTATATATCATTTACATTCATAGCCCTCTTGTCCCATTTGGAGTGCATGAGGGTTTCAACATCCTTAGAATTTTCTCACTAACATGGAGGGCTCCTTCATTGTCAAGTCTTATGATATCATGAATCATCTGAGCACATATTTTATTGGTTGATCTCCTGTCCATAGGAACTGATCATGAACTCTACTCAGAATGATCTTGAACCATTCAACTTTCATAAATTTAGTGAGATGGGTTAAGTTGAGTATTTTTAGGTGTTTCAAATGTTTCAATTCATCTATCAAAGACTCATTCACATCTATCATTCCATTCAACTCATAGAAGATGTTGACCTCCCCAATAATTTTATACTTGCAGTGTATGTATGCCCTAATATCCTCTATGTGCAATACACCTATGGGGGTTTGGGAAAACACCCCTTCTAGATCATCCTCACAAGATTTGTATGGATGCCTTTTGACCTTATACCTAGGTCTATCAACTACATCATAGATTACTACTACATCCATGAATAAAGAGATTAGGTCTAAATACATTGAATGCACACAAATTCAATGCTTGTCTTTATGCAAGCACAAAATCTTTCTGCTAGATTACTACTTAGTCTTCACACTTCTGCTCTCCTTAGTCGCTGATCAAAAAGTGGTGGAGAAATGAATTTTTTCAAGTCTTTTATCCATCACAAGTTGAGAGTGAGCATTAAACTCTCATAGTTCAACTTCGCATGTTATTTGATCAATGCAAAACATGCAAACACAAAAGATGAATCTCCAAGTGCTACGATCTCATCCACAATTTTACAAACATCTATTCATATCATACATAATCTCACATGAGTTTATTCCACTCATACAGGGACTAGATATTTTTTGTTGTCTTCATCCACTACTCCCCATTAGGCCATGAGGCCTTCTAGGCTAATGCCTCAAATAATTTATCATACGAGGACATAGCATCACAAGTTGTCTCTCCCTAAACCACAACCTTATTTAGAACTTTTACTTGCCATATCTTTTCATTCTCTGATTTCTTGTTTTCACTTATGTAATCATACAAGCTTTTACCATTGTCACTAATATTTTTCTTTATGACTATAGGTGATGGTGTTTCTGGTTCATTAAATCTTCTTGATCCTCTTCTCTTGTTATCTCCATTGTATCCAAAAAACTTCGCAATGTGACCTAGATTATTGCATTTTTAAAAGATGGGTGGTCCTCTTCTATCTTGACTAGTCTATAGCTTACAATACCTTGTAGTATGTCCAAAATTATTCCATTTCTGACATATAATCTTGGCTGTAGTTTCTTCTTTGATATAGTCTTGCTTATACCTAGATTGATCAGGTTTTCTGCAATCTACCTTTTTGTGTCCATACTCATAGCAATTAAAATAGTAGCTAGTAAAGGGTTTAGATTTACCATTACTTTTGCAGTCTCTTTTCATGTGACCAACTTTGTTACATTGAAAACATCTACCTCTAAAGGGTCTGAATTGTTCTCTATAATCTTCATATATAGGTTTTTAATTTGGAATAGATTTTTCCTCATTCCTAGCTTCATTATGTTCTTCTTGATTTTTTGAACTTCCAACTTCATTTGGTCTTCTTATGTTACCTTTAGTTCTTTGTTCATTATTATTGTCATTTCTTATGTGTAACTCCTCAATAAGTAGTCTAGCTTGACTGAGTTCACCTTTGATGATCTCATTCTAGTTATCCAATTCTTGATATTTATCTTTGTAATGCTCAAGTTCAGTCTTCATATTATCTATCTGAAGGTTGGCTTGTTTTACTGACTCTTCAAATTTGTTTCTTTCATTTTTCTCATTTTGAATTTCATTGATCATCAAGAGATTGATTTGTTCTTTTTCTTAATCCAACATCTTTACTTTGTCTGATGTGTCATTGTCAGAACTTTCTTTGATTTTCTCCATAAGGTCTTCTCTCTAATCTTTTAGAGTTACAAGTTGTTCTTTAAGTTTCCTCATGAAACCTTCTGCTCTTATTAATTTGAATTTTAGTTTGCCATTTTTAGCTTTCATCTTATCCAGATCTTCAAGTGCAGCTTCAAAGTTTACTTGAAAGTCTTTTGAATCCATTCCGATCTCCCTTAAGTTGTTAAGCTTTCTCTCAAAGAACCAATAGCTCTGATACCAATTGTTAGGATTGAGTAATACTAAGAGGAGGGTGAATCAATATTACAAAACTTTATTTATAAGTTTAAACAATTATAAATAATCCAAAGTAATGCAAAAATGAAAAGAGCATATAATCATAACACATTACTCATGACACCATGATTTGTTCTTGAGGAAACCCTGGTTAAAGGGAAAAACCCGATGGGGATGGTACCCACAAATATGCACTAAAGTATAATGTCCCTGCTAAGAGATCTAGCCCTCTTAGGAGCTGATTGTTACATAGTACATTTTCTTGCTAAAGGATTACAATTTAACCCTGTTAGGGGCATACAAAACACCTAGTTAAAGGTGGTGAGCACACTGTTCTTACAATCAATATTGTCCCAAAATAGTTCACAAGAAGAGAACAATATAAGCACTTATCTTGCTTAGATAGTTCCAGTTGTAGCTCTGCCTCCTAAAAATTTTGCATTTGACTTCTTCTATGTATTTTGCAAACTTGATATTATATCACACACACTTCTTTTACAAGAGCACTTTATATTTATACATAATTTTCCATCCAGTCGGCTCCAGAAAATGTCATACTAAAACTTGTGCAAATGATATATATGGAGTTGGCACTCTTATATTACCAAAGAGTTAGCAATATACTTTGTTTACATGACTTAGCATGTTATCATATCCATCATTCTTTCCTTAATTATCGCAACTGTTCATGTACCCTGATATACTATTTTACTGACTTCACATACCTTCCAAACACTGTATCTCATACACCAGCTATCCAAAACTTATGCAATCTTAACTAAAGCATTCACATATACCAAAAGACCTCCAGTTAACTTTTCCAACCATAATACCTTGTATGTCTCCATCACTATCCAAAACTATGGCACTGTATCCTATTTTCCTGATTCTAGAATTAGTCATTTTCATGACTATGAATCTAGTGGCAATCTCCACAACATGCAATCATACTTATCATAAGTGTTTCCATAAATGACAACCCTTAGAGGATTTTCCATACTCCAAATCATCACATGCCAATAGTTACTAATATTTTCACTCTTCTGAAGTGAGCTCTATGAAAAGCCAACCCTGTCAAAGATTTACAAACACACTGGTAGGTGTCACCCTATTAAAGGATTTCAACCACACTGTTAGGAGTGTGCCTTGTTAGAGGAATTAAGTACATTTCTTTAGAATGAAACCTTGATGAAAGGATTTAAAATATGACTATTAGGTCAACCTTGATTAAAGGATTTAGATTGATACAATGGTTAGAAAGTAGCAGTAGTATTTGATCTGAAAACATACAACTCACTTTGCAAATAATAGATCCAATTCACACATATATGATGGCTTACTGATTTTGTTCCATTTCCATCCCCATCACTGATCTACTTGGAAATTACTTCAAGAAATCACAACTCTGATCAACACCTTCACCTTCATCCTTTCTTCTTTATTAATCAATAACATCAACAACTCCAACATCCCCTTTTACCTCACACTTAGGTTTTCTTATATACCTCTTCAATAGGTAGATCTATCTTTTACCTCTTAATCTCCTTCGTAGATCTTAGGTTTATGTTGGATTCATTGAATCCTTCCATCATTCATGTTCTTCATCCATCTTGTTAGCACCTTGAAAAAATTTCATGGCTGTAGGTCTTTTCTTTTGGTCTCTGCATCTATTTTTGTGTCTTTGGCATAAACCCTAGTTCAAATATTCAAAAAGATAGTCGTTGGATGCTTAAAATTCAAAATACCCTAGCCCTATTCTATTTTAGCGTTGCTTTTTATCCCACTTAAAACTTTTATTTGCATGTGCCTTTTAAAAATTCACTTTACGTTGTGCGTGGTTTGGTTTTTCATGTGGTTAGGTTTTTCATGTGTCGACAGGTCCCCTTTAATATTTCCTATGTCCTTGGTTAATTTTTCCTAAGTCTGCATGCCCAGCGGTGATTTAATATTTCCCTAAGTCATGTTTTTATTCTTCCTAAGTTCTCGACTTCATTATTTCCTTGGGCCCCTCTCTGATAGTATCTTCATCTAACGGTTGGTGTATCTTCTCATGCAATGTGTCAGAGGCTTGCAAAGATATGCCCACCATTGATTTCTTTATGTGACGTAACCTTTCTATGGAGTGGGTCCAAATAACACATAGGCACAAATGGAAAGTTCTGATTGGTCCAAGTATTAATGATTGGTCGACATGTTAGTGGGACCTGTATTTTGGGCTTGTCAGAGGGTCCTAATGATGTTAGAGGATCAACGGTGGGTGTAAGTTCTCATGAGGTGTGTCAAAGCTATGAGATCTTATGCCAGCCATCGATCTTGCATTATTCTCAAGTGGCAGTATTAAGGTGGGTCCAATTGCTAGCTCATTTTTATGTGCCACAGTGTGCTAAATTGTCAGCTTTTCATTCATCCGCATGGTGATGAGTTGGATTATGACAGTGGGGCTAAGGATTCCCAGGCTTTGTAGGTTTTGACATGTTAGAGAATTGTTGAACAACGTATGTTCTCAAGGGTTTTCTCTGACACATCAGGCTATAAGACTAGCAGTCAATCTTCTTCATACAGGCTCGGTCAAATTTTCTCAGAGGTTTGGTGGTCCTGATAAATATGTTAGCGGTGTCAATAAAGTCAAAGTGTTTGTTGGTTCACGTGTAGATTTGGTGGTACTCTAGATTGTCTGGAAATTCAGTAAAGGAAGATCATGAAGTCACTAAATTATTTAGCAATAGGATGAAATACTCTACGAATTGGTGAAAATACCTTTAGGCACCAATTCGCTAAATAAGAACCAGGGTTAATATGTTTCCTCTATTTGCTAAGTCATGGAGTTAAACAGTGAGTTAGAATATCATTTCACGAATGAGGATTTGCCTTGTCGCATGTTCACTAGAAAGTAACCCATGGTGTCTGGTTGAGTTAAGAAATATGAACCTGTGAAATGGATGAATCGGACGGTGGTGTTTTAAGTTGACTAAGATTTGAATGAGGACTGTCGATCTGTTGTAGGTGCCATAAAGTGACCGTTTATATTCAAATTCAAATTTTTGCAGAGGGTTTGCAGTGATAGAAAGTACTAGAATTCAATTTTTGAGTGGGTGGAGTGGGTGGAAATGGTTGTCAACTATTGTAGAATGGCCCTGAGAGTACCATGATTGATTTGTAGAGGTTATGTGCCATAAAGGGGATGGTTTTTCCTGCTCGAGGCATGTTGCAGGTAGCTGATGGGATTGATTATCATGGAAAATTTGGTGTTCCTGGTACCTTTCTTAGATTTTGTCATGAATGAAGATCAATTTTGGATCTGGCCGACTGGTTTTTCCTCCCCTGTAATAAATTCTTGATTGTTTCAGTTGGTTGGGTGGGTGAAAACCCTACCCTAGTCACCTGTAGCTTGTTGCAACCTATTTTGGGTTTCCATGGTGACTAGGGGTATAAGTGGTATAAATTTTGACTAAGTAAGGGTTCCAAAACTTTCTTTGGTCCCAGCTGGTTGTTAATGGTGTTTTATTGATAGAGGAGTTGAATTTTGTGTCTTTTCCTATCCTTGTGTTGTCCTGATTGTGTATTGATTCTAAATATATTAATGAGAATGTTATTGAGTTCCAATCTTGCATTTGTGTATGTCTTCTTATTTTGGTTCTAAGCTCATATATGTTAATGTCACAAAGTGTATTGGCATATGGTAAACAAAGAGTATTGTGAAGTTGTCTCTAAGTTCCTAACAAAGTTAGGATTAAAGTCTTTTAGGTGGGTTCAGTGAGTTTGCAACCAAGTAAGAATCTGTTGTCCTTGTGTCTGAGGGAGAGGGGTAATAGACAAAACACTTATGCTGGATTCAATTGTGTTTGAGTTAACGTATTCATTTGGTGTATGTAATTGGGCAACTCTTTGCCCCAAGTTAAGGCACTAGTTCATCCTCTGGAGGCATTTCATTATTGTCAACCACACACACATACATTCAAATGATAAAATCTTATACCAGTTAGTAATGAATATAGTTATATATCATTTTTAGACCCCTTTAGAGAAGTGAGTCAAGGGTACACCTACCTGAGCATTAAGGCTCAAAGTGTAGGAGGATCTCTTTTGATCCTTGTTAATTGGCCCTCTTTCTTATAGACTTTGGAGTGGTGATAGAGTCAAAGTGTTATTTAAGTTATCCATCAAAGTATAAATCTGCAAGTGAAGATCAAAGGGAAATCCCAACACATCCTTCTAGAAACATCTTCAATCTCTTTATTGAAATCATAATAAAATGGTTTAGTGTACATTAAATGTTTTATAAACTCAATTAATAAATTCAACACAATTTACATAATCCAAGAATTCAACTGAGTTGGCTAGGGATTTGAATTCTTCCTCAAATGTAAATTACTAACACTCGATCAATACTGTGTTCAACTCCTCGATCATCTTTGCATAGCTCGGTCATCTCTTCAAACTATCTCCTCTGCTAATGTTGTGACTCATAAATAAACTAATGTTCTGTCAACACTGATTTTCCTCAACATATATTGGCTCTCGATCGACACTAACATCACTCAACTTAAACTAGATTTCCTTACTTTTTCTCAGTTTATCCTACTTGTTCAGTCTTGCTTCTCACTTAGATAAACAATACATTTTCTTATCATTGTGCCAAATAATAAAGTACTCATTAAAGTATCAAATAACTCAACCTTTCTCTAGGTTCTATTGTTATCACCCTTTCCCTAATCCTTCTCAGCAATCAATAGATATAGTACTTTCTTAGATAGGAATTGTCTTACTAGTTAAGGTTTGACATCAATGACAATACAACAATTTCTTCAATTGTAGTTTCCAACAATCTCCCTCTTTGGCATTGATGGCAACACCATATGAATAACATATGATTTACCAACCAATCCAAAACTTTGTTATTTTATTAGAAATATTTGTAATATCCTTAAGTTCATTCTAATTCTGAATCACTTAGCCTAACGTGCTTGACCGTCCACACAGTTACTCCATTAGAATCTTTTATGTGTCTCTTTTCCTCTGATTCTCTGAATTACTTCCTCTTTTATATGTTTTCATCTAAACCTCTCCCTCTTTGATAATAATTCCAAAGGAGTATCTAGAACTTGCATCTTTCAAATGTAGATGTTATGTTATCAGTTTAGTAACAATATTTCTTCCTTTGTCATCTTGCTTATGGCTATTTATCAGCTTTTCTTTACTTTTCACAACTCTAGGCCACTCCTAAAGTGTGACCTTTTCTGCATCAATTTTTCAGATACTTTGTGCATCACATTTGATGTAGTGCTCCTAGCTTGACTAGGTAGCCTCAGTTAGGGGAACCACCCCTAATTGACGTCTAAGATATTCATCACCATCCTTAGGTAAAGCTTTTGTGAATATGTTTGCTAGTTGTTCCTTTGTATTCACATATTCCATTCTCACCTTTTTATCTTGTACCAATTCCCTCAAGTAATGATACTTGATAGAAATATGTTTGGTCTTTGTGTGCATCACTAGGTTCTTTGATATATTGATAGCACTTGTGTTGTCACAATATATGACAACTAGTTCAGTGATCTCCTCTTTCATGCCTTTCAAAAATTGTTTAATCCATACCAGATTTGAACAGTTCACTGTATCTACTACATATTCAACTTCAACTATAGATTGGGAAATGAAATTTTGTTTCTTTCTTGTCTAGGAAACTAATCTTCGTCCAAGAAAGAAAGCTCCACCACTAGTACTTTTCCTATCATCAACATTTCCTACCCAATATACATCGGTATAGACTCTCAGTTCAAGTTTCTCATGCTTCTTGTAATACAGTCCATAGTCTTAGGTGCCTTTCAAATATCTCATTATCCTCTTCATAGCCATAGTATGGCTTTCCTTAGGATTGGTAGAGAATCTTGCCACAATCCCAACTACTAGGGCTATATCTAGTCTACTGTGAACAACATATTACAACTTTCCAATCATGGATCTATATAGAGTTTGGTTTACTTCAGAAGTATCATCATTTTTAGATAGTTTATGTCCAGAAGCCATAGGAGTACTTACTGGTCTTGAATCCTCCATACCAAAGGTTTTTAGTATCTCTTTGACATATTTAGATTGAGTGATAAAAATACCTTTTTCCATTTGATAGAATTGCAAACCAACAAATTCTTTTATCTCACCAAACATAAACATTTCAAACTCAATTTGCATCTCATTTGAAAATTTCTTACACAGGGCATCTTGTCCACCAAATATGATATCATCTACAAAAATTTTAGCTAACAAAATCCCTTTACCTTCTTCATCTTTCATGTACAAGTTTCTGGTGTCATTTGTCATGGAAAATCCAATCTGTATCAAGTAATTATGTAGCCTCTCATACCATGCTCTGGGGGCTTTCTTTAATCCATACATCACCTTATTCAGCTTGTAAACCATATTTCTCTTGTTTGGATCAACAAATCCTTCAGGTTTCTCAATGTACACTTATTCTAATATACCATTAAAAAATCCAGACTTGACATCCATTTGGTATACCTTGAAATCTTTGTAAGAAACATATGCAAGTAGACCTTTCACTCCTTTTAATCTTTCTATAGGGGAAAATGTCTCCCCATAGTCTATTCCTTCTTCTTGTGCATAACCATTGCATACTAGCCTTTATTTGTTCCTTGTGATTTGTCCATGTTCATTAAGCTTGTTTCTGAATACCCATTTTGTTCCAATGACATTTTTGTTTTCTAGTCTTGGCATCAGAGTCTAGGTATCATTCTTTTCTATTTGGTCTATTTCATCATTCATAGGTTGAATCTAGTCTTTATTTTCTAATGCCTCCCTTGTTGTCTTAGGCTCAAACTCATAGAATAAACATGTAGGATCTCTCAACTTGCTTCTAGTCAGAACTCCAACTTCTTTATCTTCAATTATTTTCTCAGGCTTGTGATGTCTTCTTACATACTATGCCAAAGTAGGTTTAGATTTATTTTCTCCTCTCTCTTCAAGTTCATCAATAAGATTATCAGATTCAGCCTCTAATTGCTCAAAAACCTAATGCTCGACAACATCTTCCTAATGCTTGGCATTATCTTCCTGATGCTTGGGATTGCTTACGTGAGACTTTGCATCAAGTGCAAGTGTGTTACTCACCTCTCCTTCTTCTATATAGATAAAAGATCTATAATCATTAGGTTCTCTTTTTCTTTCCTGCTCATTCTTCTCTGCATATTCATCAACTTTCACATTTACACTTTCCACAATTTTGTTAGTATTAGAGTTCAAACACTTGTAAACTTTTCTTTTTGTGGAATAACCTAAGAATATACCCTCATCACTTTTTGCATCAAATTCCATTCCTATTATCTTTAAATATATAGCATTCTCTCCCAAAGATTCTAAAGTATTTTACATTAGGTGCATAACCATTCCATAATTTATAAGGTCTAACATTTGTACCTTTTTTTATTTGCACTTAGTTTAAGGTATAAATAGTTTTACTTACAACTTCTTTTCTAGTACTTTTTTCCAACATTCTTCTCAATCATTAGTGTCCTTGCACAACCCATGATAGATCTATTCCTTCTTTCAGCTATACCATTCTATGGAGTTGTTCTAGGTGTAGACATCTATCTCTTGATTCCTCTATCATTGTAGAAAAGATTGAACTCATTTGATATAAACTCTCCACCTCGGTTAGATCTCAGACATTTTAGGTTCCTACCTGTCTCTTTTTCAACCTTAGCCAAATACCACTTAAATAGCTGGAATGAATCATATTTTTCTTTTAAAAACATCAGAGTCATCATCCTAGTGTAATCATTAACAAACAAAATAAAGTATTTAGTACCACAATAGCTTTGTACACCCATAGGTCCACAAAGGTTAGTATGGACCAAATCTAAAGCATTTTCAAAAGTAAAAGTCTTGGTCTTGAAACTAGACTTTGTCATTTTACCCAACTAGCATTGTTTGCACATGACATTATCAGGTTTCTTCAATCTCAAAAAACCTCTAACTTTCCTCTTTTTACTAATATTTACCAGATTGTCAAAGTTAACATGACATAACCTTATATCATAAAATTGTGCAATCAACCATGTCTCTTCAAATAGGTCTAGATAGAACAAATTACCTCTAGTCTATTCTCCACTTCTAATCAATTCACCAGTGAGATCAAATATTTTATCTTTTCTATGATGAAACTCCACTTGGTAACTAGTGCTACTAAGTTGTGCAACACTTAGAAAATTATAGTTAATATCTTCAACCCAATAAGAATTTTCACAAGTGATCTTACTAGTCAACTTAATTAATCATTTACCCTTTACATGACATGGTGCATCATTACCAAACTTAACACTTCTACCTTTATAATGATCTAGGGTTTCAAATTTACTTTTGTCACTAGTCATGTGATGTGAGAAACCACTATCAATAATCCATTTATCACCTTTAGTCACATAAGAAACAAGTGCAGTTTTCTTATCTTCATCAAATTCATCTTTCATAGAAACATAAACTACTTCAATTTCAAAATCATCACTATCAGTGTCAGATTCTTCTTTAGCAATATAATAGGATTTCTTACCTTTATCCTTGTAGTCCTTGTACCTTCGATAACCTCTGTTTTCTCTCTTATCCTTATACTTGCTTTCTCTTTCCTCATCCTTGTCATTCCTATCATGACATCTTGCAGCTATATGGCCAACTTTGTTACATGAAAAACATATGATAGGAATTTTAACTTTATATTTTCCTTTTCCTCTTTTCAATCTTCTGGCCATAAGAGCTTCAAGATCCTCTAGTTCCTCATCAAAAGTGTCACTATCACTTTCACTATCACTTATACATTTTTATTTTTCCCTCTTAGACTTATACAAAACCATTTATGACTTGAATGTGGATTCAACATTAGCAACAATGTAGTTATCATAATTAGGAAGCTCAAAAGCAGTAAGCTTACCAATAAGACTTTCTAGAGTTAGAACATTACCAGGGTTAAATCTAGATTCTTGAATTACTGAAATTATGATGGCATATATAAGAAGAAAATTTCTCAATACCTTTCCAATATTAGTCTCATCATCAATAGTTCCATTAGCTCCTCTAATAGCATTTACAACCTCCTTGATTCTACCACAATATTGAGCAATATTTTCACCTTCTTGCATTTTTATTTCATCGAACTTACCTCTCAGGCTTTCAGCTTTTTCCCTTAGTACATTTATGTCACCACCATAGATGTTAGCAAGAGTGTCCCACATTTTATTTGCATTTATGCAATCTTTAATGTCTTCAAATTCAGGATAGCTTAAGGAAGATGCAATCTCCAACATTGCTTGGTTGTGTTCCTATTTAGCTCTCATTTCCTCGGTAGTCAAAGGTGCAACAAGTGTAACAGTCATTTTCAACATAATATTTTGCTAAGTCACTAATACCAGCTAGATGTAGTTTCATTAGACTTTTCCGTGTAGTGATGTTATCCTTATTCAACTTCAGTACCTCCTTTTTATACATCTTGATCATTTTCTTCAAGTACCTTTAAACTTGTTTTGAGTAAGCACCAACAACTTTGATTCCAATTGTTAATATGATTAGAACAATAGAGAGGGGGGGTGGGGGGTGAATTAGTTGTCCTCAGGTCTAGATGTATCAATTATACTTTTAAACACTTCAACAATCTCATATCTAATAACCAACACTACTCAGTCATTACAGAATGTATACCAGAAATATATAACAATGCAGTCCACTATCCAACAGTATTTAACTTGAAAAAAATAGAAATGTTAAAACTAAAATATTCACATAGGCTTTGACACTAGAATTTATAGTGGAAACTCAATTTGGGAAGAACTACTTTGTAACATGTTACTGATATTTTCACTCTTCTAAAGTGAGCTTTGTGAAAAGCCAACCCTGTCAAAGGTTTACAAACACACTGCTAGGTGTGATCCTATTAAAGGATTTCAACCACCATGTTAGGAGTGTGCCTTGTTAGAGAACTTAAGTACATTCCATTAGAATGCATCCTTGATTAAAAGATTTAAATAGTGACTGTTAGGTCAACCTTGATTAAAATATTTAGACTGATACAATGGTTAGAAATTTGTAGTAGTATCTGATCTAAAAACATCACTAACTGAGTTCCATTTCCATCTCCATCACTGATCATCTCAAAAATCCCTTGAAGAAATCACAACTCTAATCAACACCTTCAACTTTAGCCTTTCTATTTTATCAATCAATAACATCAACAACTCTAGCATCCCCTTTTACCTCACACTTAGGTTTTCCTATATATATCTTCAATAGGTAGATCCATCTTTTTCTGCTTAATCTCCTCTGTAGCTCTTAAGTTTAGGTTAGATTCATCAAATCCTTTCATCATTCATGTTTTTCATCCATCCTTCTAGAAACATCTTCAATCTCTTTATTGAATTCACAATAAAATGGTTTACTATGCATTAAATGCTCCATAGACTCAATTAATAAAGTCAACATGATTTACATAATCCAATAATTCAACTCAGTTGGCTAGGAATCTAAATTCTTCCCCAAATGTAAATTACTGATGCTTAGTCAATACTGTGTTCAACTCCTCAGTCATCTCTACATAGCTTGGTCATCTCTTCCAACTGTCTCTCTCGGCTAATGTTGTCACTCAACAATAAACTGATGTTTGGTCAACACTTATTTTCCTCGGCATATACTAGCTCTCGGTCGACACTAACATTTTTTGAAACTGTAATTGAAGCAATTTTTGTGTTGTCATTGATGTCAAAACCTTAACTAGTAAGATTGTTGCTACTTAGGAAAGTACTATATCTATTTGAGTGTTGCTAATGGGATAGGCAAGGTTGTTAACAATAGCACCTAAGATAAGGTTGAGTTATCTTGATACTACAAAGTGTACTTGACTATGTTGTACAATGATGAGACAATGTATTGTTTATCTTAGTAAGATTGAAGACTAAATTGGTAAGCTTGACTGAGAAAAAATGGAGAAATAATGTTCAACCTGAGTAATGTTAGTGTCGACCGAGTCAGTATATGCAGAAAAAAATTCTAGTGTCAACCGAACATCAGTTAATTGCCGAGTAAGATAGTATAAGTTGAGGAAACATTTTTAGTAATGATTGAGCTTTCTACCTGAAGACTAAGTAGTTGATCACAGTATTGACCGAGCATGAGTATATTTATATTTTAAGAGAATTTAGATTTCAAGCCGACATTGTTGAATTTTTGGATTATGTAAAACATGTTGACTTTATTTATTGATTTTTTGAAAGCATTGAATGCACTGAAAAATGTTTTATTATAAATCTTTAAGAGATTTGAGATGTTTCTAGAAAAGGAGTAGAAGAACATAAAGCAGGTAGATTCAATGAATCTGACCTAACCCTAAGATCTATGAAGGAGATTGAGAGGTAAAAGATGAGTTAACCTAATTGAGGAAGTATTAAGGGAACCTAATTATTAGGTATGTGTGTGCATGGGTGAATAGAGGATGCTAGAAGATCAGTAGATGTTATTGATTGTATAAACAAAAAAGGCTGAAGGAGAAGTGTGGTGATTGCTTGAAGAAAAGTTTCGAGCAGATTAGAGTTGGAGATGGAAAAGTTTCAAAGTCAGTAAACCAGCATTTGTGTATGGAATTGGATCTGATATTTGCAAAGTGAGTTGTATGTTTTTTAAATCAATACTACTGCTACTTTATAACTATTGTAATAGTCAAAATCCTTTTAACAGAGGTTGACCTAACACTCATATGTTTAAATCCTTTGAACAAGGTTGCATTCTAATGGAATGTATGTAAGTCCTATAACAAGGTTCACTTCTAATAGAGTGATTGAAATCCTTTAATTAGGTCACACCTAATAGTGCGTATTGTAACCTTTGGCATTGTTACCTTTTAACCGAGCTCACTTTAGAAGAGTGAAAATAATAGTAGCATGTTACAAAGTGATTTTTCCCAAATTGGGTTTCTACTATAAATCCTAGTGTTAATGATTGTTTGAATGTTTTGGTTTAAACATTTATGTGTTTTACAAGTTAGATATAGCTAGGTGGTGGACTGCAATGTTATATGTTTCTATTATAGATCAGCGATGACCAAATTATTTTGGTTGTTAAATCTGATTTAAAGAAAAGTTTTTGAAGTTTGTTTCATACATCTGGACTTGAGAACAATTGATTCACCCTCCCTCTTTGTTGTTCTAAATCATATTAACAATTGGTATCAGATCTGTGTTGCTTATTATTGGTGTTTACAGAAATCAAGCTTAAAGGGGCTTGAAGAAAATGATCAGGATATATAAGAAGGAGGTATCGAAGCTGAATAAGGAAAACTTCCTTGCATGGCAAAGCTTGATGAAGCTACATCTGGTTGGTATTGGTGATTCTACAAAGTACTACATTGAGAATGACTATGTCTCATCTGTCGGACCTTTGACTGTCGAAGAAATGAGAGCTAAGCAAGAACATAATCAGGCAATGCTATAAATTACATCTGCCCTAAGCTATCTAGAATTTGAGGACATTAAGGATTGCACAAGTGCTAAGGAGATGTGGGACACTCTTGCAAAGATCTATGGTGGTGACATAAATGTACTGAAAGCTAAGGCCAAGAGTCTCAGAGGTAAGTTTGATGAAATGAGAATGCAAGAAGGTGAGAACATTGCACAATATTGTGGTAGAATAAAAGAAGTTGTGAATGCTATTAGAGGAGCAAGTGGAACTATTGAGGATGAAACTATAATTGGTAAAGTAATAAGAACTCTACGTCCTATATATTCTATTAAGATCTCAGCTATTCAGGAATCTAGATGTAACTCTACAAATGTGCTTACTTTGGAAAGTTTGGTTGGCAAGCTAACTTCTTTTGAACTCTCTAACTATGATAACTTCACTATTGGTACTATTGGTAATGTTGAATATGCTTTTAAGTCACAATTAGTTCTAAACAAGACAAAGAAAGAAAAAGAAAGATGCATCAGTGAAAGTGAAAGTGAAAGTGAAAGTGAAAGTGACTGTGACAATGACACTTCTGATGAAGAACTTGAAGATTTAGAAGCTCTTATGGCTAGAAAACTGAGAAGGGGAAAGGGAAAATATAAAGGTAAACTCCCTATTATATGTTTTGCATGTAATAAAGTTGGTCATATAGCTGCTAGATGTCCTAACAGGAATGATAAAGATGAAGAAAGAAAAAGAAAAAAAAAAAAGACAAAAGAGCTGATAGAAGCTACCAAAGGTACAAAGACTACAAAGGAAAAGGTAAGAAATCTTGTTACATTGCTGAAGAAGAAACTGACACTGATAGTGATGATTTTGAAATTACGGTAGTCTATGTTGCAATGAAAGATGAATTTAATGAGGATGAGAAAATTGTATTGATCTCCTATGTGAACAAGAATGAAAAATGGATTATTGATAGTGGTTGTTCACATCACATGACTAGTGACAAGAGTAAGTTTGAGACCTTACATCATTATAGAGGTAAAAGTATAAAATTTGGTAATGATGCACCATGTCATGTTAAAGGAAAAGGTTTGATTAAACTGATTGATAAGATCTCTTGTGAAAATGCATATTGGGTTGAAGGTCTAAATTATAATCTGTTAAGTGTTGCATAGCTCAACAACACTGGTTATCGAGTGGAATTTCATCACAAGAAAGATAAAATATTTGATGTTACTACTGAACTGATCAGAAGTGGAGAATAGACTAGAGGTAATTTGTTCTATCTTGACCTATTTGAAGAGGCATGTATAGTTTCACAACTTGATGACATTTGGTTATGGCATAAGAGGCTATGTCATGTTAACTTTGATAATCTAGTAGAAATGAGTAAGAAGAAGAAAGTAAGAGGTCTACCTAAATTGAAGAAACCTGAGAATGTCATGTGCAAGGAATGCCAGTTAGGAAAAATGACAAAGTCAAGTTTTAAGAGCAAATCCTTTACTTCTGATAACATTTTAGATTTGGTTCATACTGAACTTTGTGGACCTATGGGTGTACAAAGTTACTGTGGTGCTAGATATTTTATCTTGTTTGTTGATGATCATACTAGGATGATGCATGTAATGTTTCTAAAAGAAAAATATGATGCTTTTCAATTCTTTAAGTGGTATTTGGCTAAGGTTGAGAAGGAGACAGGTAGGAACTTCAAATGTCTTAGATCTGACCAAGGTGGAGAATTTACATCAAATGAATTCAATCTTTTTTGCAATGAAAGAGGAATCAAAAGACAGATGTTTGCACCTAGAACACCTCCACATTATGGTATAGCAGAGAGAAGAAATAGATCTATCTTGGATTGTGCAAGGACATTGTTAATTGAAAATAATGTGGCACAAAAATACTTGAAAGAAGCTATAAATATAGCTATCTACATTCTTAATTGGGTACAAATCAAGAAAGGTACAAATCTGACACCATATGAATTATGGTATGGGCATGCACAGAGTGTTAAATACTTTAGAATCTTTGGAAGCAAGTGCTACATATTAAAAGACAATAGGAATGGAAAGTTTGATGCTAAAAGTGATGAAGGCATATTCCTAGGGTATTCCACAAAAAGTAAAGCTTATAAGTGTTTGAACTCTAACACTAACAAAATTGTGGAAAGTGTGAATGTCAAAGTTGATGAGTATGTAGAAAGAAATGAAGTTGATAGCAAAAGAGAACCAGAAGATTATAGATCTTTTCTACATATTGAAGAAGAAGAAGAGGAAAGTAACAAACTTGCACCTGATGCCGAGTCTTAGGTAACCAATGCTGAGCGATAGGAAGAGGTTGTCAAGTATCAGGAAAATAGTGTCGAAAGAGAACAAGAACATGCCGAGCGATAAGATAATACTGTCTAGTATTAGGAAGAGGTTGTCAAGCATTCAGAAGTTGAATCTAAAAATCTTTTTGAGGAACATGATGAAATAGAGGAGAGAAGAACTGAACCTATTTTGGCAAATATGTAAGGAGACATCACAAACCTGAACAGATAATTGGAGACAAACATACTAGAATTGTGACTAGAAGTAAGACAAAGGATCCAACATGTTTAATGTGTGAATTTGAACCTAAGTCAACTAGAGAGGCATTAGAAAATGAAGACTAGATATAAGCAATGAATGAAGAAATAGACCAGATAGAGAAGAATGATACTTGGACTCTGGTGGTGAGACCTATAAACAAAAATTTTATAGGAACAAAGTGGGTGTTTTGGAATAAGTTGAATGAAAAAGGTGAAATAACTAGGAACAAAGCTAGGCTAGTATGCAAAGGCTACGCACAAGAAGAAGGAATAGATTATGAGGAGACATTTGCCCCTATAGCTATTGGAAGGAGTAAGAACTCTTCTTGCATATGTTTCTTATAGATATTTCAAGGTTTATCAAATGGATGTCAAGTCTGCATTCTTAAATGGTATACTAGGAGAAGAAGTTTACATAGAACAACCAAAGGTTTTATTGATCCAAATAGAAGACACATGGTATGCAAACTGAACAAAGAACTATATGGATTAAAACAAGCTCCCAGAGCATGGTATGAGAGGTTGCATAACTACTTGATACAAATTGGATTTTCAAGAACAAATGACACAAGCAATCTGTACATGAAAGATGAAGAAGGTAAAGGTATCCTGTTGGAAAAAAATTTTGTGGATGATATTATTTTTGGTGGAAAAGATGCTTTGTGTAAAGATTTTCAAATGAAATGCAAACTGAATTTGAAATGAGCATGTTTGGTGAGATCAAATTCTTTGTTGGTTTACAAGTATATCAAATGAAGAAAGGAATTTTCATTACACAACCTAAGTATGTTAATGAAATACTAAAAAATTTTGGGATGGAAAATTCTAGACCAGTGAGTACTCCTATGGCTATTGGACAAAAGTTATCTAAGAATGATGATGCTACAGAAGTGAACCAGACTTTGGACAGATCTATGATTGGAAAATTGTAGTATGTTGTACATAGTAGACCAGATATTGCACTAGCTATTGGGATTGTGGCAAGATTCTCTGCCAATCCTAAGGAAACACACATGATGTTGTGAAAAGAATTATGAGATACTTTAAAGGGACTACTAACTATGGGCTATATTATAAGAAGGATGAGAGATTTGAACTAAGAGTATATACAGATCCTAATTGGGCAGGAAATATAGATGACAAAAAGAGTACTAGTGGTGGATCTTTTTTTCTTGGATAGAGATTAGTCTCTTCGATGAGCAAGAAACAAAATTGCATTTCTCAATCTACTACTGAAGCCAAGTATGTTGCTGCTGCAGTAAACTATTCAAATTTGGTATGGATAAAATAATTGTTGGTAGGCATGAAAGAAGAAATCATTGAACCTGTTGTTATTTTCTATGACAACACAAGTGCTATCAAAATTTCTAAGAATCTAGTGATGCATACTAAGACCAAGCACATAGCAATCAAGTATCACTACTTGAGAGAATTGGTACAAGATAAAGAAGTCCGAATGGAATATGTGAATACAAAGGAACAATTACCAGACATATTCACTAAAGCTTTAACTAAAGAAGGACATGAGTATTTGAGAAGTCAATTAGGGGTCCTTCCCCTAACTGAGGCTGCCTAGTTAATCTAGGAGCATTGCATCAAATATGCTACATTAGAATATTTGACAAATTGATGCAGAATATTGTCACACTTTAGGACTGGCCTAGAGTTGTGAAGAAGAACAAAGACAAGGAAACAGTCGTAAGCAAGATGATAGAGGGAGAAACACTAAGCTACACAAACAATATCTACATCTGATGGATGTATGTTTTAGTTGCTGCTTTGGCATTTTTGTCAATGAGGGAGATGAACTGAGATGATATAATAACACATGACACTGAAAGGAAAAGTAAGGAGATGATGAACTAAAATGAAGGATCATGATAGAGGGAGATATGGATATTTTTTATGGTCACAGAAGTGAGGCTAATAGATTCTGAATCAGAATGAAGCTAAGGATATTACCAAAAAAAATTTGATGGACAGATAAGTTTTTGGATTGGTTGGTAATCTATGTGTTATTCAAGTGATATCATATGGTGTTTCCATCAATGCCAAAGAGGGAGATTGTTGGAAACTACAATTGAAGTAATTGTTGTGTGTCATTGATGTCAAAACCTAAACTGGTAAGACTATTTCTACTTAGGAATGTACTATATCCATTTGAGTGTTGCTAAGGGGATAGGCAAGGTTGGTAACAATAGCACCTAAGGAAAGGTTGAGTTATCTTGATACTACAAAGTGTACTTGACTATGTTGTACAATGATGAGACAATGTATTTTTTATCTTAGTAAGATTAAAGACTAAACTAGTAGGCTTGACCTAGCAAAAATGGAGAAATAATGTTTAAGCCAAGTAATGTTAGTGTCGACCAAGTAAGTATATGCCAAGCAAAATTCTAGTGTCAACCGAACATCAATTAATTGCCGAGTAAGACAATATAAGTCGAGGAAACATTTTTAGTAATGATTGAACTTTCTACATGAAGACCAAGTAGTTGATCATAGTATTGACTGAGCATCAGTATATTTATATTTGAAGAGAATTCAGATTTGGAGTTGACATTGTTGAATTCTTGGATTATGTAAAATGTGTTGACTTTATTTATTGATTGTTTGAAAGCATTGAATGCACTAAAAAACATTTTATTGCAAATCTTTAAGAGATTTGAGATGTTTCTAGAAAAGGAGCTGAAGAACATAAAGTGGGTAGATTCAATGAATATGACATAACCCTAAGATCTACAAAGGAGATTGAGCAACAAAAGATGAGTTAACCTAATTGAGGAAGTATTAAGGGAACCTAAGCATTAGGTATTAGTGTGCATCGGTGAATAGAGGATGCTCGAAGATCAGTAGATGTTATTGACTATATAAGAAGAAAAAGATGAAGGAGAAGTGTGGTGATTGCTTGAAGAAAAGTTCTGAGTAGATCAGAGATGGACATAGAAAAGTTTCAAAGTTAGTAAACCAAAATTTTTGTACGGAATTGGATTTGATATTAGCAAAGTGAGTTGTATATTTTTCAGATCAATACTTCTACTACTTTCTAACCATTGTAACAGTCAAAATCCTTTTAACAGAGGTTGACCTAACAGTCATATGTTTAAATCCTTTGAACAAGGTTGCATTCTAATGGAATTTATGTAAGTCCTATAACAAGGCTCACTTCTAACAGAGTGATTGAAATCCTTTAATCGGGTCACACCTAACAGTGTGTACTGTAACCTTTGACAGGGTTGGATTTTAACTAAGCTCACTTCAGAAGAGTGAAAATAATAGTAGCATGTTACAAAGTCATTTTTCCCAGATTGGGTTTCCATTATAAATCCTAGTGTCAATGCTTGTGTGAATGTTTTGGTTTAAACATTTATGTGTTTTACAAGTTAAATACAGCTAGGTAGTGGACTGCAACGTTATATGTTTCTATTATAGAATCAGTGATGACCGAGTTGTTTTGGTTGTTAGATCTCATTTAAAGAAAAAATTTTCAAGTTTTTTTTATACATCTGGACCTGAGAACAACTGATTCACCCCCCCCCCTCTCTATTATTCTAAATGACATTAAAAAACATCACTCAGCTTAAACTAGATTTCTTCACTTTTGCTCGGTTAAGCCTACTTTTTCTCTCTTGCTTCTCAGTTAGATAAACAATACATTATCTTATCATTGTGCCACATAATCAAATACTCATCGAAGTATCAAATAACTCAACATTTCTCTAGGTTCTATTGTTATCACCCTTTCCCTAATCCTTCTAAACAATCAATAGATATAGTACTTTCTTAGATAGAAATTGTCTTACCAGTTAAGGTTTGACATCAATGACAATACAAGAATTGCTTCAATTGTAGTTTCCAACACTATTATGAGAAGATTTTCAAAAATTATAAAATTTTATTTGTAAAATCAAACCTATTGCAAAGTTTTGAAATTACTTATAACTTTCAAAAATACATTTTATTCTAGAAATAAAATTGTTGACAAAATATTTCATGGTTTTAGAGCTACTATTGATAATGAGTGGGATTCTTGAACCCTTTTAAAATCTTGACATATGAAAAAAAAAGAAAAGATGAAAAATCTTTTGTCCAATATTTAAAGAGGTTTAAAAACCTCCATTAATCATCAAAAATAATTTAAAACCTTGTAGGAGCTTAGTGATCAATTCAAAAAAATTATGTTTTTTTATAGAAAATTATTGTGTTGGTAAGCTCGAGCTAACAAAAATGTATGCAAAATGTAGAAGCTCGATCGGGGACATCAAATGGGAGTTTTAAAATATTGTGTGGATGTCCATCAATATAGAATCAAATGAAAATTTAGTAAGATCTTATATTTAAGAGTTCCCTAGTAAAAATATATGAAAAGTATGAAAGCGTACAAAAAGCTCCAAATTATTTAGAGGAGAATCTCAAAGAAAAGAAGCCTCATGGAATGCAATAGTTGCAAGTTATGCATAGGATTTCTTTTGTTGAAAATATTATAGAAACTTTAGGAAAATATAATTGACAAGCTTAGGACTGAAATTAACTAAATTTTCAATGTCCTCCTTTCCTATACTTAATTGATAGCTTCCAAGTAGGGTGTAAGTGCCCACTAGAACATCATATAATTGAAGTATTTTTTTTCTTCTTTTATACATTATGGTCACAAATATCTTGTTAGACATGCTTGAAATGTATGGCCATCCAAAACATGATGGATTTAAAATTCTTCCATCATCAAGGTAAATATTTGAGATGGATAAAATATCCTAGTGAGGGTGTATTTAGAATGTCTTACAAGGGACATGTTCAAATATGCTCGTTGTCATTGAAGGAATCAGATTGCAACAACAATGAAGGAATTCGATAAATTTTGGAGAGGATTTGATGAAGGGTGCTCCCCTTAATACCACAAACACATAACAGAAATAGAGAAACAACAACAATATGCAAGAACAGAAAATTGGCTTCTTATTATCTCCACAAATGTGGAATTACAAACTTTCAGAATTACAATATGCAAAGCCACATGGGCATTCCCTTACAATATTCTGTAGGACAAAGCCTCGAACTATTACCCAGATCTACTACCCAGAACTATTCTGAACTGCCTAAGACAATAATAGAGCCTTCCTTATATAGGCAATTTTCCACCGCCTGGGAAGGTTCCAGAATTTTAGCCAATAAGGCCGACCAAACTCAGAATTATTTTTATTTTACATTTCATTACATCATAGTCGGCTCAAAATAAATTTTGAAACCCGAATAGAAATTTTGAAGAAAAATCATTTTCCGCCATTTCAAGTGACCCAACTTCCGAAGACCATAAGTCATCACCAGTTGACCCGATTGACTATTGTAACCCCATTTCGGAAAGGGCGCGAGGAGTTCTACAATGCTTGAATTAAAAAAGCTTCATTCAGCCCAAAATTTGACCTCATCCGGGGCCTCTAAAGCCTTCAAAACCGAGTTCAAAGTTTTTGTCCCCTGCTGCCAATACGGAAAATCTTCAATATCTTCTAATATACACTTGATCTGGCAATGAAACTTTACCGGCAGACTTGTATGACCAAAATGAACCTCCAAGAAAGAAATCAGATCATTCTGAGCACATACAAAAATTACCAAAAATAGTAACTTTCCATAAATAGCAGCTCTGCACAAAATAGCCCTTATTGAATATAAAAACAAAAATATTTTTTTGGGTGATGCAAGATTGCTCTTACACCCAGGATGCTCCTGCATCAGACACCCAGGGTAATTTGAGAAGTGACCCTGTCACGACTCAGGTGTGCAGAGGAAAGCCAAGACGGCTAACCTCCTCCTTTGTCAGCCATGATGAATCTTCAACAGGTCGTCCTTTCCACTTGACCAGATATTCTTCATATGTCTTGCTCCTTGTGCTTCTGCCAACACGACTGTCCAGTATATCTTCGATCTCCTTAGTGTCTGAACTAGTTGCTGGAATACTCCACTGTGCTGCTGTGATCTCATCTTCAACACCTCCTTCATGATACTCTGTCAGATCTGAAATGTTAAACACTGGTGAAATATTTAGCTCAGTAGGCAATTCTACCTCATATGCATTTCCTGAATCATGTTTCTTCAGTATCCTACACGGTCCAAACTTCTTCATTTTTAGCTTGTTATATGTACCAACTGGAAACCGCTCCTTCCACAAATGAACCATGACTTCATCACCAACCTGAAATTCCCTATACCTCCTTTTCTCATCTACCTTAGCCTTATACTGTGTGTTCATCTTGGTAATATGCTTCCTCACCTCTTCATGGATGTTCTTCAAGTGTTCTGCAAAATCTTCAGCTTCAGCACTACTTATTTCTCCTTTATCTATCTTCCTCAATTCAGATGCATTTCTTGGACTACTTCCATATACAATCTGGAATGGTGATTTACCAGTGCTCCTGTTGACAGAATTATTGTATGCAAATTCTGCCTGTGATAAAATCAAATCCCATCTTGTTGGCTTATCTCCAACCAAACATCTCAGCAAATTTCCCAAACTCCTATTCACCACCTCTGTCTGTCCATCAGTCTGTGGATGATGTGATGAACTAAACTTCAAATCTGTCTTCAACTTCTTCCACAATGTATGCTAGAAATATCCAACAAACTTAGTGTCCCGATCTGAAACTATGGTCTTTGGCAAACCATGAAGTCTCACTACTTCTCTGAAAAACAATTCTGCTACATGAACAGCATCATTAGTCTTCCTGCAGGGAATGAAATGTGTCATCTTTGAAAATCGGTCAACTACTACAAAAATTGAATCATGTCCCCACTGTGTCCTCGGTAAACCAAGAACAAAGTCCATACTGATATCCTCCCAAGGCTTCTCTGGTATAGGTAATGGCTGATACAACCCTGTATTCTGCTTCACTCCTTTCGCCATCTGACATACTCTACAACTTTGTACAAACTTCTTCACATCGTGCTGCAATTGTGGCCAATAATAATTTTCACCAACCAAAGCAAGGGTTTTATCACGACCAAAATGTCTAGCCAATCCTCCACTATGCTTCTCCTTGATGAGATTCTCCCTCATAGAACTTCGTGGAATGCACAATTGACTCCCTCTGAATAGCATATCATCCTGGATGATGAAATCCAACCATTTTGTCCTGTCTAGAGTAACAGGTTCTGCACAAGCTTTCCAAGCTTCACCAAAATTAGGATCCTCTGGGTACAAATTTTGGAGTTCCTTGAACCCAACCACTTCAATCTGCATTTCTATCAGCAATAGTTGCCTTCTGCTAAGAGCATCTGCAACCCTATTAGACTTTCCACTCCTGTGTTTCAAAACAAATGTATAACTTTGCAAAAACTCAACCCATTTCAAATGCCTTTGATTCAATTTTCCTTGACTATTCAAATATTGCAAAGCTTGATGATCAGTATAAAAAACAAACTCCTTAGGAAGCAGATAGTGCCTCCACTTTTTTAATGCCTGAACTATAGCATAAAATTCCTGATCATAAACAGAATATTTTCTCTTGGCATCATTTAATTTCTCACTGAAATAAGCAACAGGTTTACCTTCTTGGCTCATAACAGCTCCTATTGCAGTACCACTAGCATCACAATCTACTTGAAGCACCTTATTAAAATCTGGAAGTGCTAAAACGGGTTGTTCTGTAACTTTTTGTTTCAACAATTGAAAAATCTTTTCTGCCCCATTAGTCCACTTAAACTCTTTTCTATCCCCTCTTATTGTTTCAGTCAAGGGTCCACAAATACTGCTAAAATTTCTGATAAACTTTCTGTAAAAGCTAGCTAGACCATGAAAAGATCTTACCTCAGTAGCACTCCTCGGAGTAGGCCATTCAAGGATAGCCTGTACCTTCTCTGGGTCCATTCTTAGACCTTCTGCTGAAACTACAAATCCCAAATACACTAACTCTTTCTTCACAAAACTGCACTTCTTCAAATTAATCAACAATTTCTCATCTCTCAACTTCTCAAACACCATACGAATATGCATCATATGCTCATCCAATGTCTTACTAAAGATCAAAATATCATCTAGGTAAACAATGACAAACTTACCCAAAAATTCTTTCAGAACCTCATTCATGAGCCGCATGAAAGTGCTCGGTGCATTGGTTAGCCCAAAAGGCATGACTAACCACTCATATAGTCCTTCCTTTGTCTTGAAGGCAGTCTTCCATTCATCTCCTTCTCTGATCCGAATCTGATGATATCCACTTTTCAGATCTATCTTTGAGAAATACACAGCTCTTCTCAAACAGTCCATAATATCATCCATTTGTGGCAATGGAAACCTGTACTTGATTGTGATCTTGTTTATTGCCCTAGAATCTATACACATCCTCCATTCTCCATTCTTCTTTGGTGCTAATACTATTGGTACAGCACAGGGACTCAGACTCTCACGGATCAATCCTTTCTGTAACAATTCATGTACTTGTCTGTTCAACTCCTCACTTTCTGCAGGTGTCATTCTATGTGCTTCCTTATTCGGCAAACTCGCTCCTGGGATCAAGTCCATCTGATGACTGATCCTCCTGACTGGTGGTAATCCGTCAAGCACATTATCGGATACAATATCCTGAAACTCATTCAACAAATCTGCAACTTCTATAGGAACATCTTCTACTTCCTCTTTACCAGCTTTTGGAATTAAAGCAAAACATACATGCTCATGCCTCATACCATCTAGAAAATTTCTTCCATCAACAAAAGTTATCCTTGCATTACCACATACCTTTTCTTTAGTCTCCTTCAATGGTTTTAGCTTATGTCGCACTCCATCCTTTGTCAGGGAATAGGTATTTGCACGACCATCATGTACAGCACATCTGTCAAACTGCCATGGTCTACCCAACAACATATGACATGCATCCATAGATATGATATCACACAATACCTCATCTTGGTATCCGCCAAACTTAAACTTTACTAGGCATTGTTCATTGACCATGACCTTGTGGTCATCCTGTACCCAGGCAATCCGATATGGATGTGGGTGTTTCTGTCTCTTGAGCTTCAACTTTGTCACCATCTCTTCTGACACCAAATTGTCAGTGCTTCCACTATCAATAATCACATCACAACATTTACCTTCGCACTTGCACCTGGTGTGAAATAGGCTCCTTCTTTGCTCAGGTTCATTCTCACCACTCAACAGGACTCTTCTGTTAATCAACATTTCTCCTCTTTCAGCATCTTCAGAATTTGATGATCTGGCATCTTCATCTACATGTGCAACTCTGGCCTGGCCTTCATTTCTCCTATCTATTCTACCTTGGCACTGAGGACATTCAAATGCCCTATGACCTTCTTCTCCATAGTGAAAACATGTTCCACGGAAGCCTCCTCTTCCAGATCCTTGTCCTCTTCCTCTTTCTCTCTGATCTCTATTATTCTGATCCTGGAAGCGATTGGAATTATTTCCACGCTGATTCTGACTGCTACTGGCCTCATCTTTCTTTTTCAGATCTTCATTTCGGCCACCATATGACCGTCCACCAGATCGTCCCCCGCGACCTCTTCCATTTTGTCTACTCTCGAACTTCTTGTTCAGCTTTTCCTCTACTTTTAGGGAAAATTGGTATGCCTCCTCAATACTGTTCATTCGAACCAGATTCAACTCCTCCTGAATGCTTGGCCTTAACCCATTAAGGTATCGAGCAACTTTCTCCTTATCAGCTTCTGCATGGCCTGTTCTGATGAGGAGTCGATAGAACTCCTCTGTATACTCCTGAATAGATCTTCCTGCTTGCTTCAGACTCTGCATTTTCTTCAGTAGGTCAAGCTCATAATCAACAGGAATGAACTGTCGCTTCAATTTATCCACCATCTGATCCCATCTTGTGATTTTATCTTTCCCTCTTCTATTTCGCTCTAATTGAATTTCTTGCCACCAGATCTTCGCATGACCTTTCAATCTGGCCTTCACAAATTTGACCCTATCAGGATCCTCAACATCTTCATACTCAAAATATTCCTCACATTCGTTGATCCAGTCGATCAATTCTTCTGGGTTAAGATTTCCAGAAAATGTAGGAACCTCAATCTTAGGTCTTTTCCCAATCTTAGAAATGGCCCGAAAAAGTCTTTCTTCCTCCTGGTTCACAATTTTGACTTCTCCTTCTTGATATTCTTCTTCGGCTTCATCCTCGCTTTCATCTCTAACATTAAGATTCATTCCTCTGCGAATCTCTTCTTGCAATGCTCGCACTTATCTGTGTAGCTCTCTAACCTTAGGTGTTACAACACCAGCTCTTCCGCCACGTTCCTTTCGTGGAGGCATTTTCGCGATGCGCGCTGAAACCCTAGCCACAGTCCTGGTGCAAACTGCCTCACAGTCGGCGATCTGTTTACACACTCAAGAACTCCTGCTTTGATACCACCTGATGAAGGGTGCTCCCCTTAATACCACAAACACATAACAGAAATAGAGAAACAACAACAATATGCAAGAACAGAAAATTGGCTTCTTATTATCTCCACAAATGTGGAATTACAAACTTTCAGAATTACAATATGCAAAGCCACATGGGCATTCCCTTACAATATTCTGTAGGACAAAGCCTCGAACTATTACCTAGATCTACTACCCAGAACTATTCTGAACTGCCTAAGACAATAATAGAGCCTTCCTTATATAGGCAATTTTCCACCGCCTGGGAAGGTTCCAGAATTTTAGCCAATAAGGCCAACCAAACTTAGAATTATTTTTATTTTACATTTCATTACATCATAGTCGGCTCAAAATAAATTTTGAAACCCGAACAGAAATTTTGAAGAAAAATCATTTTCCGCCATTTCAAGTGACCCAACTTCCGAAGACCATAAGTCATCACCAGTTGACCCGATTGACTATTGTAACCCCATTTCGGAAAGGGCACGAGGAGCTCTACAACATTTAAATAAAGCAAGCTTGATTCAGCCCAAAATTCGACCTCATCCGGGGCCTCTAAAGCCTTCAAAACCGAGTTCAAAGTTTCTGTCCCCTGCTGCCAATACCGAAAATCTTCAATATCTTCCAATATACACTTGATCTGGCAATGAAACTTTACCGGCAGACTTGTATGACCAAAATGAACCTCCAAGAAAGAAATCAGATCATTCTGAGCACATACGAAAATTACCAAAAATAGTAACTTTCCATAAATAGCAGCTCTGCACAAAATAGCCCTTATTGAATATAAAAACAGAAATATTTTTTTGGGTGTTGCAAGATTGCTCTTACACCCAGGATGCTCCTGCATCAGGATTATTGATGTACTTATGTGAGCATGAAGGTAGAAGAATTGAGTTGGGAAATACATTGTATAGTAAAATTATATTATCTTCTTCAACTGTCCTATACATTTATGTCTTCCCAAATTTGGCGTTATCTATTAGGATCCATAAGAATGATCATAGTAGATTTGTTTGAGAGAGTTTAAACAAGAAACCATTTGATCAAAGAATATTTTGATAATTGGTTGATATTTTATTCAAAAATAAATGACGTTATAATCCATAACATTGGCTTTATAAAGCCATTCATTATTTTATAAAATACCTGACATGAAGAAACTTCCCATTAACTAAAATATAGAAACTACATTGTTTTATTAACCTAAACAATAAAAATAATATTTATTAATGTAATACGACAACATTTTCCCCTTATTACATTAATCCAAACAAGAGTGGAAGTTTCAAGGGTTTTAAATCCAACCCTCTATATACTTTGATGAAGCGTCTTCACTAATTCTCCTTGTTTTCTCAAGAAACACCAAACAGACCAAAACAATAGATCTCTCGACTTCCTTTCTTATCCAAGGCACACCAAATTACTCGCATCAATGGATCTCCTTACTAAAGAACCTAAAACTATATGTTCAACATGAGTGTTCCCACCTCCCATGCACAATGAGACACATTTCCTCTGAAATTCCACATCTTCTGTGAGTGTGGCTAATTCCTCCTCTAGTGGTACACATGAGACACATTTCCTCTAAAAGACCACATCTCCTCTGAGTGTGTCCAATTCATCCTCAAATGTTGTGTAAACAACCTATTCTTTGTTGCACAAATCACCATCAATATGCCTACACATGAGACACCTATCCTCTAAAAGTATGCATCTCCTCCGAGTCTATCTAATACCTACTCAAATTATCAACAAATAATATTCATATAATGTCCCCTCCCTCGCTCCTTGAAGAGACAATCATGATGCCAAGCCCCCTCTTTTCTTTTGAGATAGAAATATATTAAGTGTCTTTGTTTCTTGAAGTAAAAATCTATCAAGCCTTGGCTTTTCATTGACACAAATAAGTTTCTTATCATGTAATGAATCATTCCTAAGTGAGAAAATATCTTGGGATGATGGAATAACTCCTTCCTCCAACCTCTTGTATGACCTTGTTACAATATATCCATTAGAATCATGTGATTCCTTGAATACCTTGTTACATGTGACAAAGATGATAGTGATGCCTTCAAATGATGGACACATATACCTTAAATATTTTTAAAATATATATATGGTATTAACATATAAAATTCATCGAACTCTAAAGAAAAAATGAGAATGTGTGTATCATCCTTCTTATCAGTTCAATGTAAATATCACCTATAAATTTTTGTCATATTTATCTTCTTCTACAATCTAATGCAAATAATATGCAATCTTCTCTATTAACCTCACTACTTCTAACAATGAATGGAATATCAAGATATTGTTTGATAAGATTACCAACCAATAATACCATAGAGAAATAACTGACAATGTAGGTTGTGTACATATTACCGGTGATAATAGACAAAATGATAGAACTTTGAGCATCTAATATAATTTCTTATTATAAATATAGAAGTCTTCTCTTCCATACACTTTTGGATATGCCTTTATGTCATAGCCTTTTCCCACACAAATATAATTAATTTTGTCTAACAACATAATTTATAGAGAATTAGAACTTAAATAATGTAACTTAAAATTACTTTAATGAGCATATTTGTTGTACTTTGATAACTATCAAAATTGTTTCTATGAAGACCTCATTCTTGCTTGCAAAATCAACCCTCTTAAAAAAATAATTCAAGCATCTCCTATCATCCATGATTCTCTTCCTTCTTCCTTTGCATTCATAACACCCAAGCTTATAATGTATCTCCAGAAGCCACACCTCCCACTTCACAAACCATCAACTTTTATTCTCACCATACAGTTCTCTACTAGATCTATTTTCCTCCTTTACAAAGGATGAAGAAAATGGTGTAGGTTCACTCGAGATTGGTTGCAACCACATTTGTGTAGATTTACATGAAACTACTTTTTATTTCTTTGGCACTTCAAACTTCTTCATCTTACACCATACGATAAGTAATTGATAGAAAACAACATTTCTTACCAATATAACCTTTTTTTTGGTCTTTACTAACTCATTAACATACAACACACCTCATGATATTTCTAAAACATTCAATTTTGAATTGCATGTACTCATGGTGCACATCCAATGCATATGTAGTGTCATTCCTAGTAAACTGCAAGCTTGAACTCCATCATTTTGACTTCCAACAAAGATCATAGACACAAGAGTAATTAATTTATTTGATACCATATGAGAGTGTTTAAATTAAAAAAATATTTGGTCAAAGCATATTTTGATAATTGATTGATATTTTATTTAAAAATTAATGATGTTTTGAAATTTAAACAAAAATAGGTTTACAGGGACCTAAAACCTAAAAATTTAAAGATACAAATTAGACAATAAGCTCAACATAAAAGAGAATCCAAAATAGAAAGGGGGAGAAAACCCCCCAAACTAGAAACAACCAATAAGAAAGGAAACAAAAAGAGATCAAGAAAAATAAACCGATCACTGCCACCCTTTCAGAATCTAGATGGAGTCTTCCTTCTTTTTCTTTAGTTTTGTCATTTTTTTTCAGATTCTCCTTGAACCCCATAATCTCCTTGTTGGATGAGTTGTTATGTCTCATCTTCACTCTAGTTCTAGACCCAAGGCCTTTCCCCTTTGTATTAGGAGACTGTACAACTTCCCATTCCTTCTCCAGCATGTCAACCAACAAATCAAGGTTATTAGTAGAGGAATTCATGCCCTACATAGAACACTCAAGTAGGTTTTCAAGTATTTTTTCAACACATTCAATTCTAGCCAATAATTTAATAGGGGCACAAAAATATTGAGAGTGGTCATAGTCCTTACCCCTGTTATTAACTCTATCTAGTAGATTTTGATACTTGGCCTCTAAGTTAGTATTCCATGTGCCAATCTTCTGAATCTCTTGATAGCATCATTTGTCATTTCTAGAAGAAAAGAGAGCCCTAGCTTTAGCTTTGTGTAAAAAGGCCAAAGTCTATTCCTCCTTATTAGTGAGATCCTCCATTATCATAGACATAGAATCCTCTCTCTTAGTAGCATCCTGACTAAAATCCTAACCTTTATTATCATTAGAAAGCATCTCTACAGTATACAAGATGTCATAATCCTCCCTTCCATCTTTTCCTCACCATTATGGTTACCCTAATCCATGTGGCCCTCATCCTTGGTGTCCTTCATAAGTGTTTTCTCATTATTATTCTCAAGTTCTATGTCGTTATCCATTTTTTCAGGCATCTCCATCCTTTCTTGCTAATCCTCCTTATTTCTAGAGCCTTCTCCATATAAGAAGGGTCAAGGTCTATACTGATGTTTTTATTTCCCTGGTTAAGATTCAACTCCATAACAGGTTCTTCCCTAATACCCTCAACTGAGTCTTCATCTTTTCCATCTCTATCCTCTTTTCCTTCCACCTCATTATTATTAACTTCTTCCCCCATGTCGTATATATCCCCCTCAAACTCCTTGTGAGTAGTCTCATAATTATCCATCTCATCCTTGGAAGCTTCACCTGGAGAAGATGTACTCTTTCCCTCCACGTCCAAAACCTTATTCTTCTTTCTCCCAATTTTCTTTTTACTAGAGATCTTGTAAACTTCGAGTCTTTATCTTTGGTAGAGCCATCGTCAAAATTTGTCTCCTCATTCTCCAAGCTCAAAGAGTAATTAATCATCACTTTCTTCTTCTTCTTCTTCTTCTTCTTCTTCTTCTTCTTCGAAGACAAAGGAATATTTTTCATCTTCTAGGAGTCAACATTTTTTATTCTTTTGGCTACTGATTAATCCTTTCCCTCAATAGAGGATATGATCTTTCTCTTTTCCTTAGGGTTTCTCACAAATCTCTTAGGGATATTATTTAGCATCATGAATTATAAAAATAAGACCCTCATGGAGAGCTGGTATATCGACATTCTTCCTATTTAGAGCTAGGCTATGAAGCAGAGAATTGTAGAGATAGTACGGGAAGGAAATACAATCATTATAGAGGAAGTGATTTAAAAGAACAAAATGGTGAGACTGGATTCTATTAAAATGACCTTCCACTCTTATGTATTCCATCATGACAATAAGGACCTTGTGCTAGAAATCCTTGATATTGTTGACAAGATAAAAACCCCTCTTTTTAACAAAGAAATCCCTTTCTTTAACAGTCTTGGGGAAATTATTAGAAGGCATTTTGGAAACTTTCCTATTTCTGTAGAATTTCAGACCAAACAAGGGTAAGATGGTTACCTATACAATAAGCTCCACATTGAGGATGACTTTCCTGCCATCAATTGTAACAGAATTATTCCTCCATCAAGCAATGAATTTTTGGGTAATACCCCTATCATAACCATGCAACTTCTCCAAATAGGGCATGATCTGACCCTTCTCCAATTTCCTTCATAGCTTAGGGTTCTTCTTGAGTTCTATGTAATCTCTAGGTTCCTCTCTATTTAAATCACCCCCCATTGTTGTCTTTCTCTCCAAATTAAAATTTAGACAATGAACTAAAGAGACCCAGAAAAAAAGATAAAGAATCTGAGCCCAAGCACCAAGAAATCATCTAAAAAGAAATAGTAATTATGTCTCTTTAACTTACTGATCTAGCCTTGATTATTGGTGATGTAATCCTTACTCCATGATCCTTTCATCATTTCCAATAAATCTTGCCAACTTACTACTTGCCTTATCATAATTATTAAGACTGATAGTTTTTGTTTGTAGATCCTTCACATTATTTGACACACCATAAGTAAGTTGATACTAACCTCTATTTTGGAAAAAAAAATAGCAATCAAGTATTAGATTCCCAAAAGGCATGGGAGACAGGAGTTTTAAAAGATCCCAATATATCTATAGCCATGTCTATAGTATTGAATATTCACCATGAAGCTTTAGAATTCCCTTTTATACTATTTATAATGTTTAGAGAACCCCCTTCTAACCACACCTTTTCAACATTCATTTTTTTAGGCAACCTTAAACAGTAATATGCTCTGAGGGCCTCAACAATATGATTAGTTTGAGAACCAAGAGAAACAACAACAACAACAATGATGAAATTACCTCCACTGTCCCTGATGATCCCCGCACAACCATCTTTTCCAAGGTTGCCTTTAACTGCATCATCAAAGTTTACTTTCATTGAACCCTCAGGAGGAGACAACCAATAACAATTCTCTACCTTTTTTTCTTTTCATTTATCAAATTGATATTCCAACAATCAATTTTCATACATGAATCACCAAATTTTTTAACATCCAGAGAGTAATTCTCTTGAATGCTTTTGAAAATGTTATTAACAAACACCCTGGGGTTTCTCTAGGTATCCCTAAAACATCTATTATTATGTTCTTTCTAGATATTAAAAATTAGGTGAGAAACAAAAAGAATCCAAACCAATCTGACTCTCTTGTTCAAAGTAGGGAAATTTCATTATTGTAAAAAATCTTGGATAGTTCTAGGAAAAACCTAGCATATGTTCCATCTCTATTTTAGCGCTTTCTAGATCTCTAAAGAATATGAGCAGCTTATAAGGAGATGAGAAGCTGACTCACAGTCCTCACAACATAGAAAACATCTATTAGGGAGATAGAATCCCCAATTTCACCAAATTGTCTATTGTTAGAACTTTGTTCTAGAGGAAGAGCCAAAAAAAAATATCAACTTTAGGTATAAGACAATTATTCCAGGCTTTCCCCCAAAAAGGAACCTCATCATTTGGATGATGTTGAATTCAAATCTTGTAAGAAAAAACAACATAGTATTTTCTAGATGACTCAAGCCCCCAAATAAAGGTATCCACCTCATTATCTATTATTCATTGTGCATGGAGGGCATTATTGATGTTTTCATGAAGATTCACCCAGTTGTTACTGTTACCCAAATTTTCATGAGCATTCAAATTTGGCTAAAATCCTTTCCAGGACCTTATTCTTTACCCTGCCGAGCACTCTGCAAAAATTTCATGGCCTCATGTTATGTTTCCTGGCCTCTGCAAATTATTTAAGCCCCTGGTCTGTAGGTCAAAATATTTGAAAACTATCCATTGTGTTGGGAACCTTTTAAAACCCTCAAAACCCTTTGGCCCATTATAATTATTCTTTACCTTTATCGGCAACTTAAAATCCACAACACCCATGTGTTCTTTAATCTCATTGGCTGGTCGTAGGTTCTCTAAGTTTCTCAGCGGTTACTTTTCCCATTCAGTGACTTAGCGAATATGGTGTTTTCTCATAATCGCTAAGTATTTCCCATTCACTATTTAACTTCTTGTGACCTAGTGAAAGTTAGCTTCCCTTCAGTCATGTAATTGCTAAGTGTTCTCTGGCAGTCTTTTATGTGGGGTCCCCAGCTTGGGGAGCCAATGGTCATCATGTTTTCGCGAAGGCTGTGTTAGAGCCATGCAAAATCTTGACAACTGTTAGATCTTCCAAGTCTATAGTGCTTCAAGGTCAAGTGGGTCCATTGCCATGGTGTCCTACATGGAAGCATCTCATTGGCTAGAGGTAGTGACTTGTTCAGCCTTGTCAGAGCGGGCCTAGCAAACTTCCTAGCTTTTAATCAGACGGTCATCATAAGATCGCAAGGAATATTCCTTGCCTTTGTGATCATGCACCTGTTGTTGATTTTATTCCATCATCAGGAGCTTGTAGGTGGGTCCGCATATGATGATGTGCTCATTTCTCATTGGTCCACATAACGATGACTTGGATGCCATAGTGGGGCTATGTCAGAGCACCTGCAAGGATGTTAGAGGGATCCAAATCAATGGCTAGCACATGATCTGAAGGGTTTGTGTTAGAGCATGAGATCATGCATTGACCATTCAATTTTCTAGGTGTTCATACTTGTCAGTGGGTCTAGTGCTAGGTCAAGCTAACATGCAATCTTTTGATTGGTCGAAGTAAGAGGAAAATCTGTGGGACCACATTGCTAGATGCCCTAACATGCTCAAAGATGATTGGTTGTCATGTGCTGATGGAGATTTCCTGGTGGAACTGGTGTGTTAGTGGGGTCCCAGTTGAAAAGAGATCTATGGTTGGCTTGAAAGTGCAAGGAATATTCTTAGGCTATGAGATCATGCACCAGTCATTACATCAGAATCTCAGTTTGAGTGGGTCTGTTCTTAGAAGCTCACTAAGGTGTTCCTAACAGAGTGGTTAGAGTGAGGAAGGAAGGCCAAGGTGGGTCCTAATTTCAATGAGATCTATGGGGGTCATCTGATCACATGGAATATTCTGAGCCCATGTGATCATGTGACTATCATCCAATGGGATTCCTTAAGTTGTGGGTCCATGACTTGTTTGATGATGCTAATTTGCCCATGTTTCATTGGTTGTTGACTTCCACAGTGGTTGTGACCTATCAAGTGGGTTTCTTAGTGATTTTCACAATGTGTCTGAGCCCTTCATCAGCTAGGAAATGTTAGACATCAACGGAGATGTTTTAAAATGACCGGCTAGCTGTTAAGGTTCAAATTCAAATAGTTCTAGGAGGTTTTTCTGCTAGTGATTGATTCAACAGGACACAACGGCAAGGTAGCTCAGGAAATTTATGTCTCCAGAACATCTGCAATTAAGGGAAGATGATGAAGAGGTTGGGGTGGCCTTCTTGGGTCGATTATTGTCTCAGGAAGGTACTAGCTTGTGCATTCATGGTAGGACTTTGTGTAGGAAGGTTGATAGATCTGGGTTGCTTGTCTATAGGGAATGAAGTATAGGCATGGACACTCAATGATGAATATCTAATTGGTTGAGATATTTGTAGGAGATACATTTATGATCAGCAGTAGACACCTAGGGTTTGATATTTTATTATAAAATTTGTAACCCTAGTTAGTTAATTTTTTACTCCTAACTACATGTAGTCGACTATTTATATATTGTTTTGTGGAGCCTTAGTGCTCAAGAGGTTCATTTTTGTAAAGGAGAGAAGCGTACTTTTGCAAGGAAGTCATCTTTTCTCAAAAATCCATCTATGGTATTTGTTCTACCCTCTGGTTCTTCTACTCTTTGTAATCTCCCATTGATGATTAAGGCATTCTTGAGGTACTTGTGATATTTGTTCTGTCCCTATTTTCACTGTTTTGATTATCTCTTATTGGATTGAATTTTATGAATGTTGTTAATGAAAATTGGGGTTCCTAGTCCCTCTCATTTTCTTTGATTTTGTGTGTTACTATGTCTAATCTGATTTAGATGTTTTTTGGGTACACTACAACCCCTAGCAGTCTTGTCTCATTCCTACACCTAGTTGTAGAAAAGGATGTTTGCTTGCAGGTCATAAGTTGTGTCTTTTGTTCAAACCCTCCTATGAAACACTTATGCAAGCCTATCTAGTGAGTTGTGACTTATTAGACATGATTCCTCCATTGGTCTCATTCCTACATACTGAGATCCAAACCCTAATTTTGGTGCATCACCTAGTAGGTAGTTTGCTTTCAAGTCATTTCCCTTACAAGCATCCCTTCTATCCCTTTCCCTCCAAAAGATTTACTTTCCTATTGAGAGAAAATTAGGGTGATTATCCAAGAGGAACCAGACTAGAATATGGAGGTTTCATCTCAGTTAGTAGAGGTCCCACAACCTAGATATGATTCCCATGTTATATTAAGTTATCAAGACTATGAGAGCTTGAGACAAAGGCATGAACTTAGTGTATAACAATTCTGGCACGCTTGGTGGGACTACACAAGAAGTTCATTGTTTGAAAGATATGCTATCTCTGATATATAGATTGCATTCTATAGAATTTTAGAAGTCATTCTATCAAGTATATCTGGTGGCTCCATTGGTGGAAGATCAGAGCTAACCTTGCTCAAGGTTTATGAGAAAGATTGAGACTAGAAGCTCAAAGCCTACCCAATTTTCAGAGTTGCCCTCAAGGAGAAGTCACAAAGGCAGGCCAACTCAAAGGACATCCCCTGCAGGGAGAGTTCAATCTACACCAACTGGTACTTCAGAAAGGAGACCTTTTCCCTTTCATTCTAGAAGAAGAGGGAGATCCCTAACCAGAGATCTAGAGGAAGATTCAAATCCAGCAGCAAATATAGCTCATATAGTTGTCAATCTTCAGATTCCAGCTCATACAATGGCTAGAAATTTTTCCTTTGCTCCATTCAACCAAGGTAGCCCATTGAACTTTTCTCAACATCATGATGTGCCCTTGGTGGAACTTAAGAGTATACCTGATTTTATTGGTGAAGGGTAGACAATTACTTTTGAGCACATAAGATATGTGACCACCATATGCAGCATACACAACATTACTCAAGAAGATGTGGCCACAAAGTTATTAGCGGCCTCTTTAAAAGGTAAGGCTCTAGAATGGTTTAGAACTCTAACTGTTGGTTCTATTAAATCATGGGATGAGTTAGGGGATTCATTAAGTAAGAACTTTGAGGATAAATCAAATAACTTGTCTTTAGTTGAGTAGTTAACAACTATTAAGAGGGACCCTCAAGAGCAAATGATAGATTACAATAGTAGATTCCTTAAAACATGGAATAGAATCCTAGTCTTAGTAAGACCATCAGTATACCATGCTTTCCTCTATTATTTACAAAGCTTGAATGGTCAAATTTCTATCATGATCTAGTCTATCGGTGGTACTTCTTTACCCCATGCTTTTAAAATAGCTGTCAGGGCTGAAAATTGTTTGATCCAAGTAGGCATGATAGCTAGAAGGCCTCCAATTCCCATTTTTCCTAGCCTTCAACCCATTGCACCTACCCAAGTACCCCCATTTACCCCTATTCCTACCATATTGGCACCTTGAGCTAGCACTAGTGGCCAACAGTTAACAACAAGCTTCTCTCAAGAGCTGCAAGAGATAAAGAATAGTCAAGAAAGAAACAAACAAGAAATGACTAACTTATTGCAGACCTTGACTAAAGAGATTACAAATTTAAAGAAATAAGGTCAAGGAATCAAACCACCATTTTAGACACAAGGCCAAGGTCCTAATCAGTAATATAAGAGTCAAGGACAGCCTTATCAACAAAATAGGCCACCATACCAAGGATGCTATCAAGGACAAAGACAGTTTTAATTAGAGACCATTCCAACCATATAACCCTGCACCTCTAAATTCTACAAATCTGGTACGGGATGTGGTTCCTAGCCAAAATAATTTGGCAATGGAGAATTAATGGGGTTTTCCTTGTAATCAGCCTCATAATTAGGCTACATGTTCAAATGGGTGGATGAACCAAGCTCTAATGGTTCAAAATGCCTCACAAGCTCAATCAGAGGTTCCATCCAGTGGTTTAGTGCCTCAACAAGAATCACAAGAGAATGAGATTGCTCTTTTCAATTGGGAGCAACTAGACTTCAATGGATTCAATGATGAAGTTGCCTTTGTTTCCTATACAAGAGAAAAGAGAAGAGCTCAAGACATGGAGAGAGCGGATTCCAATGCCAAACCTACCAGATCTGCAGAGCCACTGCAGCAAGCCACTCCCATCACACCTAAGGAGGTTCCTATCATTCCAAGCAAAGAGAGCTAGGCTCTCAAGGAGGTGGAGCCCATCATGCCAAAGACACAACAAAGAGTACACACTGTGACACCTTATAATATTGTAGACAACATGAAGAAGGTGAATGTCACCATGTCCATGTGGGACTCTTTGGCTCTTCCAGGACAACCTAAAATCTTGAAGAAGGCCATGAAAAAGGTAACAACTCCCGAACCTATAAAAGAAGCTGCAAAGCCAGTGTTGTTTAACACTAATCAAGAAAAGGAGACTCCAAGTAGCAACTCTAAAGGCAATGCCACACAAGGTAGGAACTCAAAGCCACCTCCATTTTAAGTATCTCTAATTATTGGAAAATCTTTAGTGCATAATTGTATGGTAGATAGTGGAGCTACTAGCACTGTAATGCCCAAAAAAGTAGCTGACCAGTTAAGACTAAAATATGAACCCTTTGAAAAGAAGGTTACCCAACTTGATGGATCCTCAGTCAATACTATAGGTGTGGCCAAGGATACTAGTCTAATCCTCCATGCTAGTCCTAATTTTTCCATCCTCCTTGATATATATATCATACATCTCCCTACATTATTTACTATATGTTTATCAAGGGAGTTCACAGCCAAGATAGGAGGCTATCTATCTTTTGATTGGTCTCACATGTTATTTCATATAGGATATGGAGCCAAGGTTACCATTAGATCAGAGAAATTGGCAGCGCACCATATAGAGCCATATGTATCCAACACTATTAATGTGAACTGCCCTATATTTGATAGCAGTGACTTCCAAACCATTAATGAAGCAAGCACAAAGATAGAAAGTATCCCTAATATTCTTCTGGATGAAAGAGCTTTAGAGGCCCAAGAAAATCTTATTTGGGATTTTGGTTTGGGAAGTTATTTAATACAAGAGAGCGGAGTCATAGAGCCAAGCCTTTTCAAAGAGGATACTAATTCAAAGGATTAGAGCAATCAGGTTTGGGAACTATTTTTTGATGGGGCTAGAAGTAGACATGGTTCTAGTGGTGGTGCTATGCTAGTGTCCCCAAAAGGAGAAAGGTATTATACTACCTTTAGGTTTAGTTTCTCCTACACTAGCAATACTGCAGAGTATGAAAGCCTAGTCAATGGAATAGAATGGGCTAGAAAAAGAGGGCTTAAGGCCTTAAAAGTTTATGGTGACAGTGAGTTAGTTGTCAGCCAAGTAAGAGGGATAAGTGAAACCAAGAATGACACCATGAAAGCATACAAACAAAGAGTTTGGGATGCAATTGAGGATTTTTGTGCTTTCAACATTGTTGCTATGCCTAGAAAGTTAAATCAAAATGTAGATAGGTTAGCTACTATTGGATCCCAATATGATATTCCAAATAGCATTTCAAGAGAAATGGATCAATAGCATATCAAATTGATTGTCAGACCCTCTATTTCTGATAATGATGTCAATTGGCAGGTGTTTGACAATGATGAACAAATTCTGCAATTCCTTTTTGAAGAAGATGTTTTTTCAGAGTATAATCAAGATAGACTATCACAAAACTATGGTGATCAAGTGATATAGTTGAAATCCAATAAGATGCCTAGAGGTCTAGTTACTTTAGAGACTATCTTCAACAAGGATGATGAAGTCAAGAAAATTAAAGCTGGCCTGGTAGTCCAACAAGAACATTGCATTGAACTAGAGTTGTAACCAGGTAAGAGCTTACAATTTGGAAAGGTAAACACTAGTTTGGAAAAACATGATTACACACAACTTTTCAAGGAATTCAGTGATGTGTTTGCTTGGCAATATGAAGATCTCAAGGGTTTTGATCCTTCCCTTGCTTAGCACACCATTGAATTGGAACCTAATGCCAAGCCAGTAAGGTAGAAACAAAGGCCTGTTAATCCCAAGCTTGAGCCACTTATGCATAAAGAAGTGCTCAAATTGATAGAGAGTGGTATCATCTACCCCATTAAGCATACTAGTTGCATTTCCAACCTTGTTCCTATTAGGAAAAAGAATGGGGAGCTGAGGTTATGTGTTGACTTCAAGGATTTGAACAGAGCTTCATTGAAAGACCACCATCCATTACCCTCTATGGAACAAATCTTACAATGTGTCTCTAGATCTAAGAGATTTTCATTATTGGATGGCTATTCAAGATATAATCAGATCTTGGTTAATGAAGAAGATCAGTATAAGACTACATTTACAACCAAGTGGGGAGCCATGGCATATCAAAAGATGCCCTTTGGTTTGTCAAATGCAGGTGCTACATTTCAAAAGGCAATGGATATGGCCTTTAAGAGCTTAATGTACAAGTTTTTGTTGGTCTACTTAGATGACATAACTATCTATTCAAAGCATGTAGTAGATCACATCAAGCATTTGAGGCAGATTTTTGAAAGGTGTAGAGAATTTGGGATATCTCTTAATCCCAAGAAATGTATGTTTGTAGTTCATGAAGGAAAACTATTGGGGTATGTAGTATCCAAAGAAGGAATTATAGTGGATCCTGAGAGAATTGTAGCTATCCTAGAGCTACCCCTACCACATCACAAGAAAAGTCTCCAATCTTTCATAGGAAAGATTAACTTTATTAGGAGGTTTTTGCCTAACATTGCAGATTTACTCAAGCCTTTGACGGCCATGTTGAAGAAGAGTTCAGCTTTCAGTTGGACCAAGGAGGGGAGAGTCAATTTCCAAGCCATTAAAGAGGCCCTAACAAGAGCTCCTACCCTCTTAAACCCAAATTTTAGTAAGTATTTCATCCTTTATGCTTATGGAGGTCATGATGCCATATCTGCAATGTTGACTCAAGAAAATGGTGAAGGATTGGAACAACCCATTACTTTCTTTAGCAAAGGTTTAGAGGAGTATGAAGAGAGATACTCTTTTGTAGAAAACCATGTACTTGCTATGGTAAAGAGCCTTAAAAATTTTAGATATCTATTGACTCATAGAAAGGTACATTTAAATGTTACTCATCCAAGTGTCAAGGAGTTTCTTCTTTCCAAAGACTTAAATGAGAAAAGAGTTGGTTGGATTACCAAGGTGATGGAATATGACATAGATATTTAGACTACCAACCTGGTTAGAGGAAGAGGTCTCTGTGAGCATTTGGCAGGGGGTGAGTTCAAAAGAATTAGAAATAGAGGATGCATCTTTGGTGGTGCATTCTACTAAAGAACAAGCCAAGGCAACCAGCTGGTTGCCTACACGATTCATTTTTTGAAGATAGGACAATGTCTTGCAGGTTTGGATTCAGCAAAAAGAAGGTATTATAGGTTACAATCTATTCCTTTTGTGCTGATTGATGAGGTTCTTTTTAGAAAGGATCACAATGGTGTCCTTTTAAGATGCATAGATTCAAAAAAGGTAGCAGACATCCTATTTGAGTTTCTTGATGGACCTTCTAGAGGTCACTTTTCTCCTAGGACTACTGCTTTTAAGATCATGAGGGCTAGATACTATTGGCCATCTATCTTTAAGGATAGCCATGATTATGTTAGGAAATGCATCAAGTGTGCCATGTTTGCAAGAAAAGAAAGGCTTGCAGCCTTGCCCCTACAGCCGGTCAAAATAGAGCAACCCTTCATGAAGTGGGCCATAGATTTCATAGGAATGATAAATCCTCCATCTAGTGTAGGACATAAATGGATAATTACTGCAACTGACTACTTCACTAGATGGACAGAGGTAGTTTCCTTAAAGGAATCAAATGAGAGTGTTGTATTAAGTTTTTATGATGACATAATCCATAGGTTTGGCACTCCTGATTTCATCATTTCAGATAATGCCTTGGCATTCATAGGCCTTAGGGTCTCAGAATGGGTACTTAAGAATGGCATCTACCTGAACACAAGCTCCAATTATTACCCCCAAGGCAATGGCTTGGCAGAAACAATAAACAAGAACCTGATCAGGATCATCAAGAAGACTCTCCAAGAGAACCAAAGGGATTGGCATACTAAGCTCAGGTCTGCCTTGTGGTTAGATAGAATTACCCCAAAGAAAATCATTGGTAATTCTTCATACATGCTAGTATATGGTAGAGAGGCCAAGTTGTCTATCTCAGTTGAATTGCCTGCTCTGGACTCAGCTACTCAGTATGCCCTATTTGATGAAGGAGATCCCTTGCAAGTCAGATATGCTCAATTGATGGAATTAGAAGAACTCAAGATAAATTCAATGCAAGATATGGAGTTTCATTAGAATCAAACAAAGAAGAGTTTTGAAAAAAGAGCCAGGGCTAGGAATTTTAAGGTCGGAGATATAGTCCTTAAATGGGATGAATTTAAGTCAAGACCTGGTAGGCACACAAAATTTGATTCATTCTGGGGTGAACCTTTTGTTATTATAGAGTGTAAGGGATCCAATGCTTTCCAGCTATCAAATCTTGAAGGAGCTCCCTTTCCTATATCAATGAATGGTTTCCACCTGAAGCCTTGTTTTTAGGTTAATCCCTCTTTGTGAATCTTTGTATATAAGTTCCCCTATTTTCTTTCTTTGTTTTCTAGAGTAGTTTCTAGTTTTCCAAGAAGTCCCCTAAGCATAGTTCTTGTTCTTCTTCTAAGTGAGTTTTTTATTTTTGACCCCATGCCCAATGGATTCATCAAGGCCACTAGTTTTCCATGTCTAGCAGGCTAACATCCAACAAAAATCACCAAAATATTACCCAAATTTTCATGAGCATTCAAATTTGGCTAAAATCCTTTCCAGGGCCTCTATTTTTACGCTGCCAAGCACTCTTCAAAAATTTCATGGCCTCATGTTATGTTTCCTAGGCTCTGTAAATTATTTAAGCCCCTGGTCTGTAGGTCAAAATATTTGAAAACTAGCCATTGTGTTGGGAACCTTTTAAAACCCTCAAAACCCTTTGGCCCATTATAATTCTTCTTTACCTTTATCAGAAACTTAAAATCCTCAACACTGATGTGTGCTTTAATCTCATTGGCTGGTCACAGGTTCTCTAAGTTTCTCAGTGGTTACTTTTCCCATTCAGCAACTTAGCGAATATGATGTTTACTCATAATCACTAAGTATTTCCTAGTCACCATTTAACTTCTTGCGACCTGGTGAACGTCAGCTTCCCTTCAGTCAAGTAATCACTAAGTGTTCTCTGGTGGTCTTTTATGTGGGGTCCCAGGCTTGGGGATCTGACAATCATCATGTTTTCACAAAGGTTGGTGTCAGAGCCATGTGAAATCATGACAACCATTAGATCTTCCAAGTCTGTAGTGCTTCAAGGTCAAGTGGGTCATTGCCATGGTGTCCTACATGGAAGCATCTCATTGGCTAGAGGTAGTGACTTATTTAGCCTTGTTAGAGTGGGCCCAGCAAAATTCCTAGCTTTTAATCATATGGTCATCATATGATCACAAGGAATATTCCTTGCCTTTGTGATCATGCACCTATCATTGATTTTATTCCATAATCAAGAGCTTGCAGGTGGGTCCTCATATGATGACATGCTCATTTCTCATTGGTCCACATAATGATGACTTGGATGCCATAGTGGGGCCATGTCAAAGTGCCTGCAGGGATGTCAGAGGGATCCAAATCAACAGCTAGCGCATCATCTGAAGGGTTTGTGTCAAAGCATGAGATCATGCACTGACCATTTGATTTTCCATATGTTCAGACTTGTCAGTGGGTCCAGTGCCAGGTCAAGGTAACATGCAGTCTTTTGATTGGTTGAAGTAAGAGGAAAATTTGTGGGACCGCGTTGCCAGATGTGTTGACATGCTCGACAATGATTGGTTGCCATGTGCTGACAGAGATTTCTAGGTGGACTTGGTGTGTCAGTGGGGTCCTAGTTGAAAAGAGATCTACGGTTGGCATAAAAGTGCAAGGAATATTCTTAGCCTATGAGATCATGCGCTAGTTGTTAGATCAAAATCTCAGTTTGAGTGGGTCCATTCTCAGAAGCTCGCTAAGGTATTCCAGACAGAGTGGTTAGAGCGAGGAAGGAATGCCAAGGTGGGTCTTTATTTCAATGAGATCTATGGTCGTCATATGATCACATGGAATATTATGAGCCAATGTGATTATGCGACTACCGTTCAATGGGATTCCTTAAGTCATGGATCCATGACTTTTCTGATGGTGTTGATTTGCTCATGTTTCATTGGCTATTGACTTCCACAGTGGCTGTGACCTATCAAGAAGGTTTCTTAGTGATTTTCTCATTGCATCTGAGCTATTCATCTATTGGGAAACATTAGACATTGACAAACAAGTTTTAAAATGACCGGCTAGCCATTGAGGTTCAAATTCAAATAGTTCTAGGAGGGTTTTCTACCAGTGATTGATTCAACAGGACACAACAGTGAGGTACCTCAGGAAATTTATGTCTCCAGGACATCTACAATTAAGGGAAGATGATGAGGAGGTTGGGGCAGCCATCTTGGGTCAATTCTTGTCTCAAGAAGGTACCATCTTGTGCATTCATTGCGAGTCTTTGTTCAGGAAGGTTGATAGATCTGGGTTGCTTATCTGTAGGCAATGAAGTGCAGGCATGGACACTCAGTGATGAATATCTGATTGGTTGAGAAATTTGCAGGAGATACATTTATGATCAGTAGTGGACACCTAGGGTTTGATATTTTATTGTAAAATCTATAACCCTAGTTAGGTTAATTTTTTACTCTTGCCTGCATGTAGTTGAGTATGTATATATTGTTTTGTGGAGCCTTAGTGCTCAAGAGGTTCATTTTTGTAAAGGAGAGAAGCCCACTTTTGCAAGGAAGTCATCTTTTCTTAGAAAGCCATCTATGGTATTTGTTCTACCCTCTAGTTCTTCTACTCTTTGTAATCTCCCATTGATGATTAAGGCATTCTTGAGGTACTTGTGATACTTTCTCTATCCTTGTCTTCATTATTTTGATTATCTCTTATTGGATTGAATTTTATGAATGCTATTAATGGAAATTGGGGTTCCTAGTCCCTCTCATTTTTTGTGATTTTGTGTGTTACTGTGTCTAATCTGAATTAGATGTTTTGTGGGTACACTACAACCCCTAGTAGTCTTGTCTCATTCCTACACCTAGTTGCAGAAAAGGATGTTTTCTTGTAGGTCATAAGTTGTGTCTTTTGTTCAGACCCTCCTATGAAATAGTTATGCAAGCCTATCTAGTGAGTTGTGACTTATTAGACCTGATTCCTCCATTGGTATCATTCCTACATACTAAGATCCAAACCCTAATTTTGGTGCATCACCTAGTAGGTAGTTTGCTTTCAAGTCATTTCCCTTACAAGAAGCCCTTCTATCCCTTTCCCTCCAAAAGATTTACTTTCCTGTTGAGAGAAAATTAAGGTGATTATCCAAGAGGAACCAACGTAGAATCTAGAGGTTTCTTCTTAGTTAGTAGAGGTCCCACATCCTAGAGATGATTCCCATGTTATACTAAGTTATCAAGACTATGAGAGCTTGAGATAGAGGTTTGAACTTAGTGTATAATAGTTACCTCTCTAATAATCTCTTACCTTCTCTTCAAAAGAGATTTTGCATCTATTCATAAGATCTTGATATTCAAGAAACCTACATAGGAGCATGTCAAAAATCCAAGAATCCACACAAAATTTAAATTTCCTACCATCCCCAATCTTCTATCTACCCCCTTCAGTAACCACCTTTCTTTCTTTTAGCACATTATTCCAAATTTCAGAACCTCCACTATTGAATGCCTCCTGGGTAATCTAGTCAAGAGAAATATTTGTAACATATTTATTTTTCTAGATGGTGTTCCATTCTTTCTCCTCTTCGTACATTCTCCATAACATTTTAGCCAAGATGGCCTTATTCATTTGTTTAATAGATCTGATGCCTAAACCTCCAAGATTCTTAGGTCTATAGACCTTGTCCCAAGCTAGCAGAGGGATACATTTTCTTTCTTCAATTCCAGAATGCATAAAGCATTTTTGAATACTTTCCATCTTATCAACAAACTTGGAAGGAATTTTTAATAGGTCAAGAGTATAAATAACGAAACTTTATAAACAAGATTTGAGTAGAGTGATTTTTCCTTCCTACAAAAGATAGATGCCTTTCCATCCACCCAATTTTTTGTTGAGCTTATCCATTAAGTCCAACCATAAGGAATCTAGAGACTTCTCCCCCAGAGGAAGACCCAAATACTCTAAAGGAAAGGCTGCAATGTTAAACTCTAGAATATAAGCAATTTTCTTATGTCTTTCCTACAGAGTATTTCTAAAAAATAAAGTGCTCATCTTCTAATTTATTAGCAGACCAGAAGCCCTAGTATAGGATTTGATAACCCCTTTCAATTTTATGGCCTCATGAATAGAATCATCTACCATAGCTATAGCATCATAAACAAACTTCTCATGCAAGCATATTAAATTAGCAAAGGAAGGATGCAACCCTTTTAGAGTCCCTTCACAAATTAATTGTTGGATATACCTTCCTTAACTTTATACCATTATAGTGAATACTAAAGGGGAGGTAATATCAACCTATTAGCACATGCAAAAAAAAATTGACGGCTCTGGCTATTTCCCTCTAGTCTCTACAATGTTTTTCGTGTCTCCTAGCATAAACCCTAAGGCAAAACTTTTAAAAATCTATCCGTTGGATGCAAATATTTAAATTTTCCCTGGCCCTGTTCTATTTTCACATTACCTTTTTGTAGGTCACTTAAACCTTATAATCCACATGTGCTTTTTAAAAAGTGTCTATCTTTACATTATGCACGATTAGTTTTTTATGTGTCGGCGGGTCCCCTTTAATATTTCCTTGGTCACTGGTTTAATTTTCCCTAAGTTCCTAGTGCCCTGCAAGGTTTAAATTTCCTAAGTCGTAAGCTTTAATGTTTCCTATGTTTTGACCTTAGCCTTTTGTGGACCCAGGCTCTTTGACACCATCTCCATCCAATGATGGGTGTATATTCTGGTGAAATCTATTAGAGGCACAAGAACATGCACTGACTATTAATTCTTCCATGGTTGTAGCATTTCAAACAATGGGTCCTCAGGCTGCCAGAATGGATCAACATGGTAGTTCTTTATTGGTCATGAAAAAATGAGGTGGATGTCTGGCTAGGTGGGGTCATGGTTTTGGTGATGCTGACAAAGATTCCAGATCTATGGTTGGCATATAATCTTATGGAATCTATCTGCCCCATAAGATTATACACCGTCCATTCGATCTTCCTTGTGTTTGGTGCTCGGTTGTGGATCCTGACAATGTCGAAGCATCAACGATGGGCATAAGCCCTCATAGAATTTGTTAGAACTATGAGATCTTACACCAGCTGTCAATGTTATCTTTTCTTATGAGGCAGTTTTAAGGCAGGTTCACTACCATGTTGGTGCAGTGAGCATTCCCTCATTCATCTGCATGGTGATGAGTGGGATCTTGTCAATGGGGCCTGCAATGAAGGCTTTTAAACCAATAGTCAGTCCATGATCTTAAGGAATATTTGTTCCCCTTTAGATCACATGCCATCTATTGATTTCAAATCTTAGTCAGCACCTTTCAATGGGACCTGATCTCTCAGATGTGTCAGTGGGTCCTGTTTAGTTAGAAAATCAACAAACGGCATATGTTCTTGTGGGTTTTGTCAAAAGCTTAAGATTATGCACCATCCATTGATTTTGTTTCTTGTTAATGGGTTGTTAGAGATGGGAGGAGATTCTTCAATCGACGATCGATGTGTAATCACGTAGAATCTTTAGAACCCTTTAGACTTTATGCTAGCCATCCGATCTTCCAGGCCACTTACTGTTTCAGTGGGATTATTTTCCAGGTGTGCGCAGTTGTTTAAATCCTATTGGTTGATTTGGATATGCTACAAAATGGGGCCATTGTCAGAGAGTTTGTGATGAGGATAGAATCTACGATCGGTGTATCTTCTCATGAATTTTGTCAGAGGTATGAGATAACGACATGTGGCATAGGGCGGGCCCAGGTGGGGTCTAAGTTTTAGTGGAGTGGATAACTAAAGATAGCGGTGCTGACAAAGTCAACTAGATTCACTCAGTCACGAGAAGATTTGGCGGTACCCCAGTTTGTCTGGCGATTCAGTGAAGAAGGTCGTGTGATAGATAAATCATCTAGTAGAGGTAATTTATGTCTTACGAACTGGTGGAGACTTTTGTCGCCAGTTTGCCAAATTTAACTTAGGCTATTGTTAGGGATAAAACATAAAGCCCGTGAGATGAAGGGATCAGATGATCACATTATAAAGTGAGTCAGATTTCAAATATTGTCCATCAATGCACTGCTGGTGCCATGATGTAGCCGTTGTTTTTCAAATTTGAATCTGCAAAGGGTTTCTAGTGACAGGAAGTACCAAAATTTATGCTTTAAGATGCTGATTTCATTTGGTTTGGTGAGAAGTGATCTGTTTGCCGATTGCAATGTGGTCCAAGGTGTTGTGTGTTCATCTACAGAGCTCATACTATGTGGTTTTGTGCTCGAGGTGTGTTACAGGGTTGTCTTTCTGAGCATGGTTTGTGATTCTCAGTACCTTCACAGAGAGATTTCATGATTGAGGATAATCCCAGGATTTCCTTTCTCATGGTTGTCTGGGTTTCCCCCCTAAGATGACTTTTTGACCATTTCCAGCTGATTGGGTGGTTGAAACCCTAACCCTAAGTTATCCGTAGCTTGTTGCATTCTCTTTGAGAATTCCAAGATGACTAGGGAGTATAAGTTGTAGGATTTTTTGATTTTGTAGGGGTTCCAAAACATTTTCTTTTGGTCCCTAGTTACTGATTGTGTCATACTGATAAAGGAGTGGGATTTTGTATCTTTTCTTATCCTTTTGTTATTCTAATTGTGTATTGATCTTGAACATGTTGATGAAAACACTATTGGATTCCAATCTTGTACTTGTGTATGTCTTCTTGTTTCAGTTCCAAGCTCATATATGTTAATGTCACAAAGTGTGTTAACATATGGTAAACAAAGAGTATTTTGAAGTCATCTTTGAGTTCCTAACAAAGTTAGGATTAAAATCTTTTGGGTGGGTTCAGTGAGTTTGTAACTAAGTAAGAATCTGATGTCCTTGTATCTGAGGGAGAGGGGTAATAGGAAAAGCACTTATCTTGGATTTAGTTGTGCTTGAATTAAGATATTCAGTTGATATATGTAATTGGGTGACTCTTGGTGCTAGGTTAAGGCACTAGTCCATCCTTTAGAGGTATTTCATTGTTATCAACCACACACACAAATAATCAAATGATAAAATCTTTAACAAGTTAATATGGGGTATAGGTGTATATTGTTTTGAGACTCCTTTGAAGAAGTGAGTCAAGGGTACACCCACCTAAGTTAATAGGCTCAAAGTGTAGGAGGATCTCTTATGATCCTTGTTAATTGGCCCTCTTTCTTGTAGACTTTGGAGTGGTGATAGAGTCAAGGTGTATTTTAAATTATCCATCAAAGTATAAATCTACAAGTGAAGATCAAAGGGAACAGCCAATAAAATGGTGACTCTACTGGGGAGAGTCTAGAGATAAAGTGGTAAGTGCACTTTTGTTTACCTATTGTATTCAGTGTAAAAGATTTCCCATATAGGTGGGTGGTGACTCAAAAGGGTTAGAACCAGTGTTATATATTGTAAATCATGGAGAAGAGGAGAAATAGTAGTTCCTTTGTCAGAAAGAATCCAGAGGTCACTTTGGAGCAATTGCCTAGATAGGAAAAGAAGAGTTGGATTAGAAGGAATGGTGAGTCTACTAGTGCTCCTGTTAGAGAATAGAGAAATAATAGAGCTAGAGCACCACATGTTTCCTCAAGTGAGGATGGTTCATAGGACTGAGTTTCTAGATCAGATGGTGGTTGCTCTGAGGATAGATTTTATGATACCCCAGAAGCTGTATTTCAATATAAAGGTCCATTGCCTACAGGTCAAGATGAACAAGCTAGAGAGATGGGTCTAGAGATTGATTTAGATCTTGATGAATATAATTTTAGGAGAGAACCCATGAGACCTCAGCAAGTGCACTTCCCATATCAAAATCATTCTTATATGGATGTTTCATCAGGTTCTGATGACATTATGGTGGATCCTAATGATTTGAATGCATTAAGGTTGCAGTTGGCAGAGCAGGATGCCATACATAAGAGGTTACAAAAGGAGAGAGAGGCTGAAAATTTGAATGCTCTAATAGAAAGGTAGTCTCTCCTTAGAAAGATTAATGAAATGAAGGAGAGGAACAAGATGCTTGCTTCTACTCCTAGAACTTTGTAGCATGATGTCTCTGGTGATCTTGAGGCCTTGAGGAGTGAGCAAGAATGCTTACTACAAGATCATGAATTTGATAAGGAGGGCCCTGTGGTTAGACAAGTGCAAGGTTATGTTCCTTTGCATAAGGACAAAGATGGAAATGAGGTCACTAGGCCTGCTGTTGCGGCTGGTGAGAAGGGAAAATAGAAGGTGGTGGGACATCAAATAAGTAAATCATTGATAATACCAGGGGTCCCACCACCCAATTTAAATAAGGACATAGAAATGGAGAGAAGAAGAAAAGAAGATGAGGACCTTGCAAGAGAACTTGAGAGGGCTAAAATTGAAGCTTCCATTGCAGAAAAGAGAAGAAAGATTTAGTTCTTGAAGGCTTCATCAGCTAATGCTCCTGGCCCATCTGCTACTGAACTAGGTATGCCATTTATGACTGCTACTATTCCACTTAGTCATGCTACTAGTTCATTTCCTTCTTCATCTGCTAGGATAGGTGCAGATCCTAGGTAGTAGCCAAATGCACAAATAGATAAAAATGTAGATGCTAATGTTGATTCTAGGGTTAACACTAGTTCAAGTTTTCAAAGAAGACCTATGCAATTAGAAGGCTATAGGAAAATTACTTTTGATGGTATTCCTAGCTATCCGAATGCTTTTCCAAATGATATTAGAGATAAGGTACCTAAGTTTTCTGGTAATAATGCTATTAGTTGTGAAGAGAATTTTAGGTTATTTGTTGATATGCTTAATGATTATGAGGTAGAGCATGAGGATGTAGTCATGAAATTATTTGTTCAGTTTCTAATGGAGAATGCTAGAGATTGGTTTAAGAGGCTTCTTGACAAATCTATTGATACTTGGGATTCTTTTGAGAAATGTTTCAAAGAGTAGTATGGTGATAGGCCTAATGCTAGTTTTATGTTGAATGAATTTAATACCATAAGGAAAAATCAGAATGAATCTACAACTGAATTCAACATGAGATTTCAGAAGGGTATGCATCAGTTGTTCAAAGTTATGCGGTTAGATGATAATGTCTATCTGACCACATACTTCAATGCATTTGATGGAAAGATGGGATATTTGTTGAGGGACAAAGAACCAAGAAATCTTAGGGATGCTTTTAGGATTGTTGTCAACATTGAAAATAACATGAAAATATCAAGAAAATTGGGTGGAAAGAGAGATGACCCAAAGTTGTTTGGAGATAAGAGATACAAGAAAGAGAATGATAAGAATGTTGGATCTAGGAGGAAAGAAGAAGATAAATTGGATAAGGTGCTCAATGCATTGAAAGATTTGAAGGCACCTGCAAATAGGAACATTAGTGCTCCTGCCAATGAAAGGCCTCAATTCAACAACAATTTTAATAAACATAATAGATTGCAGAATTACCCCTAGAACACCCAATGGAAGGATGGAAAGCCTATTGTCCCTAGTGTAGGAGGAAATAATAATAGAAGTGTCCCTGACCCTCTATAGAAGGCTTCAGTGAATTTTATGGAGGACCTACCTTGGTGTGTTGCATGCCAATCCCCTCATTTTGTAGAGCATTGTGTGGTTGCACAATCTATGGCTACAAATCAAGATTGTGGTAGTGAGGAGATAGATCAAGAAGAAGATCAAAATGATGTTGGATGCAACATGGCTTCTTCATATCTAGGATATGAAGATGATTCTGATTTTGATGAAGAGGTAGATGTAAATGTGAAGAGACACAATCGAGCCCTTTTTCATCAAGAAGTTTTTTCTGATAATGAAGATATTGATAGGAAAACATGTAACATGAACTCTTCTTCTGAGCCAGTAAATTTGAGAAGACCTTCTAGAGAAGAGATGGATAGGATTACTGCATAAATGATTACCCAAGTGCAAACTAGAGGCATGGTGGCAAGGAGTACAAATGAGAAAGCTCTAGGAATGTTCATAAAGAGTACCAACTCTGGAGAGACTAGTGAGAGCAAATCAAAAGGTGATCACATGGTGAAATTCAAGAATGTAAAAGGTAAGAATTGTGAGCCTAAGGGAGCTGGAATTGGAAAGATCTCTAGTGAGATTGAGAAGCCAATTAACACTCTAGCTAAGGTTGAAAAAATGAAGATGGTCAATACACCTAATGTGTCAGATAAGCAAAAGGATAGCAAGGTAGTGAAGATTGAGATTCCTTCTTTTGCCCCTATTGATATGTTATCTGTATTGTCCCAAATTATAGTTAAGGTTCCATTGTCAGAATTGTTGAGGATCCCTGGACACAAAGACAAAGCTATTGCATGGGTTGGTAATGTTCATAAAAATGATGTTGCATGCAATGGATCTCAGGAGAAATCCTTGAAAGATGTTGCTACTCAGGGAATCATGTCTCAAATTCCTCCAATATACTTGGATAGTTCTATCAATGCCAGCCTTGAAAATATTAATCCATTCTTTTTAAGTGTTCTTGTGAATGGAATGAAGTTGAAAAATTGTATGATTGATAGTGGTGCCTCTAATACTATCATGCCTTTCAAAATCATGGAGAAGTTGGGCCTTAAAGTTGATACAGTCCAAGGCAGATGTTGTGCAATGGATCAGAGGGAGGTACCAATTATTGGGACTATCAATGCAATGCCATATAGGCTGGCAGCATATCTAGAAAAGGAGCTAACAATGAGTGTTTTGGTGGTGGATATCCCTCCTCACTATGGGATGCTACTATCTAGAAGATGGAGTGCTGCTATGGGTGGAAGTTTACAGTGTGATCTGTCCTATGCCACTTTCAAAATTGATGATCAGTTTGTCAAGATTGAACGAGAGCCAAGAGTATATCACATGATTGAGAGAAATATTGATAATGAAACTACATGTTTTGTGGATATTGATATTAATGATTTTAGGGTAGAGATCCCTGTATTTGAAAATGAACCTATTTTGTCACTTATCTCTAATGAGGTGAGTGCTAATTCTGTGAAGGGTGATTTGTGGGTGATGTACTTTGATAGTGCCAATTTCAAAGATGGTGCAGGAGTAGGTATTCTACTTATTTCTCCTGATGGAAGTACTTACAAGTTTTCTTTCACATTGAATTTCTTTTGTACCAACAATATAGTAGAATATGAGGCTTTGTTGTTAGGATTGAGGTTGGCACAAAAGCATGGTATTAAGTATTTGAGTGTTGTTGGTGATTCTAAGTTGGTGGTGTCCCAAGTCAGATCAGTATATGCTTCCAAGAACAAGAGGCTAAAACAATATAGGAATGCAGTTTGGGATTTGATTGAACATTTTCATGCCTTCAATATTGAATGGAAGGATAGGAGTAATAATAATATGGTTGACTTGTTAGCCAATATTGCAATCACTCCCAATGATATTACATTTTCTGGTATCTCTAAAGTTGAAATTCAGACTAGGCCTAGTATACCAAATAATATTGAAAATTGGAAAGTTTTTTATGATGATAATGATATCTTGAAGTTTTTGGGTTGTGAGCATCAGTATCATGGTCAGGAATTTGACTGTTCAGCCTTGGTTGAGTTAGTAGAAGGAAGGAAGGTTGTCTTTGGCAATGAGGTCATTCAACTTAGAACTAACAAGGTGCCCAAGGGGCTTGTTGTTTTAGAGTTTGTCTTTGATAACCAGGATAGAGTTCAAAAGAATATCAAAGGGGAAGATCATGCTGATCTAGAAGAGATAAATCTTGGAACACATGAGGCACCTAAAAAGGTATACATTGGTAGGGATTTATCTCAAAAGGTAAAGAAATCCTTGATTGAATTATTGAGAAAATTCAGGCATGTTTTTGCATGGTCATAGGATGACCTAAAGGTTTATAGACAAGATTTGTTTCCCCATATTATTCCATTGAAAGAAGATGCTAAACCTTTCCGGTAGAAAAAAAGGCCTATTAATCCTACTTTGGCACCCAAGATGCAAGAAGAATTAATAAAGTTGAGAGATGATGGCATTATTAAGCCTATAAGGCATTCTTCTTGGGTGTCAAACCTTGTTCCTATGAGAAAAAAAGAATGGTGACATCAGGCTTTGTGTATACTTTAGAAATTTGAACATCAGCTCATTAAAGGATAATTATTGTCTGCCCAATATGGAAGCTATGTTGCAGAGAGTAACCGGGTAGCAGCCATTGATAAAATTTAGAGACCAAAGAATGTTAAAGGAATTTAGTCCTTCTTCAGTCAGGTCAATTTCTTAAGAAGGTTTGTAACAAATTTTGCAGAGGTTACTAGACCTATTTCTAAGATGTTGAAGAAGGGATCTGCAATCAATTGGGAGGGTGAGCCTAATGAGGCTTTCAGAAATATCAAGTAGGCTATCAAAGATGCACCAGTACTTAAGGCACCTGATTACAATGTCCCAATGTACATTTTCTCCTTTGCATCTTTCCATACTATTGCTGTAGTTTTGTTACAAAAGAATAAGGATGGTTTTGAGTAGCCTATTGCATTTTTCAGTAAATCTTTACAGGCTGCTGAATTGAAGTATGACATAAATTAAAAACAAGCTTATGCACTTGTGAAGGCAATCAAGGCTTTTAGGTGTTACTTGATGGGAGCAGTTGTGATTTCTTTTGTACCAAGTGCAGCTATGAAGGATATCTTCTCACAGCAGGAGGTGTCTAGAAGAAGATGCAGATGGATCAATAGGATCCAAGAATTCAATGTTGAGGTCCAAATTACTAAGTTGGTTAGAGGACAAGGATTGGCAAAACTGATGGCCCAATCCAATCTTGATGCAAATTAGGTAAATCATTCTTAAATTGATTACACATGTGACATGGATGATTGTATTTGGTATCAAGATATTATTTATTACTTGAGAAACATGAAATGTCTAGATGGTATGAATGAAAATCAAAAGAGGACATTAAAATTACAAGCCATTAAGTATGTGATTGTGAAATGTAAATTGTATAGAAAGATTTTGGATTGCATACTTTTGAAGTGTGTAGATGAGGGTCAAGCTAATAAGTTGTTGAAAGAAATGCATAAGGGAGTTTGTGGTGGGCATTATATGGGTAAAACAACTGCTCATAAAATCTTAAGAGCAGGATTCTGGTGGCCCACAATCTTCAAGGATGTAGAGTAGTTGGTGAGGAGGTGTGATGCTTGTCAAAGGTTCTCTGGTAAGCTTAAATTTTTAGGTAATATGCCATTAAAAGTGGTAGAAGTGCAGGCTCCTTTCCAACAATGGGGAATTGATTTCATAGGGGAGATACCAAAAAAGTCAAGTGGAGGACACTCATGGATCTTAGTTGCCACTGATTACTTTAAAAAGTGGGTAGAAGCTATACCTACAAGAAATGCAACTAGTAGGGTGGTAATTGATTTTCTATTGAATAATATCATTACAAGGTTTGGGTGTCCTGAGAGAGTAGTAAGTGATAATGCCATGTGCTTCAGGTCTGCTGAATATAAGGACTTTTGCAAAGGTTTGGGAATTCAGATTTCTAATTCCTCACCTTATCATCCACAAGGAAATGGTCAGGCAGAATCTACTAATAAGAGTTTGATTAAAATCTTGAAGAGAATTCTTGAAAAGAATAGGAGGGCATGGAATTCAAAGCTATCATTAGCTCTATGGGCTGATAGGGTAACTGTGAAGAGGGCAATTGGTTGTGCACCATTTGACCTAGTATATGGAATTCATGCAAGAATGACTCAGAATAATCTATTGGAAATGTATAAATTTGTTTAGCTTTATGATGATGACATAGATGATGAGATGCAGTTGAGAATTGAGGACCTTATTAGGTTGGATGAGACTAGAAGAGAATCAACTATGAGGAATGCCAAATTGTAGTTGCAGGTGAAGGGTTTATATGATAAAAGGACTATTGATAGAAAGTTTGAACCTAGTGATTTGGTGTTAGTTTGGAATGCCAAACTGGAGGATAAGGGGAAACATGGTAAATTTGATCCCATCTGGTTAGGGCCATATCTAATTCATGAGAAACAGAGCCAAGAATCATACATTATCAAAGAATTAAGTGGTGATATTCAGGAGTTGCCAGTTCATGGACAATTCTTGAAGAAATACTTCAATTGAAGTATTCTTTCTTCCATGAACAGTAGTTAGGCTTGTGCATTTTGTAAATTTGTGAAAATAAGCTACTTGCCTCTACCTTGTTTTGTTCTGGTCTGTCAGTTTTTGGTCCTGTGGCCTACTTTGCCCTGTATGTTACCTATTGTTTGCATTTTCTTGTGGGATGGTCTACTTTAAACCAGTGATTCCAGGTCCTTGCTATGCCTACAGGAGGCATACATCCCCAGACAGAGCCACTTTTAGCACGTGCAAAAAAAAATTTCATGGCTCTACCTATTTCCCTTTGGTCTCTGCAATGTTTTTTGTGTCTCCTAGCATAAACCCTAAGGCAAAACTTTTAAAAATCTAGCCGTTGGATTCAAATATTTAAATTTTCCCTGGCCCTGTTCTATTTTCACATTACCTTTTCACAGGTCACTTAAACCTTATAATCCACATGTTCTTTTTAAAAAGTGTCTATCTTTACCTTATGCACGATTAGTTTTTTATGTGTTGGCAGGTCCCCTTTAATATTTCCTTGGTCACCGGTTTAATTTTCCCTAAGTTCCTTGTGCCGTGCAAGGTTTAAATTTTCCTAAGTCGTAAGCTTTAATGTTTCCTATGTTTCAACCTTAGTTTTTTGTGGACCCAGGCTCTCTAACACCAGCTCCATCCAATAGTGGGCATATATTCTGGTGAAATCTATCAGAGGCATAAGAACATACACTGATCGTTAATTCTTCCACGGTTGCAGCGTTTCAAACAGTGGGTCCTTAGGCTACTAGAATGGGTCAACGTGGCAATTCTTTATTGGACATGAACAGATGAGGTGGATGTCCGGCTAGGTGGTGCCATGGTTTTGGTGACACTAGCAAAGATTCTAGATCTATGGCTGGCATATAATCTTATGGAATCTGTCTGCCCCATAAGATTATACGCCCTCTGTTTGATCTTCCTTGTGTTTGGTACTTGGTTGTGGATCCTGACGATGTCAGAGCATCAACGATGGGCGTAAGTCCTCATATAATTTTTCAGAGCTACGAGATCTTACGCCAGCCATCGATATTATGTTTTCTTATGAGGTAGTTTTAAGGCAAGTCCACTACCATGTTGGTGCAGTTGGCGTTCCCTCATTCATCTGCGTGGTGATGAGTGGGATCTTGTCAATGGGGCCTATAGTGAAGGATTTTAAACCAATAGTTAGTGTATGATCTTAAGGAATATTCATTCCCCTTCAGATCATGCATCATCTATTGATTTTGAATCTTACTTAGCACCTTTCAGTGGGACCTGATCTCCTGGATGTGTCAGTGGGTCCTGTTTAGTTAGAAAATCAATGAAGGGCGTATCTTCTTGTGGGTTTTGTCAAAAGCTTAAGATTATGTGCCATCCATTGATTTTGTTTCTTGTCAGTGGGTTGTCAGAGATGGGAGGATATTCTTCAATCAATGGTTAGCATGTAATCACGTAGAATCTTTAGAACCCTTCAGAATTTATGCTAGCCATCTGATCTTCCATGTAGCTTAGTGTTTCAATGGGACCATTTGCTAGGTGTGTGCAGTTGTTCAAATCCTATTGGTTGACGTGGATATGCTACAAAGTGGGGCCATTGTCAGAGAGTTTATTATGAGGATAGAATCTATGGTTAGCATATCTTCTCATGAATTTTGTTAGAGGTATGAGATCTTATGCCTGCCATCTATTTCTAAGGTTTAAGAGAGTGGGTCATGTGCCAGTGTGACCGGGCATGAGCTGCGAATGAGATAACGACATATGGCATAGGGCAGGCCTAGGTGGGGTCTAAGTTTTAGTGGAGCAGATAACTGAAGATAGTGGTGCCCACAAGGTCAACTAGATTCACTCAGTTGCGAGAAGATTTGGTTGTACCCCAATTTGTCTGGCGATTCAGCGAAGAAGGTCGCATGATCGCTAAATCATTTAGCAGAGGTAATTTATGTCTCGCGAACTGGCAGAGACATTTGTCGCCGGTTCACCAAATTTAACTGAGGTTATTGTTAGGGATAAAACATAAAGCCCATGAGATGAAGGGATCAGAAGGTCACATTATAAAGTGAGTCAAACTTCAAATATTGACCATTAATGCATTGCTGGCACCATGATGTAGCCGTTGTTTTTCAAATTTGAATCTACAGAGGGTTTCCAGTGATAGGAAGTACCAAAATTTATGGTTTAAGCTATTGTTTTCATTTGGTTTGGTGAGAAGTGATCTATTTGCTGATTGTAATGTGGTCTAGGGTGTTGTGTGTTCATCTGTAGAGCTTGTACTGTGTGGTTTTGTGCTTGAGGTGTGTTGCAGGGTTGTCTTTCTGAGCATGGTTTGTGATTCTCAGTACCTTCACAGAGAGATTTCATGATTGAGGATCATCCCAAGATTTCCTTTCTCTTGGTTGTCTAGGTTTCTCCCCTGAGATGACTTTTTGACTGTTTCCAGCTGATTGGGTGGTTGAAACCCTAACCCTAAGTCATCTATAGCTTTTTGCATTCTCTTTGAGAATTCCAAGATGACTAGGGAGTATAAGTTGTAGGATTTTTTGATTTTGCAGGGGTTCCAAAACATTTTCTTTTGGTCCCTAGTTGCTGATTGTGTCATACTGATAAAGGAGTGGGATTTTGTATCTTTTCTTATCCTTGTGTTATTCTAATTGTGTATTGATCTTGAACATGTTGATGAAAGCACGATTGGATTCCAATCTTGTACTTGTGTATGTCTTCTTGTTTCAGTTCCAAGCTCATATATGTTAATGTCACAAAGTGTGTTAACATATGGTAAACAAAGAGTATTTTGAAGTCATCTCTAAGTTCCTAACAAAGTTAGGATTAAAATCTTTTGGGTGGGTTTAGTGATTTTGCAACTAAGTAAGAATCTGATGTCCTTATATCTGAGGGAGAGAGGTAATAGGCAAAGCACTTATCCTAGATTTAGTTGTGCTTGAATTAAGATATTCAGTTGATATATGTAATCGGGTGGCTCTTGTTCCTAGGTTAAGGCACTGGTCCATCCTCTAGAGGTATTTCATTGTTATCAACCACACACACAAATAATCAAATGATAAAGTCTTTAACAAGTTAATATGGGGTATAGGTGTATATTGTTTTGAGACTCCTTTGAAGAAGTGATTCAAGGGTACACCCACCTAAGTTAATAGGCTCAAAGTGTAGGAGGATCTCTTTGGATCCTTGTTAATTGGCCCTCTTTCTTGTAGACTTTGTTGTGGTGATAGAGTCAAGGTGTTATTTAAGTTATCCATCAAAGTATAAATCTGCAAGTGAAGATCAAATGGAACACCCAACACAACCTACCTCAAGCCCTTGGAATTATTGAAGAAGGGAGAAGAGGAACCATTGATAAGAAAAAAAAAATGAGGCAGTGGAAATAAATTAGTCTATAATCTAAATAATTCTAGGCCCAAAATTGAATTTCTCCAGCACTTTTGTCAGATACTTCCAATCCACTCCCACCATAGGCTTTAGCCATATCCATTTTAAGGAGAAATACCTATTTCTTAGATTTTGAAAGAGAATTAATATTCTCATGCACTGTTATTATTGAATGTGGGATTTTTTTCTACCCAGAAAAAAACCATTCTACTAAGGGGAAATGAATGGATGGAAGTATTTTGAGGATCTTAGAGTCATCACTTTAGAAATAATCTTATATAGGGAACCACATAAGATAATATGTCTGAAAAGATCAAAGGAATCAACACTTTTCTTCTTCAGGATTAAAGATACGAAAGTAGCATTGATCTCCTTTAGCATTCTTCTACACCCATAGAACTCTTTTAACAATATATATGACATCTTTTCCAACTAAATGCCATAAAAGATAGAAAAAAAAACTTCTGGAAACCATCTGGGGCTAGGAGGCCTTGTCATAATCGAAAGAAAATACCACATCCTTTATTTCTTTATAAAGCTATTAGTGTTTCATAACTACCTTACAAGAAGTAAATTCCTACTAACTAAATGCAAGCAATTACATTATTTTATTAACCTTAACTATAAAACTAACATTAATTAATATAATATGCCAATATTGACATGCTATGAGTTCAAAATTGGTTCTCATTTTCTTATATATTTATTACATTTTTATTTTTTTTGGTGTACTTCTTGATTAGTACAAACTAGACCAAATATGGGAACATCCATTCGAGGCATGAAGTAAAGTAAATCACTATATTCTAGGAGTTTGTTATGACTTCACTTATATTTTCTTCTCAAAAATTCTCATTTCTAAAAATGATTTTAATGGGAGGGTATAATGCGAGTCTCCAAAATATGGCATTTCTAATTCCAATGGTTGCAAGAACATCACAAGTCTAAATAGAAGTGAAGGAGACATTGATCTAAAAACAATAATTGTCTTTACCTTATTTTCTTTCTTTGAGGCATAATAAGATTTACAAGGAGATATTACCAC